>OZ010583.1:88551075-88676075 GCA_963932145.1 Acanthosepion lycidas
CGAGATGTGGAATTTCTAAATATTCTCTCCATGTTACATATTTTCTTTATGAGGAATTTTCTTCTATGTTTAATTGTTTTAATAAAATCCATATTTTTGAATTTCAACTTAATCCTTTACCAAATTTTTAAATAATTATGTATAAGTATGATATAATTTAAATTATAATTTTAGTATTTGAAAATTTATTCATATTAGATTGATATAATGAGATAGGTTATATTGAAATCAAATTAATATATTAATAATTTACTTATACTATTTACTGTAAGCTTACTTTATAGTTAATGATGTAGAATTGAATGGTACATTATCTTATTTTATAAAAGTATTAATTTTACATTCTTATTCCCATTCTATAAAAGTGTTCTGCTCCTCTCTTAAATGTTTCATAGTATTTTTTTTTTTTTTTTTTGTTTATTCTTCGTCTTTGTAGAGGTGTTGATAGGTTAAAATTTATGACATTGTTCATTTTCAAACATCCCGTTTATCTGTACCACCACTACCACGTTAGGTCCCTTAACCCTCTTTTTCTATATAAATCCCTCCCTTTATTATAGGCCAATTGTTGCTCATTCTCATATTCTTATGTTTTCATATTTTTTTTCTTTCTTTTCCCTTTTAAATTTTCTGTGAAGGAACGAGGGATCTATTCATTTCAGTAAATGTATTTGCTGAGTCCAGAGAAACATTACGTTCCCATGGACGAAATGATCATCTGTATGAGGTAAACCTTTTTTCTAGGTGGCCGGGGAGGGGTCTTTATATTAGTAAGTTTAAAAATTAGTTTGACCCCAAAAATAATTGGTGAAAAGAACAGCACTGTATATATATATATATATATATATATATATATATATATATATATATATATATATATTAGGTTGGTGCAAAATAATGACGTAATAATGTCGTTTTTTGACATATTTCTAAGGTCAAAAAACGACATTATTACGTCATTATTTTTGCAATAACCTGATATATACATATATATATATATATGGTGTATCAAATATATTTTTTTCAAACTTTGGGGGATGGTTCCTCATACCAAAGAAATGATTATTTTAATCCCAAAAACAATAGACAAAAAATATCATGTGAGACACTTTTATCGAACAGCACTGTGTATATATATATATATATATATATATATATATATATATATATATATATATATATATATATATATATATATATATATATATATATATGTGTGTATGTGTGTGTGTGTGTGTAACTGAGTAACTGAGTAACTGAGTAGATATTTTATATAGATAATATTGCTTAAGTTTTATTGATAATACGACTTTATTCTTCCACAGGTTAACGGCTTTACAGTATTGTATGGTGTCAGAAGATTTGAAAATGTTAGATAAACTTTATATGTTTGGGGAGGATATTAGAATAATCCACAAATTATACGAGTGGCAAACCGTCTGCAAGTAATATTGGGCATCTCGTCTTCATTCATTTTAACACCGCCTAAATGTGTCTCCCTGTGCCTTTTCTCTAAATATTTTCACGGTAATTTTTCGAATGAGCTCTTCGCTAACCGGCGTCGGATGGCCTCTCCAACGGCCAGGCGTTGGTTCGAAGAGAATTATATCAGTACTAGGAGTGATGATCTGATTGACGAATTCGGTCTTAAGAAGCAGGAGGCACTCTCAATATGGGCGTGGGCGCCCGGCTTGAAAAACCTCAATAGCGATTAGGCATCACTCACCATGCTGGTGATTCGTGGGGCCCTCTGGGTCGCAAAAGACTTTGTTCGCCGGCCTTGGAGAAATTTCCAAACTGCTTCGCTCAGATGGCGAAGTTGAGACCCTCGGTCACGCCTTCTTGCATTGCAGGGTCGTAATACCGGTGTGCAACTTTGTTGAAGGTCTCATGTTTCGCATACTGCGCGGGATGTTCTTTGTCCTTGAGGCCAATTCTGTCTGTAGCAATGTTGTTTTGTGTCCTTAGTTTCTTCATTCCAGTTAACTTAGGTGATGTATGCCCCTTTTATTTCTGTCCCAATTTTTTCATTAGTTTAATGTCACATCCCTTACTTGTTAGCTGTTCAGTGATGTCAGTTCTCTGGTGGATGCGAGTCGCCTTTCGTTTCGTATGTAATTTTTGTATTTGTTGTTGTGTGTAAATGTGTGTATGTTTGAGTGGGTGTTTGGGATGAATGAATATTTTATATTGTCAAATCGTGCATTGATTTCGTCCAGTTAAGTGATGTTTCTGCCACATTTAATGATTGTGGGGGTTTTTATTACTGATATTATTTTGTTTAATTTCTTATAAATAATTTTGTTCATATTTGGTAAATATTAACTGGGGTTTAGATTTTTAAATTGTTATTAAATTCCCTTCCCCCACAGACAATGAATTGTATATATGGTGATCAGTTAGGATTTCATGGAGTTTCTGACGCATTATGGCGGATGAAGTAAGAATGGTAAGTAAGAATGCGTTGTTTTGTTGCAAGGAATATTGTTGTGTGTTTGCATCAGTGATTGGCAGAACAGTGATGACGAGAAACATCTAAAAGGCAAAACTCATTAAGTGCTACAAATGATAGGATATGTTGGAGAAACAAGATCGCTCACGTTCTGAACGGACATTGTACATGAATAAGAAGATGTTACTAGCAGCAAAGAGTACATATTGTCGTCTTATAGAAAGCTTAGATTAGATCTGGAACAAGACCACAATATACACGCATAAGTATTCGATACATGTTATTTTCTGTTATAATTCTAGTTTATGTTCGCCATTTTGTCTGATATTTGGTAAGTAATATCTCGTAAAGTTGTTTTAGTTGTATGTGGGAGGAAAATTAAAAAGTCATGGTTGAAGACATTATTTTATCAAAGTTCAAAATTACCCTATTCAAAAGTATTGGATACATGACACTTTTTTTCAAATTTCCAATCGAAACTTTGTATTTTATAAGACTAAATATTCAAATTTTCGATAGAATTGGAATGTTATCTCTGACCAATCAGAAAAGCACACAATTGTTTACAAGATAGTGCGACTAATCATCTGTCTCTTTGATGCGCATTCTGCAATTCAAGGATTAAAAATGGCAAAAACTAAAGAATTATCCAGAGATATGCGATATAGAATCATTGAACCTCACAAAGGAGGACAAGGTTACCGAAAAATTAGCAAAGAAATGAATCTAGCACTAATTACAGTAGGAAATATCATCAGAAAGTATAAGAAGTTTGCCGACGGTACAGCAAACTTTCCAAAAAATGAAAGACCGAGAAAAATAGTTGAGAGTACTTCAAGGTGGATCAGCAGAAATGTGCAAAAAAAAAAAACCCTTCATTACTCGTTCTGAAATTAAAACTGATCTTGAGGGTGCTGGAATTAATGTAAGTAAGGATACCATTAGCAGAGTTCTATATCGTACAGGCTTTCATTCAAGATCACCAATAAAAGTGCCTTTACAGAAAACCAAACATGTCAAAGACCGATTAAAGTTTGTCGAAACTTATGAAAAGAAAGGCATGCAGTTTTGGGAAAAGGTAATCTGGTCGGATGAAACGAAAGTTGAAATATTCGGAAGGAACACAGCGACAAGTGTTTTTGCGAAAAAAATGGGACTGCCTTCCCGAAGCACAATACCATCCCCACAGTTAAGTTTGGGTGTGTTTCCATTATGACATGGGGATCTTTTCATTCAAGGTCACTGGTGAGTTACAAGTTATCTATGGTAGAATGAATGGTAGCATGTACAGGGAGATTCTAGAGAAGAACCTTCAGAAATCTGCAACTTCTTTAGGACATGGTCGGAGTTTCGTGCTTCAACACGACAATGATCCCAAACATGCCGCAAAACTTACAAAGGAATGGTTTGAAAATAATGGTATTAGTACTCTCAATTGGCCAAGTCAGTCTCCTGACTTGAATCCAATTGAGAATTTGTGGAATACTTTGAAGGTTAAAGTTCATAAGCGGAATCCACAAAATATCAAGCAATTAGAGGAATTATGCAAGGAAGAATGGGGTAAAGTAACGGTGGATTAGTATGGAAAACTTGTGGCCAACTATAGAAAGCGACTGGAAGCAGTGAAACAAAACAGAGGCTATGCAACAAAATATTAAATTGATGTATCCAATACTTTTGCATAGGGTAATTTTGAACTTTGATAAAAAAAGTAGATTCAACCATGAGTTTTTAATTTCCCTTCCACATACAATTAAAACAACTTTACGATATATTACTTACCAAATATCTGTCAAAATGGCGAATATAAACTAGAGTTATAACAGAAAATAACATGTATCCAATACTTATGCGTGTCACTATATATATATATATATATATATATATATATATATATATATATATATATATATATATATATATATATATATATGTACAGCCATGGCCAAAATTATGGAGCACCTATAAAAATTTGAGATAATAGTTTAAACCTACGTATTTCAACGTTAAGAATCGTACAGTGAACAATTGAGACCAAATGTAAAATATTTAACAGTAGATTGTAGTATTTTTTTTTGCTTTAAAGCCTCTCTCAAGAGCTTTAGCTGAGTTTCGTACTAAATTCATTCCAATATGCAAAATGATTTATTGTCATACTAAAGGTTGTTTCGTAATTTTCGGGAAAAATTTGATTCCTACCAGTGTATATTTAATTGAAAAGCTGTTATAAAGGCAAAAGGAGGACATACCAAATATTGATTGTTTTTATTAATGTTTACTCCACTATTCTTAACCTTTAAATATATAAGTTTGAATCATAATTTCGATTTTTCTTTGGTGCTCCATAATTTTGGCCAAGGCTGTATATATATATATATATATATATATATATATATATATATATATATATATATATATATATATATATTACTCCTGAGTATCGAACTCGCCAATAAAGTTTTTCCTTCACTTAATAGTCTGCTTACCATTTCGAATGTATCTTCGGCTATCGCAAGTCGGTTGTGGATTTCAGTGTCGCACTTTCCAAGAGTTTACTTATTCTTCCACTAAATATTACCAATAATACTTTCAGAACAGTTTCATATTTCCTCACTTGTTCATTTTTTCGTTCTACTGACAAAAGCGTTTCTTGATTGCTCCAAGCTTATCAGTAACGATCAAAAGTTCTATAAGCTTCCGGTTCCTATATTTGTAATACTTTTGCTATGTCTATTTGTATGAATGAAACGTCAGACTTGAGGTTCGTTGCCAGTGGTGGAAATCAAAGAGTATCAAGTGTTTTTAGAAACATTTAATCTCTTTCTTCCTATTGTTCGCTTCAGAAGTATAAGATCGGCTGTAAATCGACTCAGTTGTTCCTTGTGTTTCATTTTTTGTTCATTTATTTTTTATTTTTTTACAAAATCTTTGCCAAATATCAGGGAAAGGATCAATTAGAATTATTAACGGTAGCTGAGTTTGTGGAAATGCCTCCAACATTGACCAGTACAATTGTAGTTTATTTCATCTATCTGCTCTTTCCTTACCCGTTGACGTATATTTTATCATTCTCCAAATTATGTATCCCTACATTCGCTCGACGTCCTGGGATTGATACAAATTTTACAGAAAAATGGATTGATTTTATAAACGTATATGGAATACGGATAGATAGATAGATAGATAGATAGATAGATAGATTTGACTGATATATATGTGTGTTTGTGTGTGTGTGTGTGTGTCGCTGCGTGAGTCTCTGTGTTTGTCTGTGTGGAGAGAGAGGGAGAGAGAGAAGTGAATAGATTGATGTAAATAAAAACAAAATTAAGTATCCATATATATATATATATATATATATATATATATATATATATATATATATATATATATTTCTTTACATAGATAGATAGATAGATAGATAGATAGATAAGATTTGACTGATATATATAAGTGTGTGTGTATGTGTGTGTCAAGAGTGAGACAGAGAGAGACAATCAGATGAAAGACTAAGGTAAATAAATAAAAACAATATATATATATATATATATATATATATATATATATATATATATATATATATATATATACAGGGGCCGGGAATCTTTTGATGAATATGTGCCGACTTAGGATTTTAAAATCATTCAGTGTGCCAAGGTCAATATTTCTCTTCTATAATATATTTTATATAGTAATATATACAATAATATGTAAACCACATTAATAGAAATATATTTTAATTTAATTTGTTTTTGTTTTTTTTTATTCTATTGGTTCGGACATCGTCATGTCATTTGTGACTATGTATCATTGAAAATTGCTTTACGTGCCACGTGTAGCACGCGTGTCGTAGATTGGTGACCCCTATCTATCTATCTATCTATCTATCTATATATATATATATATATATATATATATATATATATATATATACACCTTCACCCTGAGATAGATATGAATAGACACAGATAATTCTCCTCGTGACGTATTTCTTGGTCAACGCCTTAGTGATTATGTGCTTAATGTGTATTATGATATCTACAATGGACCTAGTAAAGAAAAATCCATATAAATTGTCGCTTCGGAAGCTGTACCAATTGAGATAATCAACAAACTTCTTGTTG
The DNA here is from genome assembly GCA_963932145.1 of Acanthosepion lycidas. NCBI lineage: Eukaryota > Metazoa > Mollusca > Cephalopoda > Sepiida > Sepiidae > Acanthosepion > Acanthosepion lycidas. Next base: position 88,557,649 of record OZ010583.1, read on the forward strand.
ATGATACCCTCAAAGAGTTGGCTGATTGCACTGCGACAGCTGGTACGCCGATATTGTAAAGGAAATGAGCGCTCACACGCATTTCTTTAAACAGGGCGAACATTTGATAGCTTCCATATAATTGGCAAGGATTTTTCCATCAGGCAGCGGTTAAACAATTTTTCCCGACATCGGGAATAACTCGGAGCTTATAGTCTCAAGACCAACCACCGGGATTTTATTCGCACCGTAACGATTCATAGGGTCAATGCCTTTAATAAGTTTAATAACTTCCCGGTCCTTAATATTGATATTACAAAATGTGTACTCTATTATATTCGGCAAGTCAGGAAGGAGACGGCCCGTGTAATCCATCTTGGAGTCAGAGGCAAAGTTCATTGGAATGAGCTTTGCCTTATATAAGAAGGATGGGATTAATGAGGAGGAGAGATTATCTGAAGGGTATAAGATTATCTGAGGTAAATGAGATTATTTGAGGATGAGATTATCTGAGGTGAATGGGATTATCTGAGGTGAATGGGATTATCTGAGGTGGATGTTATCTGAGCAGGATGAGATTATATGAGGAAGATGGGATTATCTGAAGAGGATTGGATTTTGCAGGTTTCACGGAATCCAAGTCTTCTGCATTCGGCCTTTGGCTTTAATTGCTTGTCGATAGCTGCACTTTGATTGCACCACTCGTACATCCAATCTTACTGCTCCAGGTATTCCCAAGCGGTCACCCATCTAGGTAATGATCAGATTTAACTTTACTTAACTTCTGTGATCCTACGGGAACCGGTGTTTCAATGTATGCCAAAGTTTCCAAAGAAATTAAACACAACTACATAACATAATCTAAGTAAAAGTTTTAATATTCTATATTAAACCTTTCTTTTAAAACTTGCTCAGTAGTTTCAAACTGAGCAGACAAAAGAAGGTAAATAATAGTTATGGAAAACAATATGTATGCGAGTATGTGTGTGTCAAAAGAAATTGATCAAGTTATTGATCAATTGAAGATGTAAGAGGTTACATGTTGTCATGAATTAATGCAAGTATTATGGCTGTTATAATTGTTGGCTTCTGTCGGATAGGATTGACCATGGCTAGCATCCCAGTTCTCTGCCTGGCTGGAGCATTGATGTCTGTGACTGTAGAGGTCGATTCGGGAGTGAGATTCTCTGTTGCAGATACATAGTTATTTTTTAATAGATAAATAATTAACTGTGTCATGGTGGCAAAAAAATTATCAGAAAATGGTGAAAATTCCCTGTGAGGAAAAAAGAAAGGAAAAGAGAGGCGAGACTTAAACTTAGATGATAAAGGAAAGCCACCCACGACAAGGACATTTGGCGATGTTATTTTAATAAATAAAGAATGGTGAAAATTCTTATGGCCATTGTCATAAAGCTAATTGACAAACACCAGGTGAGTACAGAGTTTTAAATAGATAAAAAATTAACTGTGTCATGGTGGCAAACAATTTAATAGGTCATCTGTTAACCGCACACGAAGCCCAACCCTGGGTTAATTCTTTGTCGTTTGGATAGGACATCTATGTGTGTTGAAATTCGGCTATGATAATAAAAATATGTTATCAGAAATTGGCACCAAGAATGCAGACACGGCTAGGATAGTGAAACTGCTTTATCGGGAGGAAAAATTGGCTGTGTTCGCTGGATAACCACCCACTTGACAATTGGCGAAAATCTCATTTGATAGATCCCAGGTGACATTGAGGATAAGAGCTGCGATTAAGGAAAGAAAAGGAAAAGAAAAATTTTTTTCTTTTTAGTAAGATATATTTTTTTCTTAAAACAAAGCTAGCCTGGTCACACCCACACTGTTGGACGCCCATTGGCCGCATGTTAACGAGAGCCAGGCGGAGGTGATCATGTGACGCAAGTGGGGAGCCTGCCGCCGCCCATTGAGAGGATAGGTATGAGAAGTTGCTGCGAGGAAGTGGGAAAACCGTTGACGCCCATCTGAAGTATGGTGAGATATCCATATGAGAATAAGAGAAGGTGGGGGTAAGAGAAGACTTCCAAAAATGGAAAGGAGTGGAAAATTTCTGATCGAAAATAAAGAAGTGGACTATGGATTTAGAATTATCAAGGAACCTCAAATCCCGACGAGCCCACCCCGGTTTTGGTCGGCGTCCATATAAGCAAAGTCGCAGCGAGCGAAAAAAGAGAGAGATAGTTTTTAGTTGCAGTTAGTTCGAGTCCGAGTTCCAGTTGAGAGCTCTGAAGACCCAGCACGAAGAGCTGACCAAGATTCGCGCAAATTCCGAACTCATCTTCTAATCAAGAACAATTTATTTTTGAAGAACGACTTAGACTCACACCACCAAAATAAGTTTTACGGATTTAGCCTGAAGACACACCAAGAACCAGTTTCTTAAAGGACAGAGAGCTTAGATGTTAAGACTCGCCTAACAAAAAAAACAACGTGTCACGAATCCACATAGCGGGTTGGGAGATAGACGTGACCCTGTATCCAACAACAGATATAAAGTATTGTTATCCTTTTTTTTTTAATAACTTGAACTTTTCGAGTTGTTATTTTATTTTCTCTTACATCTATTTGTGTGATACCACCGTCATTCGAACTCAGCTTGCATTACGGCCCCGACGACTGATTGATTTCCTCTGCCTAGATCAATTCACAACGTGGGTAGACAGACTGGGAATCAAAGTAGTTACTTCGGTAAACAGGCGTTGGAGGCGAGTTGGGAACCACGAGGCTGTCATCGGATCTAACCCGATTCCCATCCGAATCGTCAAAAGGTTAGAACGTCACACTTGGGTGCCGCGACCAATATCAAGCCAGTTGGTCGTCACAGGACGGGATAGCACGACTGGCGCAGACAGGCGGACATCACGTTTGGAGCGACACCCACCCGAACGAACGAACGGGAGTGGCCGACGTCGCAGTTGGCGCCGTGACCGGGATAAGACCCTGGATCGGCTGATGTCAGAGTTGTTGTTGTTGTTTTACTTTCCTAATCCACTTTCGGCTCTTAGTGTCGGGTTGAGTCAGTGATGGAATTTACTGTCAGTCTTCTATGATCTCTGCGCTTTTCTAACTGGTGATTGACTTGAAACTCTCTATTTACTATTGACTTTTTTCACACTGGCTCGTTATCTTTTTTTTTTAGTTTAGCAAATCGCTTCCTTTCATTGGTCAGAAAATTAATTTCACACCTTATTGCGAAATCTGTTTTTAGTCGTTTTGATCCGATTTTGCGGGTGTGCAAATCTACTTTGTGTTTTTTAGTCATTTGTTGGAATGATATAGGATTTGTATCCTATAAATTCATTGCCATATAACAGGATAGCTATCACTGTGCAGTCCAACACTTTCCTTATTACTTAGTACACTGCTCAGCTTTAATGCATCTTTCTCTATCCCTATAGGACTTGCGATGTCAGTGTCAGACTTTCCAAGCTCTGTTAACACACTTTTACTGACAATTAAATTTACATCCTTTTGCTAACAACAATGCGCTCTGTCTTCTTGCAGTTGATGTTTAATATCTTCTTCTGGATTTTCTTTCCTTAAAATTATTTAAAATAAAGAAGAATCGGATATTCATTATTCAGTAATTCAAGCGAATGTTACTGATAGAATATGGCTGTTCTGTGCACTATGTAAATACATTGTTAAAGATTTCACTTAGGGAATGTATTTTCAATGTTTATCTCTATAGAAATAATTGTCAAATGAAGAAGAAATATATATTGTCATGAATTGTTGGTAAGTGCTACTGACAGAAGAAGACTATTATATGCACAATGCAAATGCTTTGTGAATGGGTTTATTAAGTGAATGCATTGTACCGGCTGTAACATCAAAACTGTCCAAATCATGTAGCATCAAAATTGCCGTATTATTAGATTAAGAATTGAACCGTTGTGTTTTCTAAATTATTAAAGATATATTACTGAAATTCACCGAGGTTTTTTATAACACTATTGGATTCTAATTTGAGGAATAAGAATGTACATACTTGAAATAACTCTCTAAGTTTAATAGAAGTATCTTGATTAAATCGATGATAATCATATATGACATGTTCATCATCAATTAATCATAGCTAAGGATAGGAAGCTCATAATGTATTGAAATAAAAATCTTATATATATATATATATATATATATATATATATATATATATATATATATATATATATGTATGTATGTATGTATGTATTAATTTAAAGAAAAACAGACCACTTTAAGGCTCCATTGAAATAATTTATTCCACCAGAGACTTTTATTTTTCCCTGGATATTTCAAAAGGTGAAACGAAAAATGAAATTAAAATTAAAATTAAATAAAGTAAATTTTAATTTCATTTTTCGTTTCGCCTTTTGAAAGTGATGTCTTAAGATACAGGGAAAATAAAAGTCTCTGGTAAAATAAATTATTACAATGGAGTCTTAAAGTGGTCTGTTTTTCTTTAAATTAAATTATTCGCTCTGAATTAACATTGAGCTCTCAGGATTTCATCCTCATTGGGATTATCCATATGGATTACCAAGATTTTCGTTACTGATATATATATATATATATATATATATATATATATCAAAGTGTAGGGGAATGAACAGTAACATTACAGCGTTCAAAACATTAATTTAAAAACAGTGCTGAATACATAATGTAGAGGCCGTCAATATTTATTCATCTTATGCAGGACATAGGACGTGCCTCATATCCACTACAAAATTGTATATTTTTGTTTCAACGTCAAAAAAGGGAAACCCTTTTTTAGACGCCTCTAACACCATCATTCCCCACTTGATAAGACGTCTAAAAAAGAATGCGTATGTCCTCATGTAACACTGCATAAGATATATATATATATATATGTATATATATATATATATCTTATATATAATAGCATATTTATGATATATATATATATATATGTATATATATATATATATATATATATATATATATATATATATATATATATATATATATTACGAAATGGACAAAGTCCGACAATTTATTTATTAAAGACATTTTTATGTTCATCATTTTAAAATTTTATTCAGGTAGACACTCAATTTATTTATCAAACCCTATATTTATTGATTTTCGTCTACCGGGACGGATGTTCGAGAATTCATATTAAAGACAAAATTAGGTTCTCACTCGCTCTATCACTTTCTCTCTCACACTCACTCTTTCTTTGTTTCTGTATATATATATATATATATATATATATATATATATATATATACTTCAGTAATCTGTCGTATTGCTTTGAGGATCAGTGCTTTATTAATACCATCACATTTTAATCTCTCTCTCTCTCTCTTTCTATATATATATACATATATATATATATATATATATATATATATATATATATATATATATATATATATATATATATATATATATAGATAGATAACTAGACTCGTTTCGAAAAACCCTCGAATTTTTGATTTGCAAATAATCAAATCAATCTCGAGGGAAAAAAATGTTTTAAAAAAAGAAAGAGCTACAAACATGAACTACTGTCGAACAAATCGCACAGATGCAGGTCTGAAGCCCAAAGAAAAAAACCCCGATACGAGTAGACAACTAACTAACAAAAGAGCTCAATACAATCGTAGATCAGACCTAGATACACCTAGTGAGCCAGACAAACCTACCTAGGTTTCACCTAAACGGATCGTCAGGGAAAGTATGGATAACGAGGTAAAGAGAAACACATATTTATAAGCGATAATTAAAACCACACCACATGACCGAAGAACCACAAAACTGAGTAGATGGGGGGTGTTAAAATTTATTCAACAAAAATGGAGAGGGGGGTGTAAAAAAATCTAAGGTGGAAACCGTCTAAATAAGTAACCAAGATTGTTTTGTGTCTACATACGTTAAGGGTTTCAGTTTTAGAGTTTAATAATTGGCTAGGTTGATCAAATAAAGCTATGGCTAATTTCTCCTCTGCACATAATTTACAAAATTTATGGTCTGCTTTATATCTGGGGCATTTTTTTAGTATTTCCCATTTAAGAATGGGGTCTACATTATCTTCTTGTTTGGTTCTCCATACATACGTAGATAGCGTGGTACTATGCTTAATTTTTTCGTTCCTGAAACTACTCATATGATTATAATATCTTTTTTTTAAATTGTTCTGAGTAGCACCTATGTATGTTTTAGGGTTAGTTTCCTCACTATTTTTGTAAATTTTCACTTGGTAAATTACGCATTCTTGTTGACATTTTCCCTGTAATGGACAGATGTTTTTGTTACATATATATATATATATATATATATATATATATATATATATATATATATATATATATATATATATATCGTCAACGGCGAAAGTATTCGTTCACTCATCAAATTTTAATATTTTTATCCATCTCTCAGAATCTAATGTCCGCATCATGCCAGGTTCTTGTGTATGTTAATAAGCACAAAAAAGCATATTAAAATCAACTGACAGAACAATTGTGTGTGTATATATGTATATATATATATATACATATATATATATATATATATATATATATATATGATATACATTTATTTATGATATATATATATATACATATATATTTATCCAGAGAAAGACTGTTTCGCTGCTCATCAGTCTAGCTAGGCAACTGATCGCTTCAAGCCGGGACCGAAACCCATCAGTCGACGCCCGGTACATATATATATATATATATATATATATATATATATATATATATATATATATATATATATATATATATATATATATATATATATATATATATATATATATATATATATATATATATATAATGACAAGGTTCTAGTTTTCACTAATACATATTTTCTCGAAAGACATAACTAATCAGTTTCATATTCAAAATATAAACAAATCAATTTCCTTAGAGTTAATAGACTTTAATTTTTTAATCTGATACGTTTGCACGCATGTAGAGCCCAGGAGACGAAATAAATACTTTTTAAAAGAGAAGAAAAATTAATTGCGAAAATTGTATATATGCTTTCTTTAATCTCATTACATTGCCTCAAATTTTTCTTTCATTGTATTTCCATATTGAAACTTTGTATCAATCGTTTTCATTGTCAAGGCATGTCTATATATGCATCACGAATTAGGTAATGCATTGCAAATCATTTTAGCATGGAATAGCTTAGCAAATCATTTTAATATAGAGATGCACAGAGACCTAAAGAGAAATGGAAGATCAATGTTCAGGAATAAATGTAGTTATGTAAAGAATTATATGATTATTTTTTGTTGTTGCTACAAACAGCGCTAGAGCGTTATATCTTGTCTTATTTTTTCGCTTCGAGAAAAAGCAATTTAAAACCTGGCTTCTGGCTAGACACAATTCTCTGTTGTCTTTGTTTTGTTTTGTTTATTTTGTTTTTATCATTTCGAGTTTTTTTTTGTTTTGTTTTTCTTTTTTTTTTATACATCATTTACCAAAATGATCATTTAAGAAATTAAAAAAAAAATATATATATATAATAAGAAATACCAATTCAGATGATTACATCGCCGTTTAAAATTTATCCTCACTCTCCTGTCCTAGTAGAGAGACGATGACTTTCTTGTCCTTAGATTAAATATTGAAAAGAGAAAACGAATCGAAAGCAGAATTTAAAAACTGGAAGTTCTATTTGTAAGCTTAAAATTTTAATTTATTCCTTTGCAAATCCTTTAATTTGTCGGCCAGAAGATGACATTTTGACACTTTCGTTAACCAGCCTACGTGGCCGACAGTATTTTTTTATGTAAACGAGGTTTGAAGTTTATGGAAATTAGTCATGGAAAAATTACACTTTTGCAGTGAATGATTTGAGAAGAGCCGATTATAGGGAATAAAAATTTCCAGAACGGATGGGTTTTAAATGTTTCGTTATTTCTGATCACATGCACGACTTAAAAAGAAAAAAAAACACCTTAATAATAAGAATTATATACGTTTCAAAGACGTTCTTTAATATCAGAAGTAAAATTTTGTTCGATAAAGTCACGAAGAAGTATCATTAAAAAACTTTAAGAATGAATGGTGAATATAGAATTAATTTCACAGAATATTATATATATTTTCACCATCATTATATAGATGGTTTTCAACCATTACTTCCCACTTGGTCACATCGAACGAGATATATGCTGGTGAAAGCCTCCAAATATGAAATTTGATAATAACTGTACCAGGCTATATATTATCGGTCATAACTCTAACGCTGATGTCAGAATTAACATGGTCGACCGCTTGTTCATATGTGAAATAATCATTTGCATTCTTGTAGATAGATAGATAGATAGATAGATAGATAGATAGATACTTAAGAACAATGATAGATAGATAGATAGATAGATAGATAGATGTCAAAATTAACATGGTCGATAGCGTGTTCATTTGTGAAATCAATACTTTGTATTCTTGTAGATAGACAGATAGACAGATAGATAGATAGATAGATAGATAGATAGATAGATAGATAGATAGATCCGACGTTCCGTATCCGAGTCGGCCCCAACACATAATATGATTTCTTGAAAATTCAGACCAGAAGACGAAAATAAAAAAAAATATATAATGTTTACTAAATAATTGGAGAGTCCAATCAGATATGAATATCCACTAAAAATAACGTTTAATGTGATAAAAATATGTCAGATTGATAAATAAAATTAATTACTTTAGAAAAGCACTTTGTTTACTTTTGGATACAAAACTAAGTAGATATGAAAATTTCGAGAAATTTATTGCTGGAACTATTTCATTTAAAGTCACCTTTCAATATTTGCTCAAAGCTACTCCGTAGCTGAGGCGGTTAAATTACTTCGGTGCTAATAACGTTTCCACTGTGCGCAAGTTCGAAACCTGCCGGAGAGAACATACTTTTCCTTAATATAATTTCTCAAATATTCACGCCTGGAGACGAAAATATGTAAATATAAAGTCTAATAACTAATCGGAATGTCAATTTTTCTCCATATTTTTGGTATATCGGGACCGTACCGTGATAAATATGGCGACAAAGATGAGGACAATGGTCCGCATAATGTAAATACTGCACATAATACCTCATCTCAGAAATATAGACAGACTCTGAAGGATCAGTACGGACCCGATATATCAAAAATATGAAGAAAAATTTAGAAATCCTACCGGAAACTGGCACGAATATCGAACCATCTAACATTCCTACACTGATGCAGAGACCTACAACTCATCCCTTCAGGCTTGGCACCAAGACTTCCCATCAATTCAAGGAGAGCTCGTCGGGTCGCAGAGAAAGCGGGACACGCCCTTGTCCGAGAGAGAATCCAGTAGAATCGTTGGATAAAACATCGACTACAAGCTCATATCTCCCAGACGCTCGGGGATTTCTTCAACAGAATTACAAATGAAGAAAACCAGATAAGGATCCAAAATGACCTGGATAAATCCTTCAGACATGAATTTGAAGTAGTCAAAAATTAAATAGATTGAAAGATCAGACGGTGACGCACAAGGTCCATCACCCACCAGTGAAAGCAGTAGTCAACATCAGCCAATATCAGCTGAGTGCCTCTGAGGAGTCAGTATTGAATAAGGGTCTCAACTTCTCCACAACCATCAGGCGGGTGCCATACTTGGACATCACTGCCAGAGTCGAGGAGGTGGCCTTGAACTTCCCTCAGGCTCAGGCGGATGGACTAAGATGGAAGGTAAGACAGGCCTTGGAGAGAGCCAAGCCGACCAGGTCTAACATAACAAAACTGGGGAGGCTGGCGATTGGATCCCTACAGAGAAACGAAAACATCATCATACTACTGGCTGACAAAGGTAATGCAACTGTAGTGATGGACAAATCAGAGTATACAAGAAAACTGGAAGACCTCATTAGCAGTGGTAGCTACAGCAAAGTGAAAAAGGATCCTACTATGAAAACGGAACGCAAACTGTCACAGATCCTAATCAAGGACAAGGATCACTTCGCACCCAAGACGTATAGACAGTTATCGCAGCGTTACACCAAGCTACTTCACATATACGGTCTCCCTAAGATTAAAAAAGACGGTATTCCGCTCAGGCCGATTGTTAGTTGCCAAGGCTCTGTGTGCCACCCTCTGAGTCGCTTCAAAACGAACATTTCAGTGTGTTTAGGTGTCAATATGAGAGCAGACGATTCGGAAAGTGTTGGATGAGTCTAATGGTTATTACGAAGCTATTTGGAGTGATCACTAGTGATGGTGACGTTATGATTCCATTCATCTTCGTACGGGGCCTCAAACTCAAAACCCAGGCCTGCATCAAGCGCCATTAGTGGGTATTGCTGTCCTGGATCAAGAGCGAGGCTGTTGGAAGATCCTATGTTTGGCAACCGGGTTCTGTACCATGTCACAGAAGCAGGACAACACAGTCATGGGAGTCAGATAATTTCTACGACCATATCACCCGTTATATCTGGCCGTCTAACTCACCAGACTGCAACCTTGTTGATTATGATGTGTGAGGCGCAGTTGAACAAGAGACCAAGAAAACTTCTTTTAAAACCTAAATTGGATTATGACAGCATTCACGATATTATACAAGAAGACCGTCTAGAAGAGATGAGGAAGATTCCTAAGTCGTTTGGATGCTGTAATTAAAGCCAATTTGGAATTATTGAATAGATTTAATCTTTAGTATTTCAAGATATTTTTTAATAATTTTGGTAAATTTTGGTTGATTTATTATGTTTCTTTATTGTTAAAAAACGCTTGATAATTATGCACCAAGCTAATAATTCTGTCATCTTAACTTTAGTTGCTTTAATTATGTAAAGATTATAATGTGCTGGTAACTGTTTTGAAGAGAAATCAAATTATAATGTCAACAACAATAATTGGTAGAGAAAGTCATAATCTGGAACTTGTAAAAAACAACCTATTTGGTTGGTGCACAATTATCAGATGCTTTTGCTGGCGTGTTATTTGTTAATAAAAATTGCTGTCTTGTTTAATTTTATTAATAAAAATATTATTTTACTTTCAGGTTATAAAGATGCGTGCCGATAATCATACGCTTCGGAATAATCATTTAAAAATGTTATTTCTCTCTTTTTCATTATAATTTTTCTCTCTTTCATTCTTTCTAAATTTTCTCTCTTTCATTCGCTGTAATTTTTCTCTCTTTTTCATTATATTTTTTCTCTTTCATTCTGACTAATTTTTCTCACTTTTTCATTATAATTTTTTTCTCTCTTTCATTCTTTCTAAATTTTCTCTCTTTCATTCTCTATAATTTTTCTCTCTTTTTCATTATATGTTTTCCTTCATTCATTCTTTCTAAATTTTTTCTCTTTTTCATTATAATTTTTTTCTTTCTTTCTAAATTTTTCTCTCTTTCATTCTCACTAATTTTTCTCTCTTTTTCACTATGATTTTTTTCTCTCTTTCATTCTTTCTAAATTGTTCTCTCTTTCATTCTCTCAAATTTTTCTGGTTTTTATTATAAATTTTTCTCTCTTTCATTCTTTTTAAATTTTTCTCTCTTTCATTCTCACTAATTTTTCTCTCTTTTTTATTATAATTTTTTCTCTCTTTTATTCTTTCTAAAATGTTCTCTCTTTCATTCTCACTAATTTTTCTCTCTTTTTCATGGTAATTTTTCTCTTTCATTTTTCTAATTATTTTCTCTTTCATTTTCACTAATTTTTCTCTCTTTTTCATTATATTTTTTCTCTCTTTCATTCTTTCTAAATTTTTCTCTCTTTCATTCGATCTAATTTTTCTCTCTTTCTCCTTATAATTTTTTCTCTTTCATTCTCTCAAATTTTTCTCTCATTTTCATTATAATTTTCTTTCATTCTTTCTAAATTTTTGTCTTTTTCATTATAATTTTTTTTCTTTCTTTCATTCTTTCTAAATTTTTCTTTCTTTCATTCTCACTAATTTTTCTCTCTTTTTCACTATAATTTTTTCTCTCTTTCATTTTTTCTAAATTGTTCTCTCTTTCATTCTCTCAAATTTTTCTGGTTTTTATTATAATTTTTTCTCTCTTTCATTCCTTTTAAATTTTTCTCTCTTTCATTCTCACTAATTTTTCTCTCTTTTTCACTGAAATTTTTTTCTCTCTTTCATTTTTTCTAAATTTTTCTCTCTTTCATTCTCTCAAATTTTTCTGGTTTTTATTATAATTTTTTCTCTCTTTCAGTCTTTTTAATTTTTTTATTTCTCTCATTCTCACTTATTTTTCTCTCTTTTTCATTATATTTTTCTCTCTTTCATTCTTTCTAAATTTTTTCTCTTTCATTCTCTCAAATTTTTCTCTCTTTTTCATTTTAATTTTTTCTCTTTCATTCTTTCTAAATTTTTCTCTCTTTCATTCTCTATAATTTTCCTCTCATTTTTAATTATAATTTTTTCTCGCTGTCTTTCTTTCTACATTGTTCTCTTTCTTTAATTTTTGGACGCCCTTTTCAACTCTTTCTATACCCCTTCGGATTTCTGTGTCACTTTTTCTAAACATGCCAGGTTTTCAAATCCTCCATACGTAACTCTCCATCGCTAAAGATGCAGGATAGTCGGTTGTCTGTAGTGACCCAGTAAGTACCTGACCCCTCGTGCAATACTTTAAATTTACAGGAGGCAGAACAGACCGAAAAATGGAGTACTGCTCAAGAGTTGACATTGCGCACTTTCCAGTTTCGATAATATCCAAAAGAGTCTCCGCGTACTTGTGGGTGATAAAATATTATCAGCCCTACAACTCCTTTCTCAGAGACGAAGCCTGTCACTGCTCTCTCGCTACATCCTTGGAAGGTACTCGAACTACATTCATTAGTTCCATCAGTTTTAACCTTCACATTGTAGCGAAGCACATTCACTCCTCCGTATCTAGTTTCTGAGCAGCTTCTTCCTGCGAACCGTTGCTCTGTTAAACCGACTCCCAAGAGGATGTTTACCCGATCACGACAGTCTTAACCTATTCAAGTCTAGGGTTAACCGTTGTTCCGCCCAACCCCGCATTTCCACATAAATTGTGCCTCTTACTCTGGATGGCTCTACCTCAAAAGGGATCCCGGGTAATTTACAGAAAAATATCAGTTGACATGAGAATAATAATAAATTAGTAATAATAATAGTCGATATAAAAGATGTACAAAAAATATAGAAAAAGCATAACTCTTTGTTTTTTTTTTCTTTTTTTGTTTTTTTTTTTTTGACATTGTAACTAAAAAGAAACATGACAATTTGGCTTTTGATCATATACAAAGCCTTGTGCTGAAGATTGCAAGCCCTTACCAAGAAAGAATTTTATGGGATTCTATATCATTGCTCGAAACGAAATAATTTTTATCATAATTATAACAGTTGTTGATATCATTACCACTTTTGGAAATTGATGATAAATTTTTATAGAAAGGTAATATTTTTGTTTTATTAAATGTTCACCCCAGAAAAGGACCAAGAGTCACTCACTTTAGAGGGTTATAGTGATTGTCTATGGCCTTAAGGAGAAGATGTAAATGCAGCTGATTAGGATATATAGGTTGTCCCTAAACTTGAAAAAGGTTATGATAGCAATGATCAGATAAGCATCATTTCTGAAGTCCAACCAACAAAATATCGGTTTCTGACTAAGTAAACCTTTGACTGTACCTTATGGAATACAAAGGACGCGAGTATGGTTCAATCCTGTCTTTGTGATCTTTGCTATAAATGTCAGAACTTGTGTAACTATGTGATGAAACTGCTCTGAACATTTTCCCTGGAGGTAGCGATATGTGCAGTGCGGTTGCTGGTTTCATGGCCCACATCGGCGAATAAAGGATTTTGAACATTTTCAAGTCTGGAAGGTGAGCATTGTGTAGTTCCAACCCTCATATGGCATCAATACTAGATTAGTAATCTGATCTTTGTCTTTTAAAGATAAAACCTGGCAGGAGCACTCCGTTACTTTCAGAACACAGACCATTTTTTTTTCAAGTATCTACAATGATTTATCTTATATATGAGGTCTGTGGTGAACTTGAGTCCCAATAGATACTCAAATCAAGACATTGAATTGTATATATGGGGATTAGTTAGTTTAGTTCATAGAGACGATGAAGTATTATGGTGCTTGTAGTTTGAAAGGTACGTATGAAAGTGTTGTTTTTGTGTAAGGAATATTATTCGTACGATTGGGTCAGTGTTTGCGGCTAGCTAAGTTATAAAGACAGAAGAAGACCGACCTCTCCCTATTCCCCTATTTCGGCCTTGTGCCATATTTCTGTGTAATTACAGAATAAATATCATAGATACTCAAACCAAAGAGACTCATTGGGAGTATAAATTTCGATGATAGCTGCATAAAATAAACCGTCTTCCAGGGAATTATGTTGGAGGCAGATTTGTTGTCGAATTGATGTCTTCATTAAACCCCTTCCAATGATCCAGGAATTATTTGAACTAATCTTATACAATAGGTGTCGTATCTTGATAGCAAAGCCTGATCATTACTATTATTTCCTGTTTTTTGTTTTTTTTTTATAAATAAAGTTATTGAAAAAAGGATAGATGTGGTTAAACATATTTTCTTAAGTATCCTTCGTCTTTCCCTGATCTCATGCTGCTCCTGTCACTGACTTACATAATCTGTTTCCATGTTTTTCGTCATAGCTACATAAGATGGCGTTGACAGTGTGTTAGTTATTATGGAAAGCGCTCCAAGACTCTTGGTCACGTTCTTTTGGGAACATATATTTTTACTGTTTTCTTTCATTCTTAAATTTATTCAAAATACGAAATAAAAAGCTTCCGTCCAACTTTTTCTGTCTGGATGAAAGAAATTTCTAACAATTATCATCGTTATGTATTCATTTCTATATTGAAGAATGTTACAGTGCAACCCGGATATAAGAGAGTTGTCGGGACCGGAGAAGAAGTGTCTTATATCCGGGTTTCTCTTATATCCGGGTTTGGTCTATTTTGTTTAGGTTAGTATGGCTCTAATTTGGGACCAGATAAAATTCTTATATCCGGGTTTTTCTTATATACGGGTCTCTTATATACGGGATACACTGTACTAGAAAAAAAATCCCCTTGGGAAAGATAGGGATTTGTAAAAACATCTAATTTTTAGACTGTCTAGATTTTGTGAAGTTTATCTTGCAAAGATCATTTCAACACACCCCTAATAGATATATAGGTGACATTTTCTTGATAGTTTGTCTATCAACACTCTGTTTCACGCTGTTTGATTTTCAAAATGAGTGTCTGTTTTTTTTTTTTTTTAGAAGCTCCCCAGATTAAGAATCATTTTACGTTTTTCAAAAGGAATATATCAGAAAGTTCATAATTATTTCTTTTCTTTTGTAATCCATTCATGTTTTGGAAATCTATGGTTTCTACTTTCTGTTCTATATACAGTATGTCTTTTAATCTTTTTTTAATTATACTACTCGCGCCTGCAATATGTGAAAGGGGTGTAAATAGAAACTCAAAGAGAGAAGACGAGAAAAAGAGAACGACATAGGTAGAAACATGGACAAAATAGATTGACATACTTTTTATATACAATGGGTGTAGAAAACACCCCTAACTGAGCATGAAATGATATTAAAATTTCCGACGTTTGGATATTTAGTTGTATTATTTGTAGTAGAAATAACCTAACTCTTTCCTGTCACAATTCTGAAACAATCTACCTGTATGATTTTCGCTGTTTGTGTGCTTCTCTCTCTCCTTCTCTTTCGATATATAATATATATATATATATATATATATATATATATATATATATATATATATATATATATATATGTGTGTGTGTGTGTGTGTGTGTGTGTGTGTGTATATATTAATAAATAAAATAATACCTCACACCAACTGTATGACTCGTAGTTTCATGCACTGTATCATCGTCTATATATAAATAAATGATGACTGTGTCGTGTATGTATATATATATATATATATATATATATATATATATATATATATATATATATATATATATATATATATATCCTGCTTATCACTTTGTAGCATTTTCATGTTTTTATTCAGAGTTTTATTATTTGCATCATTTATACCTGAGCTACCTATAATTGATTTGTAAGCACAGCTTCCTTTTTATAATTTCCAGACATATACTGGTTTACAAAGAAAAAAATTGTAAGGGCATCGTCAAGGAATGATTTCATTGGATAAATGTGTCAAAATGAGAAACTGACAAATCTATACATTCGCATGTTTTGTGAAGAAATAGCAAAACAAATGAATCACCATTTTCCTTATAATCCATTAGAATGGTGGAAAACTATTAAGATACGTGGTCACTTGGAGCAATGGTAGCTAAATTTATTTAGCAGTTTCTGCAACATCACGACCAAATTAGAGTCCTTTTTTTATATTTTATCCACTGCTGGTGATAGGCTGTCTGTAGAGAGAGCAGCAAGAGACAGCGATAATTTAGACAAACTTATTTTAATCAGAAAATACATGACCTCCAAATCCACTCCTCTGAGGTAGCCATGTTTCTTTTCCTCACTGATTATATGTCCTGCCCTGGGCTAATTAAGCCTTAACCCTTATCAATAAATCTAATTCTCGACTACGGCAAGCAGACAGACATGATGCACACTGTGTAAAATAAGAAATAGGCGTCTATTTCAAATACGGTTATCGACTAAAAGTAACGTTCAAAGCAATAAAGCTGTTAGATTAAAAATAAATCCATTGATTCTGTAGAAATGGCTTTGTTTACATTTCTGGTATGGAACTGATATGATATTTCAAGAATGACAGGAAGTGAGCGTCCCTTAAAAGACGAATTCAATGAAGCTGTATATACAGTATGCGATGGGTAAATTGTCACCAATTGATATTTTTTTATTTCACGCATGCGCGTTCTTTTTTGTTGTTTGTTTTTTGTAAAGGTTGTTGTAAATGTTTACTGAATGAGTCATAACATCTATATATGCATGTGTATATTTATATATATATATATATATATATATATATACATACATATATATATATATATATATATATATATATATATATATATATTTATATATAAAGAATATGAGTAAAATTTTCTGACTTAGTTGATTGATGCTACGCAGAGTTTCGCAGAAGGACCTGTCCATCCACTCTTCAGGGGATATCAGTAACGTGTATGCGAGTCTCTATCTCTCTTTCTCTTTCTCTCTCTCTCTCTCTCTCTGTGTGTGTGTCTGTGTGTGTAATCCGTTTGAAGAAATGGTGTAATAAAAATAGAAAATAAGGAGGAAGAAATTGTTTTGGATGGTCATGAACAAGAAGAAGAAGAAGAAACATACTCAACATCCAACTCAAGCTTAAGTCATTTTTAGTAATCGCAACAAAACATGATATTACACCAGATAAAGTAAAAGCACAACCGACACCTCGAGATAAGACAAAAGAAACACAAGAAAAACAAGAAACATTCAAGGACACCAAAAGGAGACATTGGTTAGGTTCCATATTCTTTGTTTCCTTCTACTGTTATCACTAAGATAGGCCAGATCCTTACGTCAGTATCTTCATCAGACAAGCGGGTAAAGAATTTACCCGTTGCCGATAACGTCAAAACCTAAATGCCTATCATTTATAGGCTCTTGTATCGTCAATAGGCCGACAACTATCCGCTACAGATTATTGTTTTTCTTATTTCAACAAGCTGAGAAAGGAAATTGACTTTTTATCATTTTATATTGCTATATATTCTAATGAATGCATTATATAAATATATATATATATATATATATATATATATATATATATATATACTACAGTTCAAAACTTTGAAACCACCCACAGTAAAAGCAAGGGATAAATTTTACAGAAGAATGAAACCTTTATCTCAAAAATTAGAAATAGCTCTTAAAGTCATTGAAAAAACAATTGAATAGTTTATCAAATATGTACTTTGAGAAACATTTTGCAACGAATGTCAAAAATTTGTGCTGCATTAATGAAGGTTATTTGATTTGACGATATTTACATGAGTGCGAAACTTAATCATAAAATGCTTTTTACTTTTGTTATAATAATTTTTTTTTCGTATCTATAATAATTTTCTCTTATTTAAAATAAAAAACAACAAATTTTTGAGGCAATTTAGAAAATTACCAAGAACATTTTGAACTGTAGTATATATATATATATATATATATATATATATATATATATATATATATATATTTCGATCTTCTTCAAAGATCATCTTCAGGGGTGCAAGTAGTACAAAACTATATGTTGTTCATGTAGCCTGTACAGCAAAATTATCAAAATTGTATAACAGCAAAATTGTTGGACTAAAATTCGAAACGTTGCAGCTTGGAAATGATTAAAGATATCTTACTGGAATTCTTCGATGTTTTTGCAACATTATTGGACTCTGCTTTGAACAATAAGTATGTATTTAGCTCTAATTTGAAATGATGATCCATCTTTTTGTTCTGACCTACTGATCCAGTTTTCCTATCTACTGTTCCCTTGTTTTTATATTATTCAACGTTTTATTGATGGTTCTTGATTGGGCTTTGAAGATGGAAGCCTGAGTATTAATGTTGGTCCCATTACTGATCACTTGAGTGATCATTTTCATCTGACCATTGTTTAGTTGGGAAGACATAGCTAGACTGGTAAAAACTAGTCCCTTTCTACCTGAACAACTCAAAGGGTTTTGGATGCTTCTAACGACAAATTTTGAAATCCTTAAAAAGAATAGCAATTAGTTTAGTGATATTTTTCGATATGAAACATTTTGTGGAATGGACAATTATCTCATGCTGCTATAAGATTTGGACAAGTCTCGTGTTACAGAAATTCTGTTTTTGGAAAATTTTCCATAAAAGGTAAAATGGATTTATATATGGAGAAAGAAAGAAAGATAAGTGATTAATAAAAGCGAAAGAGAGAAAGGGAAGAGGCAGAAAAACATGGAAATAAATATATATATATATATATATAAATCTCTCTCTCTCTCTCTCTCTCTCTCTCTCTCTCTCTCTCTCTCTCAATATATATATATATATATATATATATATATATATATATATATATATATATATATATATATATATATATATTAGATTATTGCAAAAGTTAGTGCCCGATTAGAAAATTAAAGTAAGATGTAATGTTATTTTTTTATTTATAAATCCGAAAGATTATCATTTGAAGTGCGCATATTGACTTTACTATGATCTCTTAAATATTAAGTGCTGTAGACGAAAATAGTTACATACAATGTTTAATAAATAAACGGAGCGTCTACTCAAATATTGGTATGTACGAAAAATAACAGTGATATATATATATATATATATATATATATATATATATATATATATATATATATATATATATATATATACATGCATTAAGTGTTAGAAAGCAATATATCTACATAGGTATATGTGCGTTGAATTCATCTGAGACAAAAACGAGACGCATGAAATCATTTTCGACATTGTTATACACCTTTCCTCTAATATATATATATATATATATATATATATATATATATATATATATATATATATATATATATATGAAATATTGGTGTTAGTTTTATCATTATTATTATTATTATCATTATTACATAGATGTTTTGGGTAATTTAGAAATTATTGTTTTCTGTATGGTGAGACTTTTAATTGAATATGGTGTATATTGACGTGTTTTCAAATATAGAACTATCAATACACACACACACACACACACATACATATATATATATATATATATATATATATATATATATACATACATACATATATATATATATAAATATATATATATGCTGAGAGTCATCAATATGTATATAAATGTTTTGATCTAGAGATAGACAAATGTGTGTATGCATACTTGTAAATGCTTGCATATATATATATATATATATATATATATATATATATATATATATATATATGCACCTAACCTTACCTAAACAAAATAAGCTGTGTAATCTCCACAAATATCCTTAAATGTCTATAATTGGTAACAGAAGCCATTGGTTTATAAAAACGGCTTCCCATGCTTAATACTTGTCGAATTCATTCTCGCGTGGTCATGTGTGACGTCATGAGCTGCGGTGCGAATTTCGCTTCCAGCGTCTTATATGCACGTGTGTATCGTTGCTTGGAAATCATCTATGTAAGAAGAAACAGTCTATCATCACATTCTTGTCCGTATATTGCTTAATATATTGTACTATAATTGGCATCTTTGATAATGGCTTACGTAAGCCGAAAGCTTAGATTGGATTAAAAAATATTGATCAACATTGTGTTTTTCTTTCTTCGTTCAATGATAATGTTATTATGCTTATCAGACGTTATGTAAATAATTTATATAAAATAAATAGACAACACTTGTCTATATTATTTAAGGAAACATGAATGAATGAAAAAATGCTGCCTAAATAAACACAATATATATATATATATATATATATATATATATATATATATATATAGATAGATAGATAGATAGATAGATAGATACATACATACATACATACATACATACATACATACATACATACATACATACATGGAACCTTAAAGTGTTCTGTTTTTTATTCAAACATATTTGCTCTGAATTTACATTGAGATCTCCGGATATCATCCTCCTTGGATCTACCCATACGGATTACCTAATTTTGCATAAACTATATATATATATATATATATATATATATATATATATATATATATATATATATATATATATATATATATATAATACCATATATTTTCGCATATAAGGCAACATTTATATGATACGAAGTCAAAAAATATTCATGAATTTGTCCTATATCTGTGGTATAAGACGTCTGCCTATTTCTTCTTATCCTATATCTGAACGGTTACACACGTCCGGGTATAGTAATAGCCATTTAAATTTACTTCATCGGTAATCGTATACTACCGCTAATAACGCCATCATAATGTGCGATAAAGTACTTTAAAATTTCATCATTTTTTTATTCAATCAGTTCCTAACTTCTTTTTACCTCCTCGAAATTCCTAAATATCTACTTATCCTAAATGTTATTATTGCCGTAATTAACACTTCCATAATTTTTATTGAAAGTTTAGCGACAGATAAAGGTTGCTTTGAACGCAATCATAACTAGATGTTTACATTTTCTCAGCTGAGCTTGCATGGCTACAAAATGATTTCATTGATATGCAATTATTCTTCGAATAGGCAATTTATTATGAGGTCATACAATATATAAGTAGGAATGGTTTTATTACTTTTTTTATCAGCTTATTTCATAATGTGAATCTTTCATGTATGT
The DNA here is from genome assembly GCA_963932145.1 of Acanthosepion lycidas. NCBI lineage: Eukaryota > Metazoa > Mollusca > Cephalopoda > Sepiida > Sepiidae > Acanthosepion > Acanthosepion lycidas. The sequence continues at coordinate 88,578,930 of OZ010583.1, forward strand.
TGTCGCACCGAGGCCAAGGTTTGTCTACCGAGAAACATCTCTCAGGATTTAAGGTTTGAGTTTTAGGATTGTAGAAAAAACTATCCTCAACAGTTAAGGAAGATTTGTGGTATTTACATTTGTCTTATACGAGGAAATATACGTTATACATACATACATATGTAAATATATATGTATATGCCCATATAGCACAACTTTACACAAATATGCTCAATGGAAAGATATGTGACACACGCTAAAGTATAAATACACATACACCGGTATCTCTTCTTGAATAGATAAATGCATCTATTGACACGGTTAAATACTGAGTAATAAATGGAAACACACACAGACATTCAGAGACGATCATCATCAGACAACGAAGTGCGACTTGTCTATGCGATGAGTCTATGGTAATAAGTTATGATTAACATCAGTAGTGAAACAGAAAACTTTATTAGATCAAAGAATGAGTCATATTATCTGTTATATGCATACTTAAGTGCACATACAAGGTTATATATGTATATAGGTTATGCCCATACAAGGTTACATATATATATATATATATATATATATATATATATATATATATATATATATATATATATATATGGTTATCTATCTAACTATCTATTTCTGTTTGTCTGTCTCTACCTAATTTTCTATCTCTCTCTCAGTATATATATATATATATATATATATATATAGTAAGAGAGAGAGAGAAAGAAAGAAAAGAGAGTGTGTGTGATTGAGAAATTGTCGTGTATTTGTCTGGACCAGTACAAGTGTGGTCATTAACTTTGACTTTTCTATTCGTGTAAATATGATTTTAAAATAACTAACGTATATCTATATCTATATCTATATCTCTCTCTCTCTCTCTATATATATATATATTCCTCGACAGATATCTATCTATCTTCTCTATCTCTTAAGCCACATTTACACACAGTTTATATAGATATATATACATGCGCACACATACACACACGAACATATATATATATGTGTGTGTTTGTGTGCGTGTGTGTGTGAGAGAGAGAAAGAGAGAGAGTATATATATATATATATATATGTGTGTGTGTGTGTGTGCGTTTGTACGTGTGTGTGTATGTGTGTGAGTTGTTTTATAATTATCATAGTTCTTGCTTCCGTATCAGGTTTTTGTCAATATTAAAAGAAAACTGCGTAAAAATCGTGTTCTGTTTGTATGAATGTATGTGGGCCTCGTTGCATTATTTCAAAAGAAAAAAAGACGATGCCCGCTGAACTGTTGAACGAAACTCCGCCTGACAGGTGCGAATGTGTGTGCAAAATTGAGAGGCACTGACAGACGAAATCAAGCAGGTGAATTCTGGTGTTGATTTCAGTTCTGCCAAAAATTCTTTGCCAAGCGCGTTCTTTTTAACCTTACCTACTATTCGTTGAGATATGTAAATGTTTTTATTCATTCTCGCATACAGAATTCGGTCTATCATTTATATATATATATATATATATATATATATATATATATATATATATATATATATATATATATATATATATATATATATTTATAGATAGATAGATAGATAGATAGATAGATACCCTTCTTTCGGTGATGTACTTTTTGGTATTTCCCAGGTTTGTTTTGCTCCCGACCGTTAGATGTTACTAAGTACTTTTTATTAGTATCATAAATGAATGTTCTTATTTCACTAACTCTGTTTGGATTAGTTATACCAACCTTATTTTAGGGGATGAGTAAATTGAACATAGTATAGGCTTTTTTGTTATACCCCTCAAGATTTTACGAAAACAATTCATGACAGTCTCATTAAATCTAGATGTGAATGCTATACGTGTGCCCCACTTCCTGTAGATGTCATTCATGACTGATTGATCGATGTACACTTTTAACGGCATACCAACTCCTTATTTTCCATTTAATACCGAAATTTAATTATCTTGGTAACTCTGAAGTAATAAAATATCATATATATATATATATATATATATATATATATATATATATATATATATATATATATATTTATATATATGAAAATCCTGGTAATCCGTATGCATAATCCGAAGGAGGATGAAATCCAGAGAGCTCAATGTTAAATCAGGGCGATTAATTCAATGAAAACAGACATCTTTAAAGGTCCATCGGTTATAATTTATTTCCTCAGGGAATTTCTTTTTCCCTGGCTCATCAGGCCACACTTCCAAGAGTGAAAAAATGAATACACACACACACAGACACATACACAGAGTGAGAGAGGGAGAGAGAGACACACACACATACACACACATACACACACACACACACATATATATATATTATTCTGCTTTCACAATTAAGTACATGGTAGATGATACTCAGCTTCTGTGCAAATACATGTTTGGTCATGATTACTAGAGGCGGTGTTATGTGTCTTTTTGTTGTAGTTTTCTTCAAGTTTTATTTTGGAATTTAGAAATTTCACGTTGGATGTTTGATTGATTCTGCTTAGCGGTATATCAACCCCTATGTGTTATTTGATACCGAGATCTAAATAATCTGAACACTATTCTATGCCTTCAACTAAATATATATTGTAAGACCTCTGTAGACATTGAACTACAGATAAGATATATTATTCTTTTTTTTTTCTTTAAGACATATTGTTGGTCATTTTACTATAAATAGGTATTGTTGGGTCTTTATATATATATATATGTGTGTGTGTCGCTGTTTTTTTGCTATAAATATATATTTTTATACTTTTATAATGCGTTTTTTTGATCGTGGGGAGTTCACTATTAGCCCATAACTGTGAACCTAAGAAGTGCTACCACCCCCGGGTCAGGTTGCACCTGGGGACAACAACGATTAAGATATGGTTGCACGCTCCTGAAACGCTCAAATCCCCCAATCAGAGTCCTTGCTGTTTGATGTAGTTGTATGTCTGCTGTAAATATCATTCATGGCTCCCAATTTGATCAGATATCTATAATCTGCTGGGTATATACAAACATTTTATGAGATCAATAATTAAAAATGGTTTCAAGCAAATGATCACTGTTAGAACTGTCCTCCGCTACAAACTCCTCAAAGAATTTTACCAAATAAGATAATTGAAATAGTGTATTAATGGAAAATGTATAATCCGAAGGTTCACTGAGATAGTTAAAGCTGCTTTCCAGAAGCTAAGCAGAATATTAAGAAGCAGAAAATCTTCGCTAGAAACAAGGAAAAGAGTACTAAACTGTTACATGATATCTGCCTCCCCTTATGACAATGAGTACTAGGCAATCTCCTCAAAGATGAAAAACAGATAGAGAACACACTTGAAGCTACAGAAATGTGGTTTTATAGCATGATACTGAGAATACCATAAAACGATTATGTGAGCAACGACGAAATCTCAAGAACATCGAAACAAAAAGAAAACATATACATCAGAAAAAGACAGTTGAAATTTATTAATTACATAATGAGGAAAAGGGTCTTGAAAAAGTTGATACTCACATGACACATTGAAGACAAGAGGCATAACAATTTTAGTAAGATTGAGTATATGGATGGCGGAACGGGGTTTTGAAGAAATAACAAAAATACATTTATTAACAGCTATAAAGGACAGTACGTTGTGGAGAGCCATGATCTCCGACGTCCTGATTGGACACGACACATATAGAAGAATATTCAGGACTATTTAAAGCGATTGAATAATGATTTTCACAACGGTAAAATTAGAAAATAGAAAAAAATTCAAAATCATTTTGTCAAAAACATTTTGTCATATTATCTTTCTCCTATGTCGTTCTTGTTTTTGGTTACTTTCTCTTCATTTCTTTAACATCCGGGCAATCAATATTGACACTGTGTCACATGGAGCTGGCGACAGAACTTGCAAAAAGTTTTCGTGAGAATCATTCCCGCCAGACATTCATTTCCGCTGAAATTTACAAGAGAAACCAACTTCCGGTTTGAAGTGCTGGACCATCGGATAGTATTAAAGTAGATGTTTTGCACAAGGATGCATTATCACCAGCCAAATGCACCATACCCACACTATTATTAGCCTACACAAACACACGGGAATGAATGAACATATTTAATATATATATATATATATATATATATATATATATATATATATATATATATATATATATATATATCTGTGTTTGCGTGTATTTATATACACATATGTGCATCACTGCATGCGAATGATAAGGAAATATTATAGATAAACATGAGTATAAAAAGAGTTATGCGATCAGTATCATTTTCATATTTCTATATATTACTAGATTGGCGACAATACAAGCGCATCATTTTGCAATCGGAATGGCTAGATGTATTCGTATATATTATGCTATGAGTTTCTTTTCTCGCACTTATCGCCTGTGAAATACTGTTCCGGCTCCATGTTTTCCAGCTAAGTTTGATCATCAAAAATGAAAATGCAATCGTTATGTTCTGTCCTATTTAAATTATTTTCTTTTTTTGTCCTCGCTCCTTAATTTTATCTTTCCGTTATTTTTTCACATTAATCTACCCGCAGTTTATAAGTGCTTTTTTTACTTGCTTGGGATGAAATGATTAAGATAAAAGTAAATATTTAACATCATACTCACACATTGACTCACTCTGTCTCCACACACACACACATATATATATATATATATATACTATAATATATACTCATTATTTTTATTCATCTCACTTTATATATATATATATATATATATATATATATATATATATATATATATATATATATATATATATATATGTATATAATTATACATATTCAATTAAAAGTGAAATTTTTAAAATCCTTCATAATGGCTAATAGAATAGTCGAAACTGCTCGCATATACAGAAAATACAACAGTTTTTACCCACTAAGTAATTAAGTATGGTTTGTGAAGAGCCTCGCGACTTTAAACCAAATTGTGCACACGTTAAATTTATAGAGGGAGTATTTTCAACAACAATATTAGTAATAATTATAACAGCTCTCGTTTACTGATAATTGAAGTATTAGAGGTGGGGAACCAAACATCCAAGTCCTGACGTTTGCGTCGAGCATGAAACAGCCTTTCGCCTCTAAGTGTTGACTTCATTGTTCACTTATATATATATATATATATATATATATATATATATATATATATATATATATATATATATATATATATATATATATATATATATATATGTTAACATTGAAGTCAGCACACATAAACGACAGACTGTTTCATCTAGCATGAAACAGCCTGTGGGCACTAAGTGTGATTTCATTGTTCACTTTTATATTTATATTTACATACGCTCTATCTCTGATATTGAACACTTTATCCCACAAATATAGCACACCTTAAAACTATATTTCTTCATATACATATATATATATATATATATATATAAGCAAAAATGGAACAGTGAGGTAAGTGCTAGTGATCAATGTATAATAAAAGAGCTATCATGGAAACGAATAATAGATATAGACTTTGTTCCTCAACTTTTGGCAGTAATCTGAATTTCACTTCAAGCAAGGCAATGAAGCCATGAAGATGCAAATGGCTACAGGCCGTGAAAGAATATAAGAAAATAATTATTAAGGAGAGATAATAATAAAGACAGGAATTTTTAAAAATGATAGAAATTAACTAGTGACATTGAATTTAGAGTTTAAAAGAACAATGTTAAACGGGAAACAAAATGCTGGAAGGGAGTTCCACAAGCGAGAAGTGCGAGAAGAGAAACTGTTAGCATAGTATCTACGGTGACATCTAGACCTTTCAACTGCAAAATGATGAGAACTTTCCGCTATGGAACTTACTTTCATATAGTCTAGGTACTTTGGGGGAATGTTAATTAGAAACATTACCATGAAAATATTTATAGAAAAAGCACAGTGAAGCGATGTCACGTCGATTGGAAGGTGACTGAAGCCAACTTGCAATGTCGCGACAAATAACATTGAAACAAATTGCATTTTATGAAGTATTTCTAAATATATCGTGAAGTGAGAGGCAGGATATTACACATTTAATGACTGTCGCCAAAACATTGATATATTTCCTGAGTACACTTGTTGGTTCTGGACAAGCCTTCACGACAATAATCAAATCATATACGCGTCTAGACAGGTTGTTTAGTTCGAAGAACTGGTCTGCTGTACTGTCATTCGTCGAATTGAGGGTACATCGAAAACGACAGAGATACCAAAAGTATATATCTATCTATCTATCTATCTATCTATCTATCTATCTATATATATATATATATATATATATATATATATATTAGGTTGGTGCAAATATAATGTCGTTTTTTGACGATTTTTTTTGCTTATCGTTCACCCATTTATCCAACATTTTGACTTCCCTATTTACTTTAAATGGCGAACGACTGTTCAGTGGTCAACCGCGAGTTCAACTGCAACTTCTCGTGTGGTTTTGCGAGGATCGGCTTCAATTAAGGCTTTCAAATGTTCGTTATCAACCGCAGTCGGCCGGCCGCGACCGTCTTCATCTTCGAGGCCCACGTCACCATTGCGAAATTTCTTTAACCACCGTTGTGCCACACGTTCGTTAGTGGTTCCTGAGCCAAAACGCATCATTGATATCACGAGCTGTCTCGGCAGCTTTTCGGCCTAGTTTGAGCTGGAACAAGAAAATCGTGCGGATTGAATTTTGTCCAAAAGCCTGCAAAAAAAAAATGAATGAAGAGATTGAGAACGATAACGAATAACACAATTCGATAGAGCGATAAAACGCGCTTCAAAATGATATATAACATGGCTATATATATCAATGAATTCATTCAGAAATCATATATAAATGTAACATATGTGAGAAAACGACATTATTTTTGCACCAACCTAATATATATATATATACATATATATATATATATATATATATATATATATATATATATATATAGTTTCATTAAGACGGATTAAACACAGTATTATTGGTAAAAATCTATTTATTTCCCTATTGGATCATGTTATTTCAGTCATGGCAATTATTTGTGTAAAATAATATCGCCGAAATGTCCACCAAAGCTTTGGCAGCATACTTCCACTCGATGGTCAAAATTCTTGATGACGTCTCTGTATAGTTGCTACTCGATCTTACCAATATGCCTATTTATCTCATCCTTCAGCTGTTGAATTGTTGTTGGCTTGTTGGCATTGCTCTTACATTTGAGATGATACCAAAGGAAGAAATCTAATGGCGTCAAGTCGCACGAACATGGTGACCAATTGACTTCGTATTTCGAGAGATGATTTGACCTGGGAACCTTCTCATTGCATTTCTGTTTGAACGCCCATTTTTGTAATAGGCGTCGATAACTTGAAAACGATGTTTCATTGTTAATCTTTCCATGGTTGAAATTGCCAAAGACATAAGTTGTTAAATCTGAAAAAAAGAAAAGAAAAATATCATTAGACGCTTAAACTTAACATTTAAAATCGGTCCAAGTCATTGGAGCACCCTTTATTTATATATATATATATATATATATATATATATATATATATATATATTCTTTTATGTGTCGTCTCCCTTTAGGACGTAGGCCATCATGGCTTTCACTTCCCTCTATTCCTTGTAGTTCTCAATATGTTTTGGCATTTTGCCACTTCTCCCAAACCCTGTTCTGTCATCCACTTGCTTAAGCCCGCTAGGTATGACATGTGTTGCTTTCTCTTGTCTCTCTTTCCATCTCTCCACCCTTTGGGTATCAGATTCTCCAACCCCTCCTTCCTCATTAGGTGTCCCAGAAATTTCAGCTTTCTCTTTCTGATGTTAACTATAAGCTTCCTCCTTGTTTGGATATTCTCCCAAACCTCATCTTTGCTCACTTGTTCAGTCCATGGTATTTTTAGCATCCTTCTGTGGAACAATAACTGTGTTGCCTGAGTCTCATATTTGAAGAGACCGTCCAACATTATCTGGCATAAAAGAGGACAGATATCACGTTGCAGTGCAGTACTATTTTCTTTGTTAACAACGAAATCCTCTTAAGTCGTAATACCCTGAATAGCTTTTGGAATGCGTCTTTCGCCATCCCAATACGTCTCCGGATCTTAGATTCGCACTTAACGTCCTCTTTTAGAACACTTCCCAGATATTTAAATTTCCGCACTTGCTTGATTTTAGTCTCCCCGACCTGTAAACTGCATTTTCTGGTCATCTTCTTGCTGACGACCATGCATTCTGTCTTATTGTAATTTATGCTTAGTCCTTTCTTCTCGCTCTCCTAAGCTATGTTTTGTAGGATGTTTTTTTTTTACCTTCCTTTACGTGCCTCCTATCAACAATGTGTAATCTGCGTATCCTATGTTGTTAAGATTGTGGCCGCCAATGATGAATCCTGGTATGATTTCCAGTTTTCTCAGAAATGCCTTGCTGTATAGGTTGAATAAGTCCGGTGAGAGGACACATCATGAGAAGATCCAACCAGGGATCGACTGTCGAACTCTATGCTTTAGCATAGAGGAACTCGGACGAAGCTTTGCCGAAGGGCAAGGTTTCGTCCGGGGAGGTAGACAGGCCTTGAACCCGTCTAGGCAGGTTCAAAAAGGCTATATTTTTGGCCGAGCCTACGGGCTCGGAGATACCCACATTAAACCGGCCTTGTGCTACATTTTATCCTCGTGAGTGGATAGATAAATACAGAGAGGACACATCATTGCTTTATGCCCCTTTTTTTGCATATCTGCTGTACTCCTTTTTCTATCTGTATGTAGGCCGTTAGCTGCCAGTATAGGTTCTTGATTATTCTAGTATATTTCCCAAATATCAGAAGGTTGTTGAGCAATTCCAACTGATCTTTGTGGTGTCTATGTCTTTATTCGCGTAGTCTATAAAACATAGATGCACGTTCTTCTGCCTTTGTATACGTTTTTCTGCTAAAATTCTGAGCATCAATATAGCATTCTATGTTCCGGTGTCTAACGGACCAACTCTGTTCTTGTCCTCTCTCTGGCCCGATTCTGTTGTGCTATCTAATCACCAAAAATACGGATGATGACTTATTATGTTTTTCATGAGGCTGACTCTTTGGTGGGAGATAGGTTTGCTGAGATCTTCCTGTAGGTATATCACCGCTGTTATAGATTTCATTATATATATATATATATATATATATATTTGCTTGAAACCATATGCATATATATATATATATATATATATATATATATAGCTAGATAGATAGATAAACCTAGTGAGCCAGACAAACCTACCCAGGTTTCACCTAAACGGATCGTCAGGGAAAGAATGGCCAGTCTTTCCCTGACGATCCGTTTAGGTGAAACCTGGGTAGGTTTGTCTGGCTCACTAGGTTTATCTAGGTCTGCTCTACAGTTTTATTGAGCTCTTTTGTTAGTTAGTTGTTTACTCGTATCGGGGCTTCTTCTTTGGGCTTCAGACCTGCATCTGTGCGATTTTTTTCGGCAGAATTTCATGTTTGTAGCTCTTTCTTTTTTTAAAACATTTTTTTCCCTCGAGATTGACTTGATTATTTGCAAATCAAGAATTCGAGTGTTTTTCGAGACGATTCTAGCTGTCTATATATATATATATATATATATATATATATATATATATATATACAAATAAAGATAAAGAACAGACAGACTAAGAATCCACAGTTCTTAGCATCTATGTTCAATACAACGTAGAGCGAAATATTATTATAATATATTTATTATAATATTTTACATTGCTACCCAAAAATTTCCGTGTTTCGGAACTTTGAAAACTGTCCCTCGTCAGGTGATTTTAGATAATTTATGATGAAAACTGATTTACTTGGGAAACTAGTAAACAGATCGGTAGCATATTTAAGATTTAAAAATTAGCGGTGGAGAACTAAACATCCAAAATTTGAAAAAACACAAAAACAGAACACACATTTTCAGATATGTCGTTGTTAACCAATCAAAAGACGGATCATAGGAAAATGGAAAATTTTACCAGAAGGTGTGGGTAGGCGGGTTATTTCCTCAAATCTAGATTAAATCACACTTTAGGCGTATCCACTTCAGACATAATGATGCAAACTTACGATGAGATACAGTGAAGTAGAAATGGAATTATATTTTACAAAAAATTATCTATGAGGATTTACAATTTTTTCATAAATTCTTTTATTCTTACGAACTTTCTTGAAGGGGCCTCTAATTTAATTAAAACATTATTTATATACATTTAACCTTAAATATTGAATGGGACATAAAACGTGGCAATGTTAAAGTTGAAAAATCAAGAAATTAAATAAATATTATGTGGGCCATTATATATCAATTAATAATGGATATATAATTGCAATGCATAGATATATTTTGAAAAATTATTTTAACTTCGTTAAAAATATGTTAAAAGAATTTTTCATAAAATAATCTATCCATTCAAATTATATATATATATATATATATATATATATATATATATATATATATATATATATATATTTATTTCTGTATTTAGGCAGCAACATTCTTTCAGGCACATTTCATTGAATATGACAGACAAGGTGATTTTATTTTTAGAATTTCTTATGCGATGTAATATTTTATTTTCAGATGATAAATTATATAAAAACTGTCCTAATGTTTTTTTTTTCTTTTGTACGTAAATAATTATATCGGCCACACTAGGACATGTTTGACACGAAGAACATCTAAGTATTTCATCCTTGAAAATGGCTAAGTGTATAGCGGGAAGCGCTCGGGATAAAAGAACATTCGGACAGTTTTGATATAATTTATCATCTGAAAGAAAAAAAAATATTATATCGCATGTGAAAGAGTATAAAAAACTAAATCAAAGCACCTTCTCTGTTGTATTTAATGAAATATACATACATACATACACACACACACACACACACACATATATATATATATATATATATATATATATATATATATATATATATATATAACGATGAATTTTAGCGAGATTGAAAACATAAATGCATAGGTTGCATCGGGTAGAGACAGTTGAAAATTCTAGGAAAATGAGGAAAGTAGGTTTGGATAATATGACACTCAAATGGCATGCTGAAGGTGTAAGTCGGAGTACATAACCTTGCTAATTGGTGTATGTAAATGATAGGAAGAGTATAGGAGTTATAATAGAAAAACAAACTTTACTAAAGGCTACAAACAGACAGAAGGTTTTGGAGAAAAATGCTATCCCACGTACTGAAGGGACATAGTACATATAAAAATTATGTATGTATTGTTCTTTAAAAAAAAAAAAATTGATAACGACCAAATAGAAGTTTTCCAAATTGATTTGCACACACACACATATATATATATATATATATATATATATATATATATATATATATATATATATATATATATATATATATATATATATATATATATACAACGCATCGCTCTTAATTAATGAATCCAGTTCGATTGACTACTGGCGTTTGCTTTCATCAGTAAGCAATACGTTAAAATTTACCTGTCTCTCTGCCGCGCGCCGGTATCTTTAGTGGTAGGATCGTCGCTTGATGCCAAATCGGTTGGGTTTGAATCCTGACTTGAAGCAACCGGATGTCTAGCCACACTGATATAATTTTTCCGATCTCTTTCGGCTATCTCTAGCCATTATGAATGGTGTGTTTAGGATGGCGAAATTGTGTGTGTCTGCTACATAGTATTTTTGCGGTGTGGATTTCGAGTGGTGCTTGAGGTCGCGTGCTCTGCGTGGCCTGTTGACCAGGGCAAGACTTCAGATTTTATTGTCAAAAACAAATGACCTGCATCAAACACACCACTACCTCACTAAGTAGACGTTTTTGCATGCCACCTGTTTACTATTTATTAAATCATAACTTCCAAGAAGCGTCTAGTTGATAATATGAGGATCATTTTCAGGCCACATAGTCGTACACTGCTCGTCATTAGAGAATCTCTGCTTGTGTGAACGACAGTGGCTCATAAAGCCAGCCATCGATCTGCATTTCTTGTTACATATATGGCATATCAAATCATCTCCGGCTGGTGGACGTTGTCTTTGAACATCATCTCTACCTATGTGTCTTTTTATATGGCTTCTTAGACCTGACCTGGACTTGCACACTCGAGTGCAGGTTGGGCATTCAAAGCCTGCCATTATGAAATTGTCATATGCAAAAGACTGTTGGTGTGATTTCTGGAGATTGATTAGACCTGCCCTATACAGACATATCCGATTACATTGGGCACATATGGCCAGGTTGGCACTTCATGGCAATTCATGGATTCCTTCCGGACTCCTCTCTTCAGTTCTGCATATTTCTGTGATGCCTCATGGAAGATCTTGTGTCATATAGATACACACATACACCCCCCATATATATATATATATATATATATATATATATATATATATATATATATATATATATATATATATATATATATATGGAATCTCTACAAATATCCTTAAATGTCTATAATTCGTAACAGAAGTCATTGGTTTATACCAACGGCTTAATACTTCTTGAATTCACTCTCGCGTGGTCATGTGTGACGTTATCAGCTGTGGTGCGATTTTCGCTTCTAGCGTCTTATATTCACATGTTTATCGTTGCTTGGAAGCCATCCATGTAAACAATAACAGACTATCATCACTGTCTTGTCTGTATATTGCTTAATATATTGTACAGTAATTGACGTCTTTGATAATGGCTTATGTAAGCCGAAAGCTTCGATTGGATTAAAAAAAATGATCAATATTGTGATTTTCTTTCTTCGTTTAATGATAATGTTATTAAGCTTATAAGACGTTATGAAGAGAATTTACATAAAATAAATACACAACACTTGTCTATATTATTTAATGAAACATGTATGGATATATATATATATATATATATATATATATATCAATGACCTCGCATCAGTACGTGTGTCATTCTACGTGCTCGTTTGTTAAAATAAGTCGCATATTTTCGTGCAACCAATGGCGTGCAAGGGACCTATATTTTTTAGTTCTCTTATTTTTTCATCTGGCGTGCACACAGCGATCGGTCTGTGTCTGGTAGATGCCATTCTCAGATTTTATTGCTAAAAGTAAAAAACAAGAAGAATGCAATGAATACCGACAAATATATCATTGAACAAATATCGAAAAATCCTTGAGTTGTCCGCTTAACCAGAGTATCCGCCATTACTGACAAAAAGACGCAGGGATTTGACGCGGGAAAACAGAATAAGATTAATTGCCAACGCCATATTGATAGGACCTTCGTCCCGATGCTTAGCAAGATACAGATCTTATGACTCTTTGGAAAATATTAACGGGAAATAAATTACTTTCGGTTTTTTTTTTCTCTGTTCAAGATTTTGCTACAAGGAAGACCAAAATATTATTGCAATATGACTTTCAACTAGCAATATATTATGTGTTTCATATATCCGTCACTTAAATCTTAGATATTCCTTCCTATATACGATTTAGTGCTGTGAAGTACTAACTGAAACAGACCTCAGTATCGGGCCAAATGGCTAAACAGATATTTTCTCTTTGAATTTCAGGGACGAAGTGTTATCATTATTCACACTATTTGCATGGGGACTGTTGATCTCATCTTTGGTGCTGTTATCACATTTCAGTCGTTCTTCGTTCCGGCCTTCATCAGGCCATACACCTCATGAAAGCCGGAACGAAGAACGTGTAATTAACACGGAATTCAGTTCAAATTGAACAAAGCCAGTAACCCAAATCCTCGGTTTGTATGACTTGTGAGTCTGTGAGTAATAATAATGACAAAATTATAAATAATAAACTTATTATTATAATTGACGGTTAACTGCATCATATTATCATTATTATTATTATTATTATTATTATTATTATTATTATTATTATTATTATTATTATAAAAACTAATTTTTAATAACTAAAATATTAAAAATTATTTCACACAGCATCCACCATCAGTTTTTGATGTCGAATAAACATTCTGTAATGTTGATTTTTTTTTCATATATTTTTGAGTGTTCTCCTATCTTAGTATGAACGTATAATAATGATCAGTTCTATGAGCGGGTGTGATCAAAGGGTTATAAGCTGAACAAGAGTTCCTGATACAGCCTAGACAATCGTCCGGTTTACATTCGTCCCTTGCGTAGATTTTTATGCCATTTTACCTGATTAATGTTGGGTATATAAATATATATATATATATATATATATATATATATATATATGAATGATATGTCCCGGAAATGGATACATATATATATATATATATATATATATATATATATATATATATATATATATATATATATATATATATATAAATGAATAGAAAGAACAAACAGATTTCGAATGCACAGTTCTCAGGCATCCTTTAATTTTTAAAAGGTTCTCAGTAGAAACATACAACATATTTTAATTATATTTTTACTAAAAATATTTTACATTTCGACACGAAAATTTCTGTGTTTCGAGACTTGAATTTTTTATCTCGTCATCAGGCAATGTTCGGTAACGTTTTGATGAAAATGATTTACATTTGAAAATCGAATTTCAAAATCTTGATCCCCTCTCACTCCATCTTTAATAATCAGACATATTGTTTTCTATTTTCGAATGTAAATAATTTTCATCAAAAAGTTACCGAACATTGTCGGATGACGAGATAAAAATTTTATGTCTCGAAACAGAAATTTCCGTATCGCAATGTAAAATATTTTTAATAAAATATATCATTCGCAGACAGTACTGTTTCGCAGTTCTCCAGTGTGACTCGACATCCGAAAGCCTTAAGCCAGATTTGAAACTGAACTAATTTGGTATCAGTCAGAGTTTCCACCACTGAGCTCTCTTCATTCGACAGAAATGACGGCTAAGTCTAGCGTATAGTTTTTTTTTTTTTACAAATGTAAACAAACGCCAAACAACCAAAGTGCTCCATTCATCATACTAAAGAGCGTTGCATTCACGCCGGTGGCTGTTGTTTTAGAATTAGTTCGCCATTCAACAGTGCCTAATTGAAATTTATTTTCAAGATACACACACACACACACACATATATATATATATATATATATATGTATATATATATATATATATATATATATATATATATATGACTAATTCCATCAATAAATTCGATAATGTTCTGATGAATTTCTCGTTTTGCATATACCTACTATTAATTATGATACATGTAATGGGTGCTGAATATCACACGCGACGAACATTCCTCAAATCTGAAGCAAATGTGAATGTTTATGGAAGGCAGCAAATCCCCTTAGACACAAGGGGGTTACTGGATGTGGAAGAATTACAAACAGAAACACTAATAATGAGCGGGAATAGAAAAGTGTAATCAGGGGGATAGTGATAGACATTTCATTTGAATTTTTGAAGATTAAAGTTGGCTAGAATTCTTTAAAAAGAAATGGATTTCCACAAGCGAGAAAATAAAGTGTTAGCATTGAATTTACGGTTACATTTAACTAGCACAACTGTCAATTCATATAAAAGGCAGAAGAAGCAATCCTTACGGTGTCGAGAAAATTTTGATTTATCTGTTCTTGGTTGTTTTTCGAACATAATGTTTGTATCTGAACTCCTGCGGCGAGGAGCTTTAATTATTGACGTCTTACTTATAAAACGCAGATTGTGTGTGTGCGTGTGTGTGTCTGTATGTTTATATATTGGATCAGATTTCCTACATTTTTCAACCGATTTCAACAAAACTTCACAGGACTACATAAAATTACCTTGCCGTGGTTTTGACAGCGCCAAAAATTGGAAAAGCTCAATTGTTTTTGCACGAAATCAATTTGAAAACACGATTAAGAGGAATTAATGAAGGGGGGGGGGCAACTCATATCGAGTTATACTTATTAATATCGAGTTATACTTATTATAAAACCCAGGTTGGTTGGTTGGTTGGTTGGTTGGTTGTGTGTGTGTGTGTGTGTGTGTGTATGTGTGTGTGTGTGTGTGTGTGTGTGTGTTCGTTTATATATGTGATCGAAATTTCCTATATTTTTCAACCGATTTCAACAAAACTTCACTTTTTTTTTGCCAGGTAGTATTTCTTATTGACTTGCACACTTTTTTTCGTTATTTTTACATTCAGAATGCTTTAAAAATTCCATTTACAAGACAATCGTTTATAATAAAATTCTATTCAATCGGTAGACTCATAACGATTGAAAACCATGTTTTTCGTAAAAAAAAAAAAAAAAAAAAAACTTATGAAGACATGCATGTCCGTCAACCCTAAACAATAATCTTTGTCTATTTTATTTTTCAGTATTTATGATGGTCGATACTTGATCTATCTCTTACTGTTACATCCCCGGGCAACGCCGGGCTCTACTGCTAGTCATTTATATGCGGATTTCGGGAGGCATGGCGGAGTAATGGACAGTGACTCAGATTGAGAAATCAGAGAGACGAGTTCGAATTCATGTCGGATCCATTACATTCTTTTACGCGGTAATACCCTTGGAAAAGGTATGAATCCTCCTCTTCTCTTGCCAGCTGGTCTAGGAGAAAGTAACTCTGAATTCTAAACTGTATGTAACCCTGACGTAGAACACTATACAGCTAAAGAAAGAATGATTAGGATTACGTTTGAATGATGATTATGTTGATGTGCAGATTATTATCTCCATCATAACGTTTCGGTCGTTTTGTTTTCCCGACAGCATAAGATCCTTGTCGATCTGATGCCCTTATGTAAATAATTAAAATAAATTTCTAATTAACATTATCGATAATTTGACATCATATAAAATTGAAGCAGGTTTTTCTTTTTCTTTGCTTCTATCAGATAAATATCTGTCTTACTTTCTTATTTTAATTTAATATCTTCTGTTTTCAAGGTTAAGCTTCGAAACGCTGTATCTTTGAAATGATTAAAGATATATTACTGGAATTCTCTCAGGTTTTTTTTATAACTCTATTGAACTCTACTTTGAGTAATGAACACGTATAATTACTCGTTAAGCTTAACAGAAGAATCGTGAGGAAATCGACCTTAAACGAAAATTACATGTTCATCATTAATTACTCATAACTAAAGATCGGAAGCTCATATAGTAAGAAATATATATAATATCGTACATTGTTAGTACAACTCAGAGTTTCATATCGGAGCAATTATATGATATTACCAGATCGACGTCGATACATACCACATTAATAAAATGGTCAATAAGAATTACAAAAAATGCACCCCGGCACTGGAAATTTTACATCACTAGTGAACCAAACAGACAGCCAGAGAAATAAAAATCGACGATAGATTCAAAAAATTACATAAGCAATAGGCTTCCATCACGGTAAAATCCAGAAAAATAGCGTCCCACCCAACACCCAATACAGGCTAATCAACTCATCAAAGAATAGGATCGGTAGGACAAGCAAGAAAATCCTAGAAAGAGCATGTAAATACACAAGAAATGCTTTAGGATTCAACCCGTGGCAGAATACTACTGGCGTCATTGATTAGTTCAATAAAATAAACAAGAAAATTGAATGCTCTTTCCTTCAATTCGAGATTTGCAATTTCTACGCAGCCATCACCAAGGAGTTGCAAATGGATGCGATAAACCTGGTCAAAATTTACTGCCTCATAAGCAAACAGGACATTAACATCACTAAAAGGCCCAGAAATCCATTCTGTTCCATGAAGATTCTCTGTGGACCAACCGTAGCAATTCTGACTTTAGTATTGCAATTGGTGCGTTTCATTCAGCAGAAGCTTGCGAACTCGGAAGAATACAATTACGTTGGCGTCTTGGGTTTATTTTCTATATTAAAATATCGGCCTATATAGGGACGACGGGTTTATACTCCTACGAAAATTAAGAGCACAAAAAGCTGACCGTCTAAGAAAATACCTAAATAAGTTCTTCAAAAACCACGGCCTCAGAATCACCACCATCACCAATGCTAAACTAATCAATTTTCTGGATGTAACTTTTGATCTATCTAATGGGATTCACAAATAGTATACTAAAGATTTATGAGACCATAGATATATCAACAAACAATCCAGCCACCATCCTAGAATATTGAATAACTTGCATAGTTCTGTCCAGTTTAGACTGTCCACCAACTCTAGCTATAAGGATGTTTTTGATAAACATTAATGCAATTACGTAGAAGTAATAGAACATAGTAACCATAAAATTAAACTCGAATTCTCAGGAAATAGCAATGAGAACATCAACAAACTAAAACGTAGTAAACGAAATATTATATGGTTCACTGCCCTCCCCATCGGCAAAAACGTCAAATTAACCTCGTTTTTTTTTTAAATTTTAAACTGTAAGCACATCAGTCATTCCTCAACAATTAATAAGATCTTCAAGAAAAACAACGTCAAAGTTAGCTACAGCTGTGCTAAAAACATCACTCGATATATAGAACGGCACAACTGTTCCATTCACTTCAACAACCTTCAAAACATAACCATCCCCGCAATTAATAATTGCAATTTCAAAGAAAAAAACCCTGCCCACTAAACAGTAAATGTATGTCCAAATCGTTAGATTATAAAGCTGAATTCAAATATGACAAGTAGGTCAAGTTTTACCTGGTTACTAAGGAAAACCATTGGAAATCGCCCTTCTACTGATGAGCTGTGATAGAGCGAAACAGTCTCTGGATGACAATATATATAAGCTCCTGAAAAATTTATTTCGGGTGAGCTCTCTGGGGAGGAAGTGTGAGTTTGTAAACAGAGATTTATTACGGCTAATAATGCAAGACTCTTCGTTAAATGGAATTGAGTTCTCACAGTCACTGTGTGTTTATCTAAAAATAAATACACTTAAATTCAGCTTAATCCCTGCCAATGGCTTACTGGTAGAATTGCCGACTGACGCCAATTCACTCGGGTTTCGATCCTAGCTAGAGGCAACCGGACGTCTAGCCACACTGATGAGCTGGGATACAACGAAACAGTCTGTCTGTGGATGACATTATATGACATTATATTAGATGTTTGTATATATAAGTATATATCTATAATTCTAAATATGTGAATACATATATATATATATATATATATATGTGTGTGTGTGTGTGTGTGTGTGTATTCACAACGCTTGACACTAAATTTGAATGAAAACTCTAACATTTTTAGGCATTTAAAACAACATGCCTGCCCGCATACACAATTCCGTAGAATACTTGTCGAAAACACAATTATACATCGACATGAAAACAATAGACAAAAACTAAAACTCCTTGAAGCATTATACATCAAACAGTTGAAACCCAACCTAAACAAAATCAATTATGGCATCTCTACAAATATCCTTAAATGTCTATAATTGGTAACAGAAGCCATTGGTTTATACCAACGGCTTTTGATTCATACTTCTACAATTCACTCTCATGTGGTCATGTGTGACGTCATGAGATGCGGTGCGATTTTTGCTTCTAGCGTCTTATATGCGCGTGTTTATCGTTGCTTAGAAATCATCTATGTAAACATTGACAGACTATCATCACTGTCTTGTCCGTATATTGCTTAATATGTTGTAAATAACATCTTTGATAATGGCTTATGTAAGCCGAAAGCTTAGATTGTATTAAAAAATATGGATCAATATTGTGAATCTCTTTCTTCGTTCAATGATAATGTTATTAAACTTATCAGATGTTATGAAAAGAAATTACATAAAATAAATAAACACTTGTCTATATTATTTAATGAACCGTGTATGAATATATATATATATATATATATATATATATATATATATATATATATATAGAGAGAGAGAGAGAGAGAGAGAGAGATAGATAGATAGATAGATAGATTTATTTAAAATTTATGACATAAACCCGTTTAAACATCATTACAAAAATAGCTGTTTTGTTTCAACACACCTGGTACCTTATCAAGTGATGATGTTGAATATAGAATATCGTGTTTTAAATGGTTCAGATCAACCAAACACCCCTAATAGGGGAAACGCTCTTGCATAAGGCATAATGACCAATCAAAATACATATATATATATATATATATATATATATATATATATATATATATATATATATATATATACGTACTTATATATGTATATTATACAACTACAATTGCATACACACACGCGCATACACGTGTGTGTACGTGTTTGTGTAGATATTTAAAAATAAT
Source organism: Acanthosepion lycidas (assembly GCA_963932145.1). Lineage (NCBI taxonomy): Eukaryota > Metazoa > Mollusca > Cephalopoda > Sepiida > Sepiidae > Acanthosepion > Acanthosepion lycidas. The sequence continues at coordinate 88,599,076 of OZ010583.1, forward strand.
TATATATGTATACAAATATTGATGTTCAAGCACTATGCGAGAAAATCATATAGATATGTGTATATACCAGAACAACGTTAGGAAAATTAACAGCAAATATTATTTACCACATAACACCAGAAAGAAACAGTTGAAATTACATGTGCACATAATGAGAAAAGTAGACTTAGCAAATTTAACACTCACAAGACGTAAACAACGTCTAAACTATTTGATGATATTGCAAAAATGTATGGAAGACCAGAGTTAAGCAATGATAGCACAATGATAGAATTCACGAATCCCTACAAAGTCAGGAAATTATGGAGAGCCATGAACGCTAACATCCTGAAGGGTCCTTGCACATAGAAGAAGAAGATCTATGCATGCGGGGAAAGGGGTAGATACGGACGTTTTATTTAGTTCAGTTATGCTTTTTAGTTGATCTATTTTGATATTAAATATCCTAGATTGTGTTAATGGAAGATCTGTCAAGAGACGTGACATATTCAAAGTACATGAATACAAATTTTCTGTGGATAATCTAGAGATTAAATCACTTTCAACAGACTTTTTTTATAGTGACTTGCTTTCTCTTTTTAATTCCAGTTGCCTTTTTAAAATCGCAATTAAGGTAAGGGTTATTACGGTGAACAGAAAATACATATACTACTTTCTTTTGGAAATGCTCCTTATTATGCCTATGAAAACATTGCGCGTGGCAAGCATTACAGGTGATAGAGTCAATTCATTATTGAAGCATTGGTTTATTATTGGTTTTAGAGGTAGTTGTAACAAATGTTATGTGAAGCTTAGATACTCCCTTTTCAATTGTACTTATGATAGAGTTGGTAGGTCGAAGTATAGATTTTGATTTATTGGTTTGTTTTTATATATATAAAATATATATATATATTAACACTTATACCATACAACTAGTTGTTTCTTTCTCTTTCTTTATAATATATTATATAAATATAAAAGTGAACATAGAAGTCAACACTTAGAGGTGACAGTCTGTTTTATGCTAGATGCAATCGTCAGGCCTGACGATTTCATATAGCATGAAACAGACTGTCGCCTCTAAGTGTTGACTTCTATGTTCACTTTTATATTTACACACACTCTATCTCTGATATTGAGCACTTTATTCCATAAATATAGCACACCTTAAGACTATATTTCTTCATATTATATATATATATATATATATATATATATATGCAATTGTATACAGGATAAATATAATGACAAGAGCACACAGGTATATCTACACAATTTATATCGATATATAACTTACATATGTGTATATATATATATATATATATATATATATATATATATATATATATATATATAAATATATATATATGTGTGTGTGTGTGTGTATGTATGTTTATAGAATATGAAGATCTATGGACATTTCACACGAATACGTACTGTGTATGCAGATAGAATCGATCAATCGATAGCTAGATAGATAGATATGAAGAGACTAATAGATACATACATACATACATGTGAAGAGAGTGATATGGAAATACATTATATATATATAATATATATATATATATATATATATATATATATATATATATATATATATATAAATATATATAATATATATATATATATATATATATATATATATATATATATATATATATATATATATATATGCATGCATATTTCATTGAATTCGATAGATAAGGTGCTTTGATTTAGTTTTATACTGTTTCTCATGTGATCTAATATTTGTTTCCTTTTCGGATGATAAATTAGATAGAAAAACTGCTAAATTGTTCTTTTTATTCGAACACTTTCGTCTATACATTTATCCATTTCCAAGTTTGAAATATAGCTAAATTTACGTCTCATTTAAATACTCATGGAGACCAACAGGACCCTATCCGTAACGTGCTTTGTGACAACACAAATATAATAGCATCATCTAGAAGGAAAAAAAAATGGAATCCTTAATAAAAACAAAACTAAAACAACCCCCAATGATATCAACTATGAACATGGACACAATATCTTAGCCGTGTTTTGAAAATGAAAACATTATATAAATGCATACAGACAACAATTTAGTTCTTGTTAACAGTTACTATAGTTGAACCTTGAAAATGGCTAAATGTATAGCCGAAAGCGCTCGGATAAAAAGAACAATTTGACATTTTTTATATAATTTATTATTCAAAAAGAAAAAATATAAAAATTGTATAAAAAACTAAATCAAAGCACATTATCTGTCGTATACAATGAAAGGTTCATGAAAGAAGTATTACTTCCTAAATACACAAACACACACACACACACACATATATATATATATATATATATATATATATATATAGAGAGAGAGAGAGAGAGATAGATAGATAGATAGATAGATAGATAGATAGATAGATAGATAATGAACAGGTCGTTATAGATAGATAGATAGATAGATAGATATGAACGGACTGAGATAGGTTTAAACACAGTTAGAGGAATAGATAGATTGAAATGGACCCCATAAATATTGGTGCTCATTTCTTAAAGGCTTCCGTCTTCAAGAAACGACTTTAAAACCAAGCTATTAAGTTAAAAAAAAAAAATGAAAAATTCATCGACATTACAATGTACCATAAGCAAAAATTATATTTTTATGTTTAGGAATTAATTTTCCACCGAATAAGCAATACTGTTGTATGACGTTTAAATGGCGAGGTGGGGTTAATTTTCCAGATATTTCGTTTTGTTCTGGCTATTTTGGTTTCTTAATATTGTTACTGATGCTGGTAATGTTTTATCTCTTAGTTGACTTTTTTGTTTTGTATTTGCTTTCACCTCTTCCCCTACACAAAAACCTGAATTAATTCTATTCTCGTCTGAACAGCTGTCTGTGATCTATTGTACATGATACGAATCTATCACTCTCACCTCTTTTAAATTTTGTCTATATCAGGTTTATTTTTTTTTTTTTCTATCGAGAAAAGTTGTGGTGTTATATCTGTCGCCATCTGTGTTCTTTTAGTGTTTCTGCGTCTATCTTTCGTGTACGATCACCAAAGTTAAGCAACGTCGAGCGTGGTCAGTACCTGGTGCTGAAACGTGTACAAAGGTTAGAATTATTTGTTCATTAAACTTACAGTTACATCATGTTAAAACACGGAAACTAGTACCATCACCAAAGTTAAGCAACTCCGAGCCTGATATGTTCCTAGATGAATGACCGCTTTGGGTTGTAAGCTTAGAGGTGGAGAGGATGTTTATTGGATAACGGCTCGGAATTGGAGCGCGGTGTGCCGAGTTTCAATTCCAGTCATGTTCTTTATATTCACTTACGCGTAAATACCTTGTAGAAGTTATAAAACCACCACTTCTCCCCTGATATGGGTTAATTAGCAAGACATATCAGTAAAACATTATAAAATAAAAAATGCAATGTAAAATATTTTATGGCTTTAAATAAACTGCACAGTGTTGATAAGTCGTAAAAATCAATCACACAACAATGGCGTATAACTATTTGGCTCTTTTTATACATATCCGATAAGTCTTCTACCCAACCATTAAACTCGCTGAATATCTTCATATGTATTATATAGCTAATTATGCAGTTACTTATCTTGCGTAAGTAACCAAATAGGTAAGCTATTGATTAGCTAAGCAACGTATGAAGAGATAATGGCAGTAAAATATCGTCATGAGAAAAAGAAGAAAACAAAGGGTATCTAAATAAGATGCAATAGCAAATCACATAAATGACCATGAATATCGGACATATTCTTCAAAGACGAATGAAAAAAAAAAGAAAGATAAGCAAGAGATGTAGATCGAGAATACCCCGGCCTCAATGTAAGCAATGTATTAAGACGTGGAATAAGATCAATGAAATCAAGGAAAAGTGTGCGGAAAATTACGTGAACAGTTCATAAGTGTCGAAATGACCATAGCACAATCGTTCAAACATTTAGTTTCGTTGAAAAAAAAGGAGATTGCATATTTGATGAATAATGTTTAGATAAACGTTACTTACATTTATTTCCATGCCCGTATAGTTAAAATGAAGTTACACGCTGAAGACCCCACTACAGTTATATATTAGGTTGGTGCAAAAATAATGACGTAATAATGTCGTTTTTGACGTTAAAAAATACGTCAAAAAACGACATTATTACGTCATTATTTTGCACCAACCTAATATATACACACACACATATATATATATATATATATATATATATATATATATATATATATATATATAGAGAGAGAGAGAGAGAGAGACAGACAGACAGACAGACAGACAGACAGAGGTAAAAATCCGTGGGTAAGTAATCCAATAGCTCTCAGGGAAACTGGAATAGGGAAGGGAGTTCCACAGGCGAGAGGTGCGAGATATGAAGCTATTAGAGTAGAAGAGACGGCCACATTTAACAGTTTCAACCCTGAAAGGGTGAGAGTGGCATGCCAGCGTCGTAGGAAGCTTGAATTCATGAAGAAACTTTATAATATTAAATATTAAAACTGATAAAATATAAAATATTAAAACTGATTTGTTTCGTCCCATTTCTTTTTTCACCTGTCTCATTTTATTTTTCCCTCTTTTTCCTCCCTTTTTTGCTTTCTTTCTTTCCTTTTATTTTTTTTCTCTTTGTTGTCTTTGCTTTCCTCTTCCTTCCTGTTTCTTTGAAGTATTAAAAACTTAAAAACTTCTTTTTTTTTATTTTATTTTATCTCCAAACACTTTGTTGTTGATAAACCTCGCAAGATCAATTTTTCAGTAGGGAGAAATGACCATATAGCTGGGGTATTAAATTTACTTTATATATATATATATATATATATATATATATATATATATATATATATATATATATATATATATAATTTACAGAATTTGAGGGATGGTTTCTCACACCAAAACAAGCACAAATCCCCATTAAAGAATTTCTGCAAATCCTTCATTTTCGAGTTAAGTTTAAAGAAAGTTTATCGTAGATGGCGTTGTGTTACTATATAGACTAAGTTAGAATTGTCATTAGTGTATATTTGTGCTAGACTGACTTCAACGTTTAACTTATGTTTTAGTGAGTGAACTGAAAACTGTCAGGATATTCATATCCTGAACAGTGAGATATGGTTTTTACGTACCTTTGCCGCGGTTTATCGTCATGTTACTAAAACAGGATCCGTGGCACAACAGACTAAGGATCGAGGAAGACTGAAATAGGCTCGTACGCCTGACCACGAAAAATCAAATTTTATCAGCACACGTCAAGTGACCCTAGATTATCGTACATCTTATAGTACCGTATGGAGTGTACCAAAAGTTTGCAAAGTATTTTTAGATTGTATTTGGGATTGTACATTTAAGAGCGTCTACCATAAACTTTAAACTTAATTAAAAAAAAAAAGGAAGCATTTACAGACATAAGTTTATATGGACATTTGTTCTTGTTTTGATGTGAGGAACCCGCCCGCAAAATTTGTAAAATTATTTTAGATACAACCCGTATGTATATTTTCTAAAGAAGTAATGGATTACGTATTTATTAGTCTGACTTATTTTATCATTTTAAAGTTGATTAATCATTTTGAGTTGATAAACGTATTTGAGTAGACGCTCCGTTTATTTATTAAACAATATTTGTATTTACTTTCTTCTACCGGCCTGAATATTCGAGATATCGTATTATTGAAAAATATCCAAACCGGCGCCCTCCTGATCGGCTTAATTAATGGTGTTGAGCGCTCTCTGACTGCGCGCGCCTTCTGTCGAACTCTCTGCGTTAGCAGAGAGGAACCCGGACGAGTCTTTGCCGAAGGGAAGGTTTCGTCCGGGGAGGTAGACAGGGCCTGAACCCGTCTAGGCGGGTTCAAAGGCTATATTTTTGGCCGAGCCTACGGGCTCGGAGAAACCCACATTAAACCCGGCCTTGTACCACATTCAATCCTCGTGGGTGGATCGATAAATACTCTGATCGGCTTAATTTTTCGTAGTTTATTCGGTATTGAGCCTCTAGGATCTAATAAATGTTCCGCCTTTAATAATATATCTAGAATATTCATATATATATATATATATATATATATATATATATATATATATATGATTTGGAAGGTCAATTCTCATAATCGAACAGACAGACTATTCGCACTTATGATTTGATTACAGAGGTGAACGCTTGTAGAGAAATAATCTTACTATTTGAAAGAACCAAATGCAGACAGGTGGTGCACATGTATCAGGCGGGTCTCCAAACCGTCATTTCTACTTATTGAACGTAGAGTTGACCTTGAACTAGAACAAGTCTGTCAGGCTATATATATATATATATATATATATATATATATATATATATGTGTGTGTGTGTTTGTGTGTCTGTATAAAGTAGTGGTAATAAATCAGTGTTCGATGTATCAAATTGATGGTAATAAATCAGTGTTCAATGATCAAATTGATGGTAATAAACAATAGATTTTGTTCCTCATCATATACATACACATATATATATATATATATATATATATATATATATATATATATATATATATTAGGTTGTTGCAAAAACAATGTCGTTTTATCACATAGTAACATATGTGAGAAAACGACATTATTTTTGCACCAACCTAATATATATATATATATATATATATATATCATTAAAGACGACAGAAAAGGTACTGTGATTACAATTTTTATTTAATCTTTCTCGGGTTCGAACTCATTTTTTTTTTTCTTTTTTCTTTTCTGGACATAGAATGTATAGAAACTGTCCAAAGGTTCTGTAATTCCGAGTTCTTTCTTCTATACCTTTAGCCATTATCAAGAATTATTTTATTTTTGCTTTTTAACTGGGTGTAAGGGTTGTGTGTATATTTATAGAGTTATAGGGATGTTTTATTTTCAGGACACAGCACATTGTGGCCGAGTTAGTAGTTAATACTATTGAGTGTTTTTTTCATGTTGATGAAGTTTTTATAGTTGTATTTTTTCTAGTATGTTTCAAATGGATAATTATACGGATATGATACTATTTGTTGTTGTCGCGGTAAAACGGAAGAAAGTTTTGTTAAAACATAAGAAAGTATTATTTAGTGAGAGACATTGAAAAGAGAAGGGTTAATATCAAAAACCCGTGGGAAGATTTGAGGATTTAATTCACACATATACGACTTGAATTTTATGTCCAGCAGTTTGAACAAGGGGTGTAGGATATAGATCGTTTGACACCAGGTTTGAAGAGGTTAAGAGGTTGTGAAAGCATCTCGGTATTTTTTGAGGGGATTCGTTTGCAACATATTAGCTGAAATTAGCTTCGTGTTCACGGAGATAAAATCAGACTTGATAGAAAAGAAAACTTGCAGAAATATCAGGAAATGCATGACAAATTATATGTTAATTTTATGTAATTTATTTATAACTTTGTGTGTATACTTTTTTATGTCACAATTGTTTTATGGTACATGTGACAAAAGGGAGAAATTACTCCGTGTCGTTAAACGCCATATCACAGAGAGTGGTTGGACACGTGTTGCCAGTACCAAGGTTCGTAGTGAAGAAATTAATATATCGTTTCTTGAAGGGGGATATCCGTCATTTATTATTTGTAATTTTTATTTAATTTATTTTATACACCGTTTTTATGCTATTATTTTATTTTATTTTATTTATAATTTTCATTATTATTTTATATTTATTTATTTGTAATATTAATAATAATATTCCCACAGTCTGTTCCCAAAAGTAACATCTCATTTACTTTTTAATCATTTTTTATTTATGTGTAATCCAAAGCACACCTTCGACGAAGATAGACATAGGATCAAATGATAACTCATGGCTCTCCCTGCTAGTCACAAGTGTAAATAGCCTTTGGATCGAATGCTGTATATGTAATAAAAGAGTGAAAGACGGTCCCAAATTAAGAATACTATTTGGAATCCCTTCTTCTTCTAGTTTATTATATTGAAAAATAAAAATAGATTTAACCTTTGAATAAGTTTTCTACGACTACTAAAAACATTCTCTCTGTTGATTGGGATTTAAACTTTAGTTTGAATTTGTTCAGAATGTTTTTGGCTGTTAAATCCCATATTTAAGAAAGTATATGAAATTGAAGTAACAATCCCACTAAATTAACTTAAGAAATTATAAAGCCTAAAGAGAAAACAATACGAATAAAAAGGAGGGTCTAGGAGGGGTTTGTCTATTGTTTACAAATGATCTCTATGTTTCTATATATCACTATCTATAAAAGGCAAGATGTGTGTGTGTGTGTGTGTGTAGAAAGCACGGCCACAATTTGCGACGGATTTGTACCAAAAATTACATGCACATGCTCCAAGTTAACGGGAAGGTCAAGACTGACTTTGCATTTCCCAAATCCCATCCATAGTGGAAATAATCGATTTTTTATGCTTCTACGGCAGTTTTCATATAGTTTGCGGCCATTTTGTACTGCCCAGCGTGAGAGCCTATAGATGGCTACCACGAATAGGCAGGAAGATTCTGTTGGCCAGCGTCAGAGCCAACAGCTGACTGACACGAATGTTAACTAGGATGCTAGCATGTAAAAAATTTGATAGCTGCATTCGTCACAATATATATAATAATAATATTAATGACACAATATATATATATATATATATATATATATATATATATATATATATATATATATATATATTCTCGAATACGACCGAATCACATCGATGTAGTTTTTGACCTGACTAAAAAAACATTTCCTACAAATTCTGTTATGCTTTCCCGGAGTTGATCACGTGACATCGTTGATTCTAAATACCAGACACAAGAATTCGTTCTTTCTCTCTTTTTGATATCGCTCGCTAAGTAAAATGTAGCTATTAAAGAAATCGCGTTTCGACCTTTTTCGTGCGGAAGCTATAAAAACATATTCACGCACGCACACATACACGTACGTATGAAACTTAATTACGAACATCAGGGAGCATTCATTCCTTCAACTCTTCTGAAGCTAAATGTTTATCAACATATTTTCAGCTTTACAGAATTCTTTCAACTCTTTCACTGTGAACATTTTGAGCAGCAAGTTCATTCAATTTTTTATGAGCTCGGATAAAAAAAAAAAAAATCAGTAGCAAAGACTTTAATTCCAGTCAAAGGGAAGTAACCCCTATGCTTATAAATCATTAGATCCTTAAATATTGTTCTTTTTATAAAAACAGTTTTTCGTGTCGTTTCTTTTGTTTGCTTTTTGTTTGCTTACACTTCTGTAAAGTAAAAGAATTACGGGTTGCTTTAAGCTGTCAATACCGCTACACCCATTTTTGATTTGGGGCTTCTTTGAAGAATTGTGTATAGGAATAATTTCAGATAATTTAGGGCCTTTTGATTGCTTAGTATTGTTATGGTCGGGGGAGTGTGTATGTAAATACATCCAGGTTATTAATATGTGTGTGTGTGTGTGTGTGTGTGTGTGTGTGTGTGTGTGTGTGTGTGTGTGTGTGTGTGTGTGTGTGTGTGTGTGTGTGTGTGTGTAATGATTGTACATATCTATATATTAATACACTTCTTGCTACCTACCGTCCGTACGTGATTGTCACGCTTTATTTCGTTTATAATATAGCAAAAGTTGGAGTTAAAGCTATTTCAAATTTGCATTATATTCCTGAAGAATAAAACGATCGAGCGGATTATTTCACATTTAATCAATCAGACCCTTGCGAAATGAACTGGGGGCTTAGCAAGGAAACGAATCGCTTCAATGTCATAAAAATCTATTATACGCGTGTTCGAAAAAAAAATTATTACAGCCGGTCGACGAAACAGTTAAGATCTCTTTCTAGCTGACCAACCGAAATAATTTCGAAATATTTCACAGTTTGATGTCTAAAAAGTGCAATAAAATCTATCTTGTAAGCAATCTTATGGAATTGTGTTTTTTATTCTTTATATAAATTCCGCCCCAAAAATCTGTGCGAGATCGGTTTGTTTACATTCCTATCTGACCGTCCACGTCCAATTAAGGTGTTAAATTAACATTTTAATTAACAATTAAAGCTACGATTCTGTCAGATTATGCCCATTAATATTTAAAATCGAAATAAAATCCATCTGTCGGTTATTTATCGATTAATGGACGTCTTTATTTTCAGACAGGTGTGTACTGCCTTTGGTTTACTTACGTAAATTAATGAGTTGTATGCACGGAAAAATTATAGATTAATTCTCATTTTATGTCTAAACTAGCGGACGGATCGAATCGATTTTTTACATTTAATCAATCATACACTTGCAAATTAAATTGGGGCATGGCAAGTGCGGTCTATATATTAATACGTTATCTATCTATCTATCTATCTATCTATCTATCTATATATATATATATATATATATATATATATATATATATATATATATATATATATATACTGGAGTGTCTGTCGTTTTCGACGTTGCTTCAATTTGACATATTATCCCCTAAAAATTCGGTCTGCTTAGCAGTAAATGAAGAAATTATAAGTAGACTGTCCACTAAACGAAGACATATCTAAGCACCGACTCTGTAAATGCTGGTAAGGAATAAAAGGTCAGAATAATCTGATGGAATTTATAAGCTCTCTTACAATTTCTGCAATTCATTCCTATTGCTTTAACTTAAAAGTTGGATTAATTAATTATGGTTCTTAGAAACCACCCTATAACAAAATTTCTATGCAACAGAATTTCCTTGGAAGTACTTCAGCTCCATAAGCATAGCATCGAAGTGTCAATTATAAGTGGATCTCGCTCTCAGACGACTGTAGTGGTTCCAAAAATTAAACTTAAACCGAGCCATACAAACATTCTATTGGTTCGACATCGAACCCAAAGACAATCAGTAAAGCTCAGGGGCAAACAGTCGATAGAGTTGGCATACATTTACCAGAGCCAGGTTTCACCTTTGGCCAGATTTCCATATGTTTTTCAAGAGCAAAGATTATGAACTGTGAGAGTTAAAGTGATACCACAAAACGAATCCATTCATAGTCGTAGAAGAGGAACCACCTTTACTAGAAATATTGTAAATAGGGAAGTGCTGTAACGGATGAACTTCATATCTACAATCACACAATAACTAAAAATAAACGTATTATTAAATTTGAAATAAAGGATAATATAATTTGTTATTAACCAAAATAGTGCCAACTGAACAATTTTTATTAACTGATAAAGATTCATTGGACGATATTTAAATTTTGCGTGAATTTTTTCAAGGGTCTAGCTAGTTATACATAACACAAGCGTGGACACTGATGTAGAAGCAAAAGTCGCCAGTAAGTTTCATGTTTGAACCTAATCTTCATGCCACAGTCGGCGAGACATGCTATATTTACAAACGCTCTATCCCAGATATTGTGTACTGCTAACCTATAAATATAGCATACCTTAAAACTATATTTGATCTTTTACATATATATATGTGTGTGTTTGTGTATCTGTGCGTGCGTGCGCGTGTGTAGGGTTGCATATTTTTTCATTCATTTGTTTTCATATTTCTCTATCTATACTTAGGCTGGAAACATTTTTTTTCCCCTATTTTATGACTCAAGGTGGAAATATTGCTTTTCATTCGTATTTCTTATAGAATGATATTCTAATATTTAAAATCAAAATCAGCAGAACATCTCATCATCTGCTCGAGGACATTGTTACTTTCGCTGAATTTAATATTATCTATTTTGCATTCGATTTTATGCTTCTCTCAGGAAATGGTGAATAAGGAAAATAACACCCCCCCACAAAAAAAAAAAAAAAGTAGCACACCATACGCGATTTTTTGCAGAGGCGTAGTCATTTGTAAATACTGTATAATCGGAGTTATCTAAAGGAATATATATTATCAATACATAAAGATATAGCTCTCTTTCTTTCATTTAAAGTGTCAGAGAAGCCTCAGACATGTTTAGTTATATTGTGGATTTTTTAAATATAGATTATACTGTATTTTTCAATATCGGTCTATATTTCTGAGATGAGGTATTATGTATATTATTTATATTATTCAGACTATTGTCCTCATCTTTGTCGCCATATTTATTACAACGTTTCGGCCGTTGTACGCTCTGGCCTTCTTCAGGTGGTTGGAATGTCGAACTGAACCCTTTATTCCGCTCACTGGGGTAGACTGTTTTAGTTCCACGTGACATGTTTAATGGATGTCAGTTATCAGTTATCTCCTGTTAATTTTCCCTCTGAAAGTTTCCACTGCCTTAACCGGGTATTGAACTCACACTCTTTGGGTCCTTTCACTGGATTTAACCAACGCTTTTATCGGACACATAAATGTGAGAAAGATAAAGGACACAAGGACACATGGCACAATGGATAAAGGCGTTGGTTAGATCCAGTGACATTAGAAATACTCCCATACAGTGTCGAATTGGTTTCGCAGGTCCCCATTAAAGCGTCTCTGTATTATTAATGTCTGCTGGACAAAACAATTCTTTTAGAGCGCCCCACAGATGAAATCAAAAGAAGTAAAATCGTATGAACGTCCTGGTTAATTTAAGCGTTCTTCCCCTATCCATCCAACTTACATGGCAAATATCAGCAAATGTCTCGTAAACAATGTGAATAAATCAGATGGATCCGCATTATTTTTTAACCACATTCGTCTTCCTTATTAGCAGGAATACATCCTCTAGCAGTTCTAGAAGCATGTTCGAAATAAAGTCCTTGTTGGCATCTCCTGTAAGAGGTGCTAGGAGAACATATGGACCTAAAATTCCAACCCACAAGTTAATCGTAAACTGATGCTGGTGTCTAGCATGTATTGTATCAAGGGAATTTTGATCAGCTCACATATGTTGGCTGTGTAAATTTGTTATTCCGTCTCTTCCAAATGTTGCTCCATCAGTAAAAAAGACTGAAGAAACAAACAACGGATCGGCAGTTTGTGCAATAAACCACCGGCAAAAGTTCCCCTGTGGTGAGTGATCAGTTAACGAAAGATCCTGCAAAAGTTTCCAAAGGATATGGATACAGGAGCTGCTCTTGAAGTATCCTCCATGAGGTAATATGTGATGTACGTCATGCTAGTGCTACTTCTGTTTGTTGAAACCTGGATCGACAGCGAATGTGAAATCCTAGTTATGTTGGCTATAAATTAACCAACCCGAAACATTGAGACTAGTGACTCTCTCTCTCTCTCTCTCTCTCTCTCTCTCTCTCATACGCTCACTGTTGCCAAAATGGGCTTTTGTTATTTATAGTGAAAATTATTTTTAATTTCGCTGAAAGAAGCAAGATTTTTAATTTGTAACTGATGTTACGCCTAACAGGTTCAACTTGTACTTAATGATTTAAGAAGGACTCGATAAAGTATTTGTTCTAGCCTTTACCTAATTCGTTCAGTGATAATAAAATGTCAGTATGTTATGTCCGATACGAAGCAGAAGTGGTTACCTATATCTAATATTCTTTAAATCAAAGAACGTTAAATCGTAATTTTTTTTTTAAGCATTTCACCCCAAGCAAGGCATGAAGCAACTAGCACTCAAGGGATTATAAAGGATTTGGAGCGGGAGCAGGTAGGAATGAAAGAGGAACGGATGGGGAGAAGGATAGTGGATAGATCAAGGCAACTGGATATGTCGTTTGACATTACATTTCAAAAGTTGTCGATTATAGCTATCAGGGAAACAGCAATAGGGAAGGGAGTTCCACAGGCGAGAGGTGCGAGATATGAAGCTATTGGAGTAGAAGAGACAGCAACATTTAACAGTTTCAACAGTGAAAGGGTGAGAGCGGGATGCCAGCCTCGTAGGACGCTTGAATTCATGAAGTCTGGGAACCAGCGAAAGCAGCGCATTGGAGCAATTACCATGAAAGTATTTGTAAAAGGACAGAGAGAGCCGACGGCGCGCCTGTGGGAGAGCGACTGCAGACGCGATGCCAGATCGAGGCCAATTATATTGCATATCCGTCTCTGGATTTTGTCAAGAACCCCGAGGCAAACAGTAGGGGCTCCGGACCATATATGGCAGCAATAAATGCCCTTGTAATGTTCATCAGAGACAGTTATTTTTCGGAACATACAAAATTTTAATTTTGCAAATCAGAATATTCTTTTTCTATCGATTATTGTTGAGCAAAATGACTAACATTTGCTTTTTATTTGTACACGAAATCGAACTAGTTTTTATTTGGCTGATATATTCAAATGACTATTCGGGGGAAAGTGTAAGGGAGAGAAAATATGAAACTGACAAATATCACGGCAACGACCGCGTACCCGAGAAGTACACATGTTGAAAACACATTTGTATTGATGAAAGCCCTCCTACAAAAGGCTTCTTGCACCTGAGCCAGCGACATAATGGAGATTAGTTCTGCACGGCTTTGATACGAACGGACGCCGATCTTTTGAACGAATTGTCGGGGCCAGATATGCTTCAAAAGAATAGCAGATTTGTTTGCCCAATCAAAGGAAGAACCCACTGAAAAGAAAATAGAAAATTACTCCTATATAGATATATGTGTGCGGGTGTGGGTGCGTGCGTCAGTGCGCGCATGCGAATGCACGTGAATAGAGCAACTATCATGTATATGCTTGTGTGTGTAATCTTATCTTTGGGCATAGTCACACACACACACTCATATATATATATATATATATATATATATATATATATATGTGTGTGTGTGTGTGTGTGTGTATGTATATATGTATGTATGTATAAATGCCAATGTGCGTAAGAATTTTGTAGACAATGTACATGAGTTATTTTTCAGTAAACAAATGCGTTTACAGTAGAGCAGGACAAACTTCAAATGCATGTGAAAATCGGGCAAATAATATCCAGATTCTTTCTAAAGTTTTTCATTGTCTTTCACTCGCAGTAGAAACTTATGCCTTAATGGCATTCCCGCATCACTGAGTTAGTTTATATATCTATATATATCTATATATATATATATATATATATATATATATATATATATATATATATATATTATGTTGGTGCAAAAATAATGACGTAATAATGTCGTCTTTGGCGTATTTTTAACGTCAAAAAACGACATTACTACGTCATTATTTTGCACCAACCTAATATATATATATATATATATATATATATATATATATATATATATATATATATATATATATATGTATTACAAAATTTAACTTTTGACAAAAATATCTGCCAAAATGAACGGATTAATTAAATAAGCTTTCTCAAAAAACGAAAATGTAAGACAGTTTAATATCTTTAAACGAATAAATAGAAAATGTAGGGCAGTTTAAGATATAAAATTCGAAACAGCGACCTTTACACTATCATGCTTTCTACCAGAGCCGCTGATAGCTTAAAGCTCGTTATTGCGAATTCTTTGTATCTTTATATATATATATATATATATATATATATATATAGTTGTAAACTTAATAGCGATTAAATTTTGATTTTGAAATTAGCAGTTTTTAATTTTAATATTAAATTTTATCATATAATTTAGTAATTATTGGTTAGAATAAATTCTTTTTTAATACTACCCATATTTTAAACATCTGAATAGATATTATAACATGACTTCGTTGTCAAGCTTTTTAAATTTTCCTTTACTTGTATTTTGATTGGTCCATCTAGTTTTTGTAACAACGTTTTCCCCTTGTGAAGGATTGTTAATTAATTTAAAACTTTTAAAACCATTTATTTTACATTCAACGTCATCACTTGATAAGACACCAGGGGTGTTGAAACAAAATGGCTATTTTTGTAGTGATTTTATAACATAGTTATGTTATATTTTTTTTTAAATAAATAATTTTATATATATATATATATATATATATATATATATATATATATATATATATATATATATATATAGTACATGTAATAGATCCATTGCTATATGAACCAGGTGGATCCTAGTAATATCAAATATTAAACTGATCCTCGGATAGAACTCAATTTATGTATCATAACAGTAAAAAACCCATCACTTAATAATATAAAAACGTTTTTGTCGAAATACAATTTTTTGTAAATCCTATTAAAACATATAATTTGTTGGTGTAGTCTGTTCCTTAGCAGGAAACTAAATTCATTTACATACAAGTAAAGTCTTTGGTTATAAATAAACTCCCATTTCGGCCCATCTCTCTTTAGAGAGATACCTCACGCCCTCCCCTGTCACCAGCCCAGGGTCCTTAACTAAACGGGTCGTCAATTTAAGTAGGCCTATACCTTCTCCACCTTCTGCTATCTAAATTAAATTCTCAAAACCCCCGATTCCGAGACCATTAGTCAAGGGCTGAAGACTGGCATAAGTTTGCGCCAGTTTGAAATATAATATACCCTCATGAGGTAATTTTGGATTTCTGCTCGCTCTCTGTCTCTGTCTCTGTCTCTCTGTCTCTCTGTCTCTCTCTCTCTCTGTCTGTCTGTCTCTGTGTGTGTATATATATATATATATATATATATATATATATATATATAGAGAGAGAGAGAGAGAGATATTAGGTTGATGCAAAAATAATGGCGTAATAATGTCGTTTTTTGACGTATTTTTAACGTCAAAAAACGACATTATTTTTGCTCCAACCTAATAGATAGATAGATAGATAGATAGATAGATAGATAGATACTAGGTTGGCCAGTAAGTCCTGACTCACATAGGAAACAGGAAAGAAAGTCACAAATCTTTGTCTCTGTCTGGTTGAATTTGAATGAAATACTGCATTTCGAGCTTGTTCCACACGGTTGCACGATCAACGCTAAAATGTATTGCCAGCAGCTAGACTGCCTGTATAAAAAAAAAATCTAAAGAAAGAGTACTTTCCTTTGGTCACTATATGTCTGGATTTGTTTTAGAAAGACAACGCGGTGCCACTCATTGCCAGGTTGAGTAATGAGAAGTTCAAACAGACGGACGGTGTTGAGATTCTTCCATATCCACCATTCAGCCATGATGGTTCTCCGAGTGACTATGGCATTTTCCACTCAATCGCACACTTTCTCAGCGATCAGCGATTCAACAAATTTGATGAAATGAAGGAAACTTGCTTACAGTTTAATGATTCAAATCCAGCAGACTGGTATGTAGAACAGATTCGATAATGGCTTTTCGCTGACAGAATATGGTCATGGATGATGGACTTTATTTTGAGGCATAAATATTGATATTGTTCCATAACATTTTGTTGTTTTCTTTCCGCTTCGTGAGTCAGGACTTTATAGATAGATAGATAGATAGATAGATATTGGATTGGTGTATAATTATCAGGCTTTTTTGTAGGCGAGATATTTGTTAATAAAACTTCCTGTATCTTCTTTTTTTTAATAAAAATATTATTTTATTTTCAAGTTTCATAAAAGCATATCGATAACCATACCCCCGCAATAATTATGTAAAAATGTTATTGTTGAATTATGTTTCTTTTTTCATAAATATCGTTTAAAAATGCCTGATAATTATGCACCAACTCAATAGATATATATATATATATATATATATATATATATATATATATAGATAGATAGATAGATAGATAGATAGATAGATAGATAGATAGAGTCAAGACAATAGAGAACGCCATAATTGAGTTGTCAAAATAAAGAGCATTCAAGTGCAATCCGTACGAAGAAGAGATTCGTATCAATTTTGGGCATTTCGAGTCTGATTAAAAATGACTGCGAGTCATGAATTATACTTCATCTAGTTACATTTGTAAATCTATTTTTGTTAATATTATTTTGTTCATAGTTTTGCCTTACAAATGTTTGCAGAACATTTAAAAGCAACGCTTATTTTGACTCTCGCTTCAGTTGATTAATGGCTACTCGCTCCAAAAGCTATTTACATTCACATGCAACCGACTCCGAGTTCAACCAGGAATTCGACACAAAACACTACTCACCTTACAGCTTTATTTCCTCGTTAATCTTTTTTGTTACTTGACTTATTCTTTAAATGTTTCTTTGACTCCTCTGCTTTTGTATTGATTACACTTGCTTAATCTTTCTTTGTCACTTTCTCAGTATCTCGTTGGTCTGATTCAAAGCTAAGCTTAACATTGTCTAATGCAATCCAGGGTAAAAACCTTCGAACTATTTTGCTGACAATAGCTCAGCGGTAGGAGTAATCAATAATGTTGTTTAATAATTACAGAACAATATAAGATATGCAGATGAGACTGTGTTGCTATCAGACACAGAAAGGAAACTACAAAATCTCCTACAGAAGGTAGCGAAAGAAAAGAAAACTAAGTATAAACTACAAGACAGAATGCCTGGTTATCAGCAAAAGGACGAACCCAAAATGCAAATTACAGGTCAGTGATACTAAAGTATATAATTTAAATATCAGGGATTTTTCTACAGAGGACACAAGGTGCGACAGTAAGATCCGAAGACATATTGGGAGGGCCAAAGATAATCAGAGTATTAAAAGACAGAAAAATTTCGTTAGAAGCAAAGGGAAGTGTACTGGTCTGCTACATGATATCTGTCCGCCTTCATGGCAACGAATGCTGGACAATCTCCTCAGAGATGAAAAAGAGACTTGAAGCAACAGAAATGTGGTTCTACAAAAAGATGCTTTGTATAACAAGGAATAACAACAACGTTTTGGAGAAAACAGAAGCAAAACATAAACATAAAGAAGAGGCAGTTGAATATTCTGGGACGTGTAATTTCACACCAATATCTTTCGTAAATAATGAATGTAACTGTTTTCTCCGAGGCCGACTATCGCGAATGTTAAGCCTACATATGGCATATATGACGCAGGGGAGTTTTAAAATATATTTTAAGAAAAAAAATGCCGACAAATACGGTAAAAAAAAAATCTCCTAACTGGGCTATAGGCTAATTAGTAAAACTTATAAATCTGCTCGAAGTCATCATATCTAAAAATATTCTTACAATATAAAAATATTATCTGGCATTAAATAACATGGAAAGGGTTGATAAGACGTAAAAAAAACGAATCGGTCTATAAAGCAATCATGAGATATTAACAGTTTGCATGTCTTCTAGTGAGGAGGAGGATTCTGTGTTGAGCCAAAATTACGCCTGTTCAATCGTAACATGACATTCAAAAAATCATTTCTGTACCTTCTGGCCATGTTGTTTAAATATCTTTGAGGAAGTTAATTTTAAACCAATTAAATGATGTATATATCCGACATTATTCCTTAGTGTAAAGTAAAGAATACGGAAAAGCATCAGAGAGAGACAGTTGAAATTTCTAGGGCACATAATGAGGAAAAGGGGTTTGAAAATTTTAATACAGGACCGATTAAAGGCATAAAGGACAGAGGAAAATAATGTCTGACCTAATTAGTGAGCGTGACTAAATGGAGGTGGGAACAAGTTTTAGAAGAAATAATAAAAACATAAAGTTTGTTGAGAGCTACGACGGAAAAGGAAATTGTGGAGAGACATGGTCGCCTACACCCTAATATATATATATATATATATATATATATATATATATATATATATATATATATATATACATATATATATAATTCACGATGGTTTGATCTACATTCCTCAACGAACGCGCAAACAGAAAAGCACAGCTGTTTTCGTCCATCTTGGGAATCGAACCGGGACAGTTAGCATCATACCATATAACTAACGGTCCACGGTGGCGAAGACGAAACAAAAAACAATACATATATATATATATACAGTATATGATTGGTGTATACGGAATAAATTCCAATAACCAATAATTACTATTCTTAAAAGAGTGCTCAATACAGAGTAGAGCGAATATAATTATTTATTTCATAATTATAACATAAAGATGTTATAATTGTTAAATAAATAATTATATATATATATATATGTGTGTGTGTGTGTGTGTGTGTGTGCGTGTGTGTGTGTATGTGTGTGTGTGTGTGTAGTGAGAGAGAGAATGAGATGTTCAATTCTTGTCAAAAAGTGCAGAAAACTTTTAAGAAAATTTTCCATTTATAGGTCAATATATATATATATATTAATGTCGCTTTTAAAATAAACAAGGACAAATGTTCAAATTCATGTACCTACAGATCTACCATCCATGTACAAAAGATCGTATTTTAGGTTACTCAGTATTTCCTTCTGTCGTTCTTCACTTCATTCTGCCCTGCGAATGCCAAATTTTCCAAGCATTATTTCCAGATTATGTGTTCTAGATAGTTCAAATGTCACTTTAAGATTTTAATTTTAATGTCCTTTTCATTTCGGCATTCCTTAAAACTTCCGCATTACTCACATGCTTATTCCATAGTATTCTAATCATAGAGGACCACATCTCTGTTAGCATATTTTGTTCAAAATTGTTGTTCACCGTGTCCAAGACCCAAGAGCCAGTAGAGGTAGAGTGTTACAGAGTAAGAAACACAGTTTATGAGGATATGTTGGAAAGATGACGGTTAACACGCGACATGAACAGGCAAAGCTTGTTGGGATCGGGGAGCATGATCTTGAGAATCGGTTCCAGAAACAGCATTTCTTTGGAAGAAGCTTCTCAAGTGGAATTTGCATCTCATCAATGGAATGAATATATATATATATATATATATATATATATATATGTGTGTGGGTGTGTGCGTGCGTGAGGTATATATATATATATATATATATATATATATATATATATATATATATATATATAAATTAATGTGTATTTGGGCAGCAACCTTTCTTTAAAGCAAATTTCATTTCATTGAAGATATAATTCATCTTTTATCGAGTTTTTTCCACATTCTGATATTTTCTGTTTTTAAGGTATTAACGAATATATATATATATATATATATATATATATATATATATATATATATATATATAGGCGTGTTCTTTGTCTTTTGAGTTACACTCTGATAATGATGAAACTCCAAAGATAAAATCCTTCCATGAAAGAAACAAGTAAAAATTGTACAGACATTAAGAAAAATAACTGAGCTATATAATTAATGAAATAAAGCGTTTAGAAAAGCTTTTGTTTATTTTCGAGGCATAAAATCGAGTTATACATTCATGGCGTTCTCCTTTTCATACGTGTATCATCTTTCACAAAATATAAAAGAAGAAATTTAAAAAGGAAGTTAGCAACCGATAATCGGATTTTAAGTCCTCGAAAATAAACGGATGCTATAAATGTTATATTTTTTTAATATATATTCGTATTTTCTACTCTTGTAATTCTGTTATGGAAACGTGTTTTATTTGGAAAATATCTTAGGATAACCCTGAATATATACCACCTGCATTCGGATAGAAAAAGGAATTCACTAAGTACATGAAAACAGTACCTGGAGTATGACAAGGATGCGTTTTACCACTGGATTTTTTTCTTTCTGTGTGCCATGTCTTTTTAGGGCGTAGGCGATCATGGCTCTCCTCTTTCCTCTATCCCTTGCAGTTCTCAGTATGTTCCATCCCTATGCTTCCTCTCCCAGACCACGTTCTGTCATCCACTTGCTTAAGTCTTCCAGGTATGTCACGTGTTGTTTTCCCCTGGTCTCTCTTTCCCTCTATTCGACCCGTGAGTATCATATTCTCCAGGCTCTTTCCTTATTATGTGTTCCAGAAACTTCAGCTGCCTCTTCTAGATATTATGTATAAGCTTCCTCTTTGTTTGCTACCTCTACCACTAAATTTACTCAAGCTTAACAACGAGACGATCCTAAAAGATCTAGCATTTGTTCCGACAATACTAATAACATAAACAGTGCAAATTTTATCGTGTTGAGGGCAAATGTTGAAATAAATATGCAGGAACACCTAGAAAATTTAGTAAAAGAAAACGAGAAAACAAAATCAGTTTGCAGAAGATAAAATGCATCATTGGCAGCAAGAGAAAACTTGGAAGACGCGTGATAAGGATTGGAAATAACAAAAATCAAGCAAGTATAAAAATATAATTATCTGGGATGAATTATAACAGAATATGACAAACCTGAGACCGAAATCAGAAGTTGTATATGAATAGCGAAAGATACTTTCCCAAACCTAAAACATTTTAAAGAAACAATAAAAAAAAATCATTACTAATCAAGAAATGAGTGTTGAACTGCTGCTTAATATCAATCGTCTTCTATGTCAGTGAATGATGGAGTTTCAGAGTTTGTTTGTTTAGCGGCATATAAACTATATTCATTGAATGCTGAAATTTATTAGGTTGATGCAAAAATAATGACATAATAATATCGTTTTTTGACGTTAAAAAATACGTCAAAAACGACATTATTACGTCATTATTTTTGCACCAACCTAATAATTTTCTTGTGAGCATTTTCTATCACAAAAGTATTCCGTCCTGGGTAAGACGATGAACTACATCCAAAAGCACGGCCTCTGATCGGGAGGTTTTAAGGAGCGTGGAACTACCACTTAATTGCTGGTTGTTCCCAGGTCGGCCGTGAACCTGGATGGTAGCAGATGCTAGTGTCCGAGGTATATTTTTGAAAAAAAATTGCCAGCTATACATTTTTGAAAGAAATTACCAGCAATAACAATCCTGTCGGCATTAAATAACTCATTGCGATTGAAATGCCGTAAAACAAATCAAACAAAAAATATTGCCATCAATAAAAATCTTGTCGAAATTAAATAACCTATTGAGGTTGATATGCCATAAAACAAACCAAACCAAAAATATTACCAGCTTTAAAAATCTTGTCGGCATTAAATAACCCATTCAGGTTGATATGCCGTAAAACAAATCAAACCCAAAAAATTACCAGCAATAAAAATCTTGTCGGCATTAAATAAACCATTCAAGGGTTGATATGCCGTAAGAAGAAAAAAAAAAGCTAAAAGTATTGCTGGTGTTTTTTTTTTAATTGCAATGTTGGTAATTTTTTTAAATAAAAATCAATTGCTGAAAATATTCTCTTTTTTTTTCAAAAATGTATTGCTGATATTATTTTTATATGTATTGCTGGTGATGTATATATATTTTTCGAAATAGATTGCTGGAAATATGTTGTTTTTTTTTTTTTTTAAATTGTTTCCTGGAAATATGATTTCTTTAAATGTACTGCTGTTAATTTTTCTACTATAAAAAAAGTAACGATTATATTTTTAATATAAAAATGTATTTTTATACTTTCACAGAGTTTTACCTCTAGATTAACTATTTGTCCTCTAGATTAACTAATTGTCCACAGTTGGGAACATAACAGGTGATACAACTCTGGATCAGGGTGGACAGGGGAGCAACAACAACAAATAAGAAGTGGTTTTATGCTGTCACCGGAGAAGAAGTCTTGCTGAAGATGTAGTCTATCGTCATTCCTAGGATGGGGGAAAAATGGACAATAACCTCTCAGTTAAAGAGGAGCCAACGGCAACAGATGTGTGTTCCTACAGCAGAATGCTAATAGTACCATGGAGGAAACATGTGACCAACGAGAAAGTTTTAAAGAAAATCGAAAAAAAAAAAGATTGTTTTTTATTCATCTTTTATTCTTTTTTTATGGTTTAACAACCGTTTTCAGAATATATATATATATATATATATATATATATATATATAATTATTTATTTAAAAATATGATTCCAACACGCTACATAAGAGTTGTAATGTTTCAGAACAAGAGCCGAAAACTTCAATATAATTATTTGAATTAAATTGAATTAAAGTACTAAGGTCTGTTCCATCTTCAAGCGAAATTTTTTTGGGAATTTCGCTTGAAGTTGGAACAGAGCTTACTTTAATTCAATTTAATTCAAATAATTATACTGTAGTTTTCGGCGCTTGTTTTGAAACATGAGAACTCTTATGTAGCGTGTTGGAATCATATTTTTAAATAAATAATTATATTTATGCTGTACTTTTGTATCGAGCACCATTTTTTAAAAATAATAATGAAAATACTAAAGAACTTTGGATTATTTACCTAACCAGTTCTTTCCTATTTTCTATATATTTGCACACACACACACACACATATATATATATATATATATATATATATATATATATATATATATATATATATATATATATGTGAGTGTGTGTGTGTGTGTGTGTGTGCGCGCGCGCGCGTGTGTGAGTGTGCGTGTGCGTAATGGCAATTTACTCACTCACGCATGCACTATTCTAGCAAAAAATAGGAGGAGGTACTGCCTTTTGGAGAGGGAAATTAAAGCACTCAAATCTGAGAGTCGGACCGAATATTCTTGCTGTAACATTTTCGTTTGTATACGTTTGTATTACTGGTCCTGTTAATATCATAGCTTAACTCAATTCCTCTGTTTGTGTCTTTATTTCTGGCCCTAACAAGGCCACAACAATATCTTTCTATCTATCTATCTATCTATCTATCTATATATATATATATATATATATATATATATATATATATATATATATGTGTGTGTGTGTGTGTGTGTGTGTGTGTGTGTGTGTGTGTGTGTGTGTGTGTGTGTGTTTTAAAATTTGTGTATTTTGGCATTTCTGATTGAATAAATTGCAGATATTATATCCGCTAATTTTTCAATTCTTTTTAAATCCTTCATACTCCCGAATGACCTTCCCTGTATTGATTGCAACCTTAAGATGATCTTGGAAGAAGATCGAAAATTCTTGGGAAATTAGAATAAAAGAAATTTAAACAGCTATGGTACATTTCCTCTCATCCTTTAACATCAATACACGAAAGGTTATTCGTGATTATGAACGGATCTAGCTAAAACTTAGCGGAAATAATGTATGTAATTTATTCAATCTCTCTCACACACACACACATATATATTGTAAGAATTTCTTTTTGATATAATGTTTTAGTGATAAAATCTTACTAATTAACACATAGCTGGTGCGAAAAGGAGGGTACATTCCTTTCAAACATGTATTTGAGCGTAAATGTATATAACGAAACCAACTGAAATTTGAACTCGCCTCTCCGAGGAACAATTCCGTGTCATTATCTACCTGCACCTCTTGATAAAGCCTGACTTTTTGCTATGTTTCTTATCCCTGTCCTGTGAGCATTTACAAAACCTCCTGGGTTAATCATTAAATTGCTTTATTCCCCCTGATTTCAATATTCCTGTGAATAAATTTCTCAACATTATTTCCTCATTAAATTCCTTAGGATTAAATTTTCCGGTCTTTCTGGGTGAAATAGTAACTGATCATTTTGTAACAAAATGATCAGTTATATTTCAACCCCAGGAAGAGAAAATTTAAATCCCTAAGGAATTTAATGAGGAAATAATGTTGAGAAAATTTGACAATCACAGGACATATTGAAATCAGGGGGAATAAAGCAATTTAATGATTAACCCAGGAGGTTTTGTAAATGCTCACAGGACAGGGATAAGGAAACATAGCAAAAAGTCAGGCTTTATCAAGAGGTGCAAATGGCAGGTAATTGTGGAGATCCATGATCGTTCACGTCCTGAACGGACATGGCACATAGAAGAAAAAGGTTCCGTTTATTATTTTAATCCTCATCAACATTGATATTCTGCAATAATTTCAGCTTCTCTCTTTCTACGTGCCGTAAACATTACTTATTTGTTCCCGTTCCTATCTTCCATACTTGTATTTATTTTCTTTTGCTGTCTGTATTACTTGCAGCACGATGTGCACCCCGACTTCCATGAGTCACTAAATTCACACCCTTTCTCGCAAAAGCGACTCCAAAGAAAACGCCCTCACCTCAGAATTCTCAAAGAGACCATACATCATTGTAAACCCCGATGCAAAGAAAGAAATGTCGTAACACTTGTGACATTAAATGAAGGGCAGATTTATCAGTGCACTTTTAACACATCACTTCCCCGCGCCTGTGCGTGTCTGATTTTGTTGTTGTTCTTAGTTTTTATCCTTCTTGGATTTCAAAAAGAAACATCGCATAAGAAAAGACAGAAGCGCGCGAATATCAAGAACAAAGCCATTCCTGAAATAAGAATGGATTTATGTCAAACTAGAGTGAAGGCAAGAACTACAGAGGGAAGAAAGGAACCTATTAATGTCTTTGTGTGAATAGATAACAGAACAAAGACTAAGAATGATGTTAAAGATACACATTTTATTAGAGCAACAAAAGATTTTCCTCTGAATTTCTGGGATCACGAGTTATTATTTACACTATATTCAGGACTATTGTCCCCATCTTTGTTTTTTCCTATGACAAAGTTTCAACCGTTGTTCCCTCCAACCTTCCACAGCCGTATATCAATTTGGGTAGCCTCGAGTGAATTCTCAACTGAGCCATTGGTTTAATCTACAGGGGACGACTATTCTCGTTCCGCTGCTCATGTCTCAGAATATCTCGTCTAGTTCTTATTTTTATTTAGTATTCTTCAGTCATTGTTCGTCCGTTTCCACAGAGTGCATGTACGCACTGCACGGCTCAGGAACTGAATTTACAAAGGTTATGCCACCAAACTCACAAACAAACGCTTTTATCCAATACTTAATAATAAAAAAACAGGATGTTGAGGACAGGCATGATCAACCATACCCTGGAACGACATGACATTTCGGTAACTTTGGAACAATCGAAAATTACGACTAGAAATTAACAAACGTGAACTGGACTACGAGGCAACGATTAGAGAATGCTGGAGAATTTTGTCATAAGCAAGACAAATAAATGTCTTCAGGCGAGTAAGTGGTGAATTTGCCGACGAATATTGGGAATAAAAACATGCACATTATAAGGAGAATAAACAATAAGGACAAAGGTGTGGAGAAACTAATATCCACATGACATATTAAGTGCCAAAGGGAAAGAAGAAAGAGCAAGGAAGCTACGTAAAGAATCTCTATAATAATGAGATAACAAGAACACAAAATTACGTTAAGAACAAAAACGTTTTTTTTAAGTGATTATCACCCTGTTCAGAGTGTTACATAGTAAGAGATACGGCGTATGAGGATATGGGTAAAAGATAAAGGTTAACCCTCGACTTGAACAGGTTAGATTCTACTTTTATTTTTCGTGAGGATGGGTTTGATATTTTTGTTCAGTTTCGATTATGATTAGGTGATATATTGTTTGGTAGAACACTAGGACGCGAGAAGGTCATTCCTATAGGAGATGCATGCGTCTATAAGCTGGATTCCGAGCCATTATCTACCTGCACATCTAAGCAAAGGTCACTTGGTATTCCCCAGCGGTCACTCATATAGGTAATGACCAGGATCGATGTTGCTTAACTTAGGTAATCGTACTGGGTCGAATGTTTCAATGGGTAAAACCAAGTGAAAAATTCAAAAATCCATTCTTATTTCAGTGTACACACTGCGGTCCAGGGATTGAATTCACGAAGGGGCACCAAACTCACAAACAAACGCTTTTATCCAGTAGTTAGTAATAAAAGACAGGATGTTGAGGAGAGGTATGATCAACCATATCCTGGAAGGACATAATGGGATAAGAAAACGTTGACAATCACAGCGTAGATCACTATAGTCTTTAATTTCTTTGGCTGTCTTTATTGCTGCATGATGTGCACCTCGATATCCACGAGTCACTAATTTCACACCCTTTCTCGGAAAAGTGACTAAAGAAACCGACGATGTCACTCAATGTCTGGAGATGCTACCGTAACATGTCACCGACAGGCCCCCGTCGCAGGATCACCATCTGCATTCCATTCACGTTATGGCAGTAGATTTGACCCGATACTATACATCTGCAGATAGTATAACCTCATTTGAATTTACTGAAAGTTTATGATCCCTGGCGATCAGAAAGATAAGCAAAAACTCAGAAGAAGTTTAGCCCTTAACGAAGAGACATGTATTCTAGAAAAGCAGGTACAGTCGTGATACCCAGAGTGTAAATATCTCGTCTTTCCAGAAGTCAAGGCGACAGAACTCTTAGTTGGTTCAGAAACATCATATCGATCTGAGATCTTAGGTAACAAGAAAATCTCTCACATATATGAGGAATAAAAAAAAAACACTGAGAGAAGGGGAGTGACATTGGTTGCTCGGAGGTACATCAGCATCATCAACCCCGATAAATTAGTGAATCACTAGAAGACATGTTGCGAATAGCCATTATCTCGCACTTGCGTATAGCTCATGTCATTTTGATAAATAAGCGGAGAATTAAAAACAATAGAAATAAAAAAGAAAACTAAACTGCAATGTAATGTTCACCTTTTCACATAGTAGAAAAAGCTGGGCAATTTCATGTTGAATAACACAAACTGCTTTAAAGGTCATTGTGATATGGTTTTTACTGGTGAATGCTGAAGATATTATGAACTGAACATGTGAGGCATGAGGAAGATTTTAAGAAAATAGAAAATATTACTTACAATGAGATAAACTTTAAAATGACGTTATGTATGGTGAGGAAATAGGGCTTGAAAATCTAACACTCACAGGACATATCGAAGACAAAAGAAGGAAACTGTAAGTAACCTATCTAAAGAGTGCCTGACAAACAGGCACAGATGATAACGAGATTAGGTAAGAGCTTTAATATAGAGGATGTTGTGAAGAACCAAGACCACACATGGGGAATAAAGGATATTGTTAACAATGAGGTAGAGAGATTCGAAAATATATTATGAAAGTTATAGAGGAAAGAGTTTTTAGAAAATTTATTATTCATATGTTTCATGTAGGACGAGAATCGGAATATATGTATTATTTACATCATTTACAAGCGTACTCTTGTTCATATGTTTGTTGATTTTTAAGTTTTTTATTACAACGTTTAGTCCTTTGTACCCACCGACCTTCATCATGTGATTGAAGATCCGGGTAACATTCAGGGAATTTGAAACTGAGCCGTTTATTTAATTTACGATTATATACCATTCTCGTATCTACGGCGAGATCTTTCTCTGTACCCTGTCCATGCCCAGGGGAGTTAACTAGGTTAGTACTTATTTTTAGTACTGCTTCGTTATTGCTAGTCCCAACATAAACAGAGGAACGAGAACAATCTACCGACGTAGACTCAACAAAAGGCTTCAGTTAGTAATTCGCTGAAAGTTACCAGGATCGACAATCACCCGAGGGAGGTTGGAGAGCACAGAAGTCGAAATGTGATAAGAACAACAAAGATGAGGACCTTAATCATAATGTAAATTACGATAACTCCTCATCCCAGAAATTCAGGCAGAAAGAAAAGGAAAGAGTTAAAATTACTTTGAACATGTGTCGTGGAAAGAAGGCAAGGGGAATTTCACACTCACAAGGTTCGGGTACGAGGAGAAACAGAAAATAAGTAACATGCTTGACAATTTCAAACACATTGACGGAGGAAAATGAAACAAAACAACAAAAAGAGAAATATATTTCTGGGATGAGGTATTGTAACTATTTACACTATTCGGGCTGTTGTCCTCATCTCTATTGCCATATTCACGACATTTCGATCGTTGTGCGCTCCGGCCTTCTTCAGGTGACATTAATTGGAATATCACTTGAAGAAGGTCGGAGCGGACAACGGTCGAAATATCGTGAATTTGGCAAGAAAAAATGAGGACAACATTCGAAACAATGTAGTGTGAATAACAAAGAGAGTATTTATTATGTAAACTATTTACATTGTTCTGATTTTTTTCCCTCACGTTTCTTATCATATTCACGACGTGTCGACCGTTGTACGGTCCGGCTTTCTTCAGGTGACTGGGATTTCGAACCGAACCCTTAATTTTGTTCACCGGGGTAGATGTTATAGTTCTTCATTCCCTACGTATTCCGGATATCACATGACCCAGTGATAAAAGAGTTGGTTTAAGTAATCCAGTGACTTGACCCAAAGTGTTGTGAGTTTAATATCCGGCCATAAACTTCGAGAACTGTATTCCTAAAGGGAAAAAACTGAAACTGAGATATCCAGAAGAGAGGCATTGCACGTGGAATTAGAACAATTTACTCCGGTGGACGAAATAACGGGTTCGAGAGCAATTCCAGTCACCTGAAGAAAGTCGGAACGTCAATGGACGAAACGCCGTGCATACGACAACAAAGATGAGGACAACAGTCCGAGCAATATAAATAGTGTAAGTAATTACAATATCGCATCTCAGAAATAAAGAGTATTTATTTTTTTTAGATAAAAAAGAAAGATGTGGAGAACCAGGATCTCCAGCAACCAGAATTGACGTGAAATATAGAGTGAGAGAGAGAGAGGGGGGCGAGGGAGAGAGAGTGAGAGAGAGATAGGCGGGGGAAAGTGAGAGAGGCGGGGGAGAGTGAGAGAGTGAGAGAGGCGGGGGAGGGAGAGAGAGGCGGGGGAGAGTGTGAGAGAGAGGCGGGAAAGAAAGAGAGGCGGGGGAGAGAGAGAGGCGGGGGAGAGAAAGGTGGGGGAGTGAGAAGAAGAGTATTATATTATATATGTTAAACACGTGCAATTCAAGAAATATAAACTTTGTCATGGCATATTTTCGTCTTTGCTTTGAAACAAGAAAAATAATAGAAGAGTAATAAATGTCTCTAACAATTGTCGAAATCTCCCCATCCTCACCACCCCGCTATCGACATCTATGCGACTTGTGCTATTTCAGTAATAGTGTTATCAAGAGAAGCACCATTAAGCTTATCAATAAATTACATGGCCGGTGACAGTTATCTTCGTCGATGCTATTTGACTTACCACCATCCCCATAAAGAGTGATAACTCTGATGCGCGTTAACGGTCTATGTTTTAAGGTGCTTTCATTTCTATTCTGCGTATATCTACGATTTTTGCATGCGTTTTTTTTTTTTCTTTTTCATCCTCTTCTTTTCGTCTATCTTATGAGATGTCATGTTTCTCGTTAACATTTGAAGATATTGTCTATCTTGATCATTTTTTTTTCGTCACTTGATACAGGGAAATGGCGCTAACAACAATTGGATTTACTTGTGACAGCTTTGAGCTGCATGATGAATAGGGATAATCTAAGCGGCACAATAAAATGCAAGGAATTCGCTCCATCTGTCGAACTTCTTTATGGTCTTATCTCACGTTTATAACGGAATTATTTGGTCGGGCGGAGGGACGCAGAATAAAACAACGTCGTTGATCGGCTCACCATGACATAATGATTAGTGAAATAAAACAAAAAAAAAATCTGTTGAACGTATTTTGTTCCTTTAAAACGAATTCACCATAATAAATAATATTCAACATGGAAATATATTCTGATGAAATACGTTGATCCACATTATTTTTTAATGTAAATTATGACATTTTCTTTATTCTTTTTTCAAATTATATTTTTTTTTAAAACTCCGTAATTTCTCTTTTTGCTTAATATAAAATTAATATTCACAACTTTAAACAAAAATTTACACACACACACACACACACATATATATATATATATATATATATATATATATATATATATATATATATATATATATATATATAGCATGGATCCATCCAGCTGTTATCTCAAATAACAGCTTAAAAGAGACTGTTTGACCAACACAAGTAACGTTAAAAAATTCATGTTAAAAAGATAAAAAAAAAGTAAAAAAAACAAATGAAAACTACAGACAAAAAAGTTAATTTTCTCCATCAAGACATTCATTTCTGTAGTTCACTGCTACCCGCAAGCAGAATTTTTTCTCCTAATGATGAGTCGACGAATCTAAATGAAATAATGAGAATACAAACGAAAGAATCTTAATCTACAACCCAGTGTGTCTGAAGATTTTAATTTTTTAATATTTTTATTGTTCAATATATATATATATATATATATATATATATATATATATATATATATATATATATGTATATATGTATATATATATATATATATATATATATATATATATATATATATATATATATATGTAAAAGACAATAGGAAAACTCTAATAGTTGCCAACGCGTTTCGTCCGATGTTGACTTTCTCAAGGCAAAAGGAAATGAATTTATTAAACGAAGTAACTAATAATACCAAAATAAAATGTCCTTAGCAACAGGAAGAATTAAGAGAATGCTATTTTCATACTGTTAACTGAAATTATGTCAATTACATAACTTGGAAGCGAAATAAATTAACATACTAACAAGAATGACTGAGAAATTGCAACTAATTGATGCACACCAAGCCCTCTTCCTCTTGAAGAACAGTTTTTCGCTACCGAGTTTCCACTACACTCTCCGAAGTGCCCCTTGCTACCTCGAACATGATTTCTTAAATGAGATAGATATAACAGTTAAGAGATGTGCGGAGTTAATTTGCAACGTCAATTTCGACGACACAGGCTGGAGGCAGGCAAAGCTGCCTTTGAGTTTCGGAGGCCTGGGCCTTCGATCAGCGGTAGATTTGGCCCTTCCAGCATACCTTTCTTCACTTTCGTCCAGTCACGAATTAATTGATGAGATACTCGGTGGATCGTTTCAGTCTTTCTCAGGTAGTTTTTTCGAACAAGTTTGCAGCGTATGGACTCAAGGATTACTTTCTCTCCCACTAGACACATCAAAACAAAAAAGCTGGGATAAAATAAAATGCAAGGCAATTTTTTCTAATTTGAGGCTCTCTCTGGATCAGCATCGCCTCCCCTGTCTACTATCTGCTTCACAACCGAGTAGTAGCGCCTGACTCAACGCAGTGCCCTCTTCATCTACCGGTACCCTTAGGGATGATGAGTGAACTCGAGTCGGAGTCGGGATCCGTCTTGGACTCAAATTATGTGAGCGTCGCAGATGCAGATGTGAAGCCTCCATCGAGGAGTTTGGTTTGCATCCTCTCTTCTGTCGTCATAGTGCCGGCTGCTTTCCACGGCATGCAGCCATTAACGACATCATCGAAGAGGTTTGGATGCAGCTGGGTTCCCTTCCCAAATTGAACCCGAAGGCCTCGACCGTGGTGATGGAAAGCAGCCGGATGGCATTACCATCTTCCCTTTTAAAATAGGGGAAGTCGTTGATTTGGGATGCGACCTGTGCGGATACATTGTCGGTCGATAATTTGATCAGTTCCGCGGTTGAGCCGGGATCCGTCGCCCGGGACGCAGAGATGAAAAAAATAGTTAAATATTCTTCTCTTGCTGGTAGATTGTTTTTTTTTTTTACTCCTGTGGCAGTGGAGACTTCAGGGGTTATTGGCCCGCGTTCGATGGCGTTCCTTCGGAGGATTGGCGCGATTGCGTCTCGATTAAATGACGATCCTCGCCATACGGAGTGGCTTTTGCAGCGGTTTCTCACTGGCTATGGTTCGAGGTAATGCTTTCTCCTTCATTGCGGCTGGCAGAGGATAGAAAAAATTGTTTATTGTTACGTTGTTCTGGAATTGTCATCAGTTGTCAATTGTTTTGTTGCAATAAATTTTAATTTGTAATAAATTAACTACGCCTGGGTTGTCTTAGATAAAATGTCATCTGGAAATATGATCTACCAGACGACCTCAATTGGGGCATTTTTCCCACACTCTAGAGACGGTTTTAGTGTATGATGCCACTGCTTGGGCATTAACCAAAACCAAAGAGTCTAATGTTGATGAAAACTACACTCAGATGTTGAGAGTTATATATAAGATCGCAGCTCTGATATTTATTCTTTCATGATAATTTTACAATCTTACATAAGCACGGAATGCGCTTTACAGAACATTTCTGTAGAGCAAAACAAGCGACGAATGATGAACAGCTCTGGACACCTAGCCATAAAGTAAGACGGGCCGATCGCCCAACCATCACATATATTGACCAACTATGTAATGACGCAGGATGCCAAACTAATGGTTTTCTGATATAGATGCAGGACCGTGATAGTTGGCATGATGAACTCATAATTGTCCCATCTAACTCGAGCGAATTAAAATAATTGACGGAAATGCGGTCTTCTTTAACATTTTTGGATAAGATAGGCATTGCTCAAATTTCGCTCAAAATGAAAATATATGCAGGGTCTTCTCAAAAAATGTACAGTATTCTCACTTGTGTATGCTGAAGCTTTGTCCAAATAAGGCAAGCGAAAATCGAAAAGAAAGGATGGTAATGAATATATATGCAGTACACGGTGATCCAAAGGAAGATCTGATACAAAACCTCCAACGGTTACTAGAAAACGCGGATAATACCAAACGTTATATTAATAAGTCAGTTATGTGCCATGCGTGATACACGTTTAGACGATCATGTATCTTTCGATACATAAGTGACGATGCAGATTTTTTTTCCCGCAGTAGGTTGCCATTTCTTTCTGCAGTAGAGCAACGGTATTAGCACGGAAGTGAATATAATGGATTCGACTGGAATTCGAACTCGGCTCTCCGATTCCTCAATCTGAGCAGCTATCCATTACTACACCGTTCTGTTGGCACGAGAGTGTAATACAAATCATCAGCATATCGGGAGTATAATGAAAAGATATCGGCACAACCTATCTCAGTAGGGACGGCAAAAGAATAAAATTTTCCTACCTCAATTATTCTATATCTCCCTATCTTTCTGATACAAATACGTTTGAGCACCTCTCTCCGGATATATTTCGGGACTTTAAGCATAGGTGAACTGAAAGTCACGCCAAAGTCACGTATCTTGCAACTTTAGTCCGCCAAAAAATAAATCCAAGTTGTCTTATATTTCCAGTGTGGACGTAGTTGAAAGCATGGCGTGTGACATCTTTCACGCAATAAAATAATTCCTTTGAAATGAAAATAAAATTCACACACGTAGCTGTGCCGAGCGTATTGGTGTCTACTTAAAGGAGAGAAATCTCAACACCAAGTAGAAAGAGCATTAGAAGGTGTTTAATTTACGTCGGACAATCAGCAGCAGCACAACAATTTTCAGGCCCACACACCGGAACTTCTAACACAGATATAACTAACTATATATTTCCATTACCTTCATATTCCCGTTCTTTTCTTTGCCTCGGACACTTATTTTTACGGGCTTTCCTTTCCATAGAACACAGATTCTTGCTTCTATCCTTCTTTACCTCACATACGATCATTTTTGGGTCAAGTCTTGCAAAGTTTTCCTATGAACATTATTCACTTTTTGTATGCACAAATATTTTGTTATTCCAAGTATATAAATTTTTATCCTTGTTAAATTCAAACAAAAAGAGTGTCTTGTTTTCTATGCAACTCACTTTTTATTTGTTCTGAACTCCCGACGCTTCTATATTTTGGCAATATAGAACTAGTCGGAGTATAATTGAAAATCTTGTATGATTCCCTGACACATGTATGTTACCCATAGCTCTAACTGTTTCTTGTTTTCTGATTTTGGTATCGTTTATTAGTGGGTTCATAAAGGTCCTTTTTAGAATAGCTTTTTGATCTTTCCCCATAAGTTTATTCCATCGAAAGAGCTGATGATGTAATTGCTCGCTTCTCCAATATTCCCCACATGAACTTCATTCTTTTGCTTTCACAGATGATATCGAGAAATCCTCGTCGTTTCTAATGTTATTCTTCGTTTGCTGTTTCTAATTCCAATTTTAACAGCAGGGCATTTTAATTTTACAATCAGTACATTTTTTGAAAAAAAAAAAAAAGAAAAGATATTACCAGGAATACATTTTTGAAAAAGAAGAAAAAGATATTACCAGCCATATATAAAAAAAAATATTACCAGCAATAAAAATCTTGTCGGCAATAAATAATCAATTTAGGTTGATATGTCGTAAAACAAACCAAACCAAAAATATTACCAGCAATAAAAATCTTGTCGTCATTAAATAACCCATTGAGATTAATATGTCGTAAAACAAATCAAACCAAAAATATTACCAGCAATAAAAATCGTCTCGGTATTAAATAACCCATTGAGGTTGATATACCGTAAAACAAACCAAACTAAAAATATTACCAGCAATAAAAATTTTGTCGGCATTAAATAACCCATTGAGGTTGATATGTCGTAAAACAAATCAAACCAAAAATATTACCAGCAATAAAAATCGTCTCGGTATTAAATAACCTATTGAGGTTGATATACCGTAAAACAAACCAAACCAAAAATATTACCAGCAATAAAAATCTTGTCGTCATTAAATAACCCATTGAGATTAATATGTCGTAAAACAAATCAAACCAAAAATATTACCAGCAATAAAAATCGTCTCGGTATTAAATAACCCATTGAGATTAATATGTCGTAAAACAAATCAAACCAAAAATATTACCAGCAATAAAAATAATGTTCGCATTAAATTACACATTGAGTTTGATATGCCGTAAACCAAACCAAACCAATTCCCATTTATCTTTGTTCACCGTATGTAAGTGTATGTATAATCTATTTTTCCCCATTTGATTTATTTAATGTCCAACTGCTTAACGCTTTTGGGAGGACTGGTTCCACTCCTGAACTAAACGCTTGCACTTTTAGGGGATTTGTCATATTTTTAACTTTCAAATTGTATTTATTTTCATAGTCCTGTCTATTGCATAGCATCATGGCCAATGTTTGGGCTAACTACATTTCTTCGTACCACCAATCTAGCTCTTCGATGCTAGGACACAGCATGCCATGTACACTGGCTCTACTTATCTTCATTCTCTTCATATTCCATTGGTAAGGAGGAAGTTTATCTCAATCGGTTTATTCAGCAGTACTATTGCAATGCGAAACGGTCTACCGAAGTGATGCTTTACTGATCTCTACACTCTGAACCTCTTCAAATCTAGAGTCAAACGATATCTATCCTACATATCCTCATAATATGAATCATTTGCTCACTCCCTAAAAGGCATTAAATCTTAATCAGTAACCTTCTAGTCTGAGTGGCGCTTAAGCCTTTATTTTACCATCTTCATAGTGTTCTTTTGTATGTTTTCTTTTTCCCACTCGTCTTCTTACATCTTCTCTTGCATTAGAATGTAACTCTATTTTGCATTCGTCACTAAAGATTATTATTGTTTGTTGGTTTGACATCTTCTACCTGCTTTTTCGATGAGTTTTTTTACAATAATGCGGTTTTGTTGTACGCCCGGTAAGTAGTTTTCTTTTTCTTTTTAACTTAAAACTCTTCCCGTAGAAGAAAACGTCTCTTGGCTGCTTTGAACAGTGTTTCTGGAAATTTTCAGTCATCTACCTATCTCTCATTGAGTCATCCTTTCTTTCAACGTCACAAAGTTTGTCTTCGTTTCAGCAGAAATTTTAGCGATGACAATAGTGTAAACAAATACATGCGAAATAGCTTGTTTTTTACTCTAATATCATGACGACAATGATTTATCAAGGCACCTGATACTTATGTTTATAAGATGAAACAATTTCTACTTATAAATTCCCAGATTATCATGACTTTATCAACTCAGATCGTCATTGTTCCCTTAGCTTTGCATAGCCTTGTTTCAGTTTCAAGCTGCTCAAGGTAATATATCTTTTGCCCCACGTCACCGACGAAAACGCATTCACTTGTTTTCCAATTATGACATTTCCCAGACAGTATTCGTAAAATTATACTACGACTTACCTTCTTAATAAAATAAAGGTTTATAATAATTTTATGAAGTCGGAGGAAAACCTTTGCTTGCCAGTGTATTGGTAATTGTTCACTTGTAGAAATAATACAGGTACGGCTACCTCAACCAGCCGCTCATTTAAAGGATCGTACACGTCTGCGTTGTTATCAGGAGATGGCTATAATTCAATTCGAAAAACTTGGATAATGCAACAGGATACCACTTCATAACCTTTCCCAAGATGTCAGGGTAATTCTAAAAATAATAAATAGAAGGAAAGTGTGGAGAGACAAGATCTGATACGTATTGAAGGTACACGGCATTGAAACAGAATTGTTAAATATCTGGTGTTCACTAACACTACATAGGTTATCTGAAAGTTAAAATACATAGATTATAGATGACGATAACAGCTTGTAAGACATCATTCTTGAATTTGTCATGAAAAAAAACAAAAAAAACGGGCGCGTCTCAACACTCATCCCAGGGAATTTTCCTAGGCAATGTTAAGCTTTGTACTCTTTTATATTCTCGGAGTCTACTGAGAAGCAAATTGACCAAAAGTCGCTTGCTTATCAAAGTGGATATTCATCGTTAAGTAGATTTATCCCTGAAGTGTAACGTGTGTGTATTATTCCCAGTGGTTATATGATCGAATGTGTACACACTATTTGAATCTGTCACGGAGAAAGATTGTTTCGAGCAGGTGGAGATCTAGTAATTTCGACCTTCTAAGCCTAGCTTCAATCAAGAATCGTACGGCAGCTGCTAACGTCGGGCTAAGTTCATTAAGAATTATCCTATGAACCTTAGGCCAATATCTGAGTGAACGCGAAAGTGCATTAATATATATATATATATATATATATATATATATATATATATATATATATATATATATATATATATATATTGTCGATCTTATGTGTGTCTGTCATTGTGCGTCGTACATTGTGTGTGTAAATTTCGTGTTCTTATCCTCGTGTGTGCGCATGAACATCATAGATATGACAAATTCGTCGGCCAGATTTGGAATCTCATTGGTGAAATAATTTATCTTAAGCAATTGGTGATTATTTTCTGTAAAGTACGCGACAGAAGTAATCAAAGAAAGAAAGAAACAAACAAACAAAAAGAGAGGGTGAATAAATATTAGGAAAAATGAGCCAACGAAAGAAAAAAAGAAAGAGAAAATAAAACAAAAATAGAGAATGAATGAATTCAAAGAAAGAAAGAAATAATGAAAGAAAGAAAGACAAAAAGCAAACAAACAAAACGAAGATTGAAAAAATATTATGAGTGAAACTGAGACAGAAAGAAAGATGAAAAAAATATTAAAAGAAAGAAAGAATGCAAAAGAGTAGGAAATATTAGGAAAAACGAAGGGCAGAAACACCAAATTAAAGATGTTTTTACGAAGATGTTTTTTTTTTTATGAAAGAAAGAAAGAAAGAAAGAAAGAAAGAAAGAAAAAAAGAAAGAAAGAAGTGGAGAAGAGAGGGAAAAGGAAGGAAAATTTGTAAAATCACAGAAAGAAAGAAAGAAAGAAAGAAAGAAGTTGAGAAGAGAGGGAAAAGACAGGAAAATTTGTAAAATCACAGAAAGAAAGAAAGAAAGAAAGAAAGAAAGAAAGAAAGAAAGAAAGAAAGAAGTGCAGAAGAGAGGGAAAAGACAGGAAAATTTGTAAAATCACAGAAAGAAAGAAAGAAAGAAAGAAAGAAAGAAAGAAAGAAGTGGAGAAGAGATGGAAAAGACAGGAAAATTTGTAAAATCACAGAAAGAAAGAAAGAAAGAAAGAAAGAAAGAAGGAAAGAAAGAAAGAAAGAAAGAAGTGCAGAAGAGAGGGAAAAGACAGGAAAATTTGTAAAATCACAGAAAGAAAGAAAGAAAGAAGGAAAGAAAGAAAGAAAGAAAGAAAGAAGTGCAGAAGAGAGGGAAAAGACAGGAAAATTTGTAAAATCACAGAAAGAAAGAAAGAAAGAAAAAAAGACTGGATAAATTTTGCAAAAGAAAGAGAGCTAAAGATGTCGAGAAGGAAATCAAGTGATAATAGTGAGTTGTACAAATATAGTAAAATCCCGAAAGTGAAAGTGAGGACGAAAAAGTATTAAAAAATGTAAGAAAACGAAGGAAAAAACCTATGAAAAGAATCAAGCACTGGACGTAAAGAATGGTTCCAAAAATAAATATCAAACGGAAGAACGTACAATTCAAACCACCACAATATTTTGATCATCCAAGTTAAACAGAGTCGAATCTGATCATTAGTAAGATGATTAATTGCGGGGGACCATCAGGTACGGTATGTAATGAAATTTTTCCAGAATGAACAAAACTTAATAGATTTACTAGAGAAAGGGAAAAATCTGTTGTTTTTCGTCAGAGAAAATTGTAAATAAAAATTTAATGCACTAATAAAATAAAAAAAATTCTGAAAGTCTGATGGAAATTGAAGGTAAAAAAAGGTAAAAAGGGAGGTAAAAAAACACAACAAAAATAGAAACGATGTGACTATTTATTTGACACTTAAGGGAAATATTGAAGTCACAGAGAGACACAAGGAGTAACGTAACCTGAAACGTTTGTGTTAATGGAGAGCAGACCGTGTTTAAAGAAGGCTGCTAAAAACTTTAAACGTTCCTTAGAGCTACAGTGGACAGGAAGTTGTAGCGAGTGCTGACTTATTTCATTTTGAAGAGACATAGAAAAGAAAAGAACGGGGCAAAGCAAAATCTCTGGTTGTTACATAAATTTGTTCAGTTTTTTTTATAATTTATTTTTATTCGTATTATTTATTACCAAATGTGGTGAATCATTCAACAATACATTTTGCTTTATTGTTTACGAGCTCCGGACGACATTCTACTAACTGTTCAAAGCCTCCGTGATAGAAATCAATAGATTTGACTCGAAAAATTTATCAATCGACTTTATAAGCTCGACATTGTTGCTGAACGAAACACCCCTTAAATTATTACAAAATGAGCGAAAATGGTGGTAGTCTGAATGGGTTAAATTAGGAGAATATGACGGGTGTGGCAGAATTATCCAATCGAATCCTTTAATTGCATGTTTGGTCATATAACTACATTCAATAATCACATTGTATCGCCGGTCAGTTCTTTTCAGATGAATTGCATTTTTGAACCCGTACATTTATTCAACATATAGCTTAAAATTGAGCGTTTCTTTGTTCTAGTAAATTATTATTCCTTTCCAATCCCACCAATCGCATATCATTCGCTTGCATAGACGCAGCTCTAGCTTGGTTTGAGATATTGTCTTTTAGTCGAGACACGCCCATTCTTCTCTCTATTTCATATTTCATCTCAGGTAAAGGAATCATTCTTTGTGTCCAAGAGTAGCCTGCTATCGAGGAAATGAACTGGTGGTAATGGCCACCCAAAGATCAATGCGTGTGACACCCATGTTACTGGATCTTATCACTGAGTGATGACGATGAGCCACAGTAATACAATAGATTGCCATCTTCCGAGCCCATCCCCTTGTGAT
This sequence comes from Acanthosepion lycidas, assembly GCA_963932145.1. NCBI lineage: Eukaryota > Metazoa > Mollusca > Cephalopoda > Sepiida > Sepiidae > Acanthosepion > Acanthosepion lycidas. The sequence continues at coordinate 88,639,894 of OZ010583.1, forward strand.
CTGACATGTTTCTTCTCTAATAAGCCCGTGAAATTGGTTCTCATCAACCTGAGCAGGTCAGCCAGAACGCGAAGAGTCTTTGTATTTGAACTCCCCCTCCTTGAAACGGGAAAACCATATATGTCATTCTGACCGTAATTAAGATATCTCCGTACACAGTACAAATGTCTCGAGTAACTTTGGCGGTTTTGTAACCTTGATTAAAAGCAAAGAGAAAGTTGAATGTGATCATTCTTTTCTACTTGTTATTCTATCTCAAATGGATGTCTAATCTGAAATGAAATTTCAGTAACGTTAAACAGTCTCACGGAAAGAGTTATCGAGAAGGAAATAATTCTACGAAAGATTATTCTTCGAGATCATTTTCAGGACATAAAATCGTACGAATAGCCCAGAGGTAAAAGCTGCCAAACTTGTGATAGAAATGAAGCATTGTATAATAAGATGGTAAGAAACTATGTCAACAATAGTAAAGAAACTGACAGACGTTGAGAAAACAAGTTACATCATTGAGAGAACTAACAGGCAGTGTGAAATGCAAGATGCAATCTACATGATTTAAATTTAAATGAGAAACCGACGGAATGGTAACTATAAAAGACATTTTGGAAAACACTTTCACTGATTAAACAGCGTTAACATAAAAAAATGGATTTTATTTAAGTTAAATTTAAATTGGCGAGACAGAGCGGGAATCACGTCAATCTGGTAAATAAAGTTTTATTACAAAGTGTCTCTAATTTCCTCAAATGAATATGAATTTAATGTGCCATAATCTGCGAATCCCAACAAGTAATGTACGACAGGGACATATACACCTGTTCTTACTTTACTTTTGCGGAAAAAAACAAACATTTGATACGAAACCTCTCAATACAAATGAATATATAAATAATGCTGAGTTAATATTTTAAAAAAATATTATCTAAGAAACAATTCATTTAAAATAAAATTTTAAAAAGTATTACGGTGTTCACATGGCTAACTTTATTAAAGTTCTTTATGGCCAATATTGATTTCGTTTAAATAAAAATGAGAGCGAAACCTGTCAAGCAAAACTTTACAAAAGATACGAATTCGGGCAAACAATCAATAAGACAAATTATATGTAGAAATAAGGAGATTGATGGCCTGTTTAGATTACAGTAACGATAAAAAATATGTAATTATAAATACTAAACGTTTTCAATGACTCGGGTTGCGGATCGATTAATTTTTCTTTTTATGTGCCGTGTCCTTTCAGGACCTAGGAGATCATGGCTCCCACATCGCCCTACCTCTTATACCTCTCAATAAGTTTCGTCCCTCTGTCATTTCCCCCAGACCACGTTCCACCATTCACTTGCCTAAGCCCGCCAGGTATGTCATGCGTTGCTTTCCCTTGTCTTTCTTTCCCTCTATTCGACTTGTGAGTATCAGATTCTACAGGCCCTCCTTTCTCATTATGTGTCCCAGAAATTTCATTTGCCTCTTCCTGATACTAAGTATACGCCTCCTTCTTGTTTTCAACCTCTCTAAGATCTCATCTTTGCTCACCTGTTCGGTCCATGATATCCTTAGCATCCTTCTGTAGAATCACATCACTGCTGCCTTGAGTCTCCTCTTCATCTTTGAGGAGACCGGCCAACATTTGCTGCCGTATAGGAGGTCAGATGTCACGTAGCACCTGAGTACCCTTTTCTTTGTCAAAAAAGATATCCCCCTGTTTCACAGTACTCTGCCCAGCTTTTGGAATGCATCCTTGGCCATCCCAATCCATCTTCGGATCTCACATGTCTCACCTACCATCATTTCGGGCTCATCTTTTTACTGATGACAATGCGTTCTGTCTCCTTGTAGTTTATAGTTAGTCGCTTCTTCTCGCTACCTTCTGTAGGAGATTTTGTATTTTCTTTTCCGTGTATGCTATCAGTACAAATATATTCAGTCATTATATCCTTATCAGGTCTTGAGTGGTATATGGATCTCATGCATGGCGAACAACTCTTTCAGAAATTTCTGCTACATAAAAGAATTTCATCAGTTCATTGTTTTAAAAAGGATTACGCTGAACGATCTTATACAGGAATATTCTTCGATGCATCTCGTAGACTGGTGCTATAGAAGTGCAAGCAGAAAAATTTACCAAAAAAACAGAAATTACATCAACTGTATCAAAAATTAAAATGGATCCCACATGTAGCACGAATAGAAAATAATGACATCAGATGTTGACTTTCCACAATAGCTTAAACAAAAGTTTTGAAAGGAAGCCTCTGACAATACTAGAAAGTAGTGGACTTGAGAAACTCATTTTCCTAAATAAAACTCTTTTAAGCGAAAGATTTTAAACATTTCAACCGACAAGCATACTAGCTGTTCTGTAAATGAATATCGTTAGTTTCCTTATGAACGAAGTCTGTCGGCAACATCATGTTGAAACACTGATTCCCGTAAAATATGAATTTAAGCAACGTCGATCCTGGTCAGTACCTAGACAGATGACCGCTTGAGAATGCCTGATTCTGTACGCTTGGATGTGTGGGTGGTGTAATGGATTACGGCTCGTAATTGTTCATCAGAGAGGCGAGTTCCAATTCAAATTGCTTCCTTTACATCCACCTATGTATAATACCCTTGGTAAAGTTGTTAATCCACTTCCTCTCCACCATTTATGAGTTAATTAATAATACCTGTGCCACTAAATCGTTATTGCATCCCACCTTCCAAGAATAAAACAAAATATTATAATCTAAATTTATTTTATGACTTTAAATAACCTGCAAATTCATAGAAAACGAATCAGATAATTGATCATGTTAAATGAATATGCAATATCACTACAACCATTATTATAGATGATCAGGATACTTCGACATAATGTAATGGTTAGCAAGGCTGTCTCGCTGAATCTATTACGAGTGAATAGTGAGTTCGATTTTCACTTTGTGCTTCATACTTCCGGCCTTGTGTCACATCTAAGGTACGCATAGAAAACCATTAGGACACTTTGACATGATGTAATGGTTAGCAAGCTTGTCTCGCTAGAAAAATTCCAACTGAGTAGTGAGTCGATACCCACATGGGTGCCCCGTACTTTCCGCCTTGTGTCACATTGAAGATACGCTTGGAAAACCGCCATTACCACAGAAAACTCAGACATGCGTCGAGAAGCAATGTATACTAAGATGAAGAAACTGACAGGTTGTAGCAAAGAAATCGAGAAAAAAAAAGGGTGTAGAAAGGAATATGAGTTAAGGAAAAATGAGTAAAAAAGAAAGAAACAAATACAGGATAAGGAAAGGGAAAAGCAAACAGAAAGAGATGGACTAATCTCGAGTAAGATTGCTTCTTCCGTTCTCGTTAAATATGCAGCAAACTTAATTACTTCAGACACATAAAGCAGCCAACGCTGATGAAATACCTGTCCACTGCCCGTCGTCCTTCAACGTCATTAGTATCACGGAGCGCAGCTGGTGGCAGCAAAGCCTAATTCTAAAAGATGTCTGAGAAAAGGCCAGACGGATATACAAATGACCGAAGGAAGGAGTGCGTTCTGTTGGACATTTCGGGACGGAAAATGGGCGTCGTGGGAATGGTATGAAGAGAAGTGTGAAATTACAAATAGAATTTTCATGTATCAGCAAGGATCGTAAACCGAGAGACATACCAATAATAATAATAATAATAATAATAAGAAGAAGAAGAAGAAGAAGAAGAAGAAGAAGAAGAAGAACTAGTTTAAATTTCTGTTGAATTATAATTCTTCATTTAATGATTTTAATAAGCTCATGGCGAGTTCTACGACAATAAAAAAAATACGTAGAAATACCCATACCGCATATTTAAATATTTGAGCTTAACAAACTTTAACAAAATATTGCAATAATAATCATAAATATCAATGTTGGTCATTATTTTAAGAAGTAAGGGGGTACAAATGAAAAATTTTAAAATTGAACATTTTTTTCCATTTCACTGAAACAGATGTCAAACATTTCTATCTTCCCTCATTTCTTTTGTTTTCTCACTGAAATCAAATAGCATCTTTGATGTATTTTGTCTTCTAACGCGATCAAAATGAAATAGTTCATTATTTATGAGGTATTAGGACGGTGTAACGGACGTGCGAATTAACGAAGAGAGGAACAAGCACAACAACAACAATAATAATAACAATGATAATAATAATAATAATTATTATTATTATTATTGATATGGCAGTGCTGATTGCAATGTATCTTTGAAAATATTCAAAAAGCTGTCAAAATGCAAGGACCTTCAAATGGAAATCTCAAAGATGTGGCACATGGGAACATCAAAAATCCCCGTTGTAGTTGGAGCCCAAGGATTGGTTGGAAAAGATTCCAGTAGACTAATTGAAGGGATTCCTGGAAGTCCATGCCTCAAAGAGATACAAAAAATTGTTCTGACATGTACAGCCCACACTTTACGAAGGGCTTTATCTATGTAATATATATATATATATATATATATATATATATATATATATATATATATATATATATATATATATATATTTGTCAGTGGAAATTGTCATGATGACATTTCTAACCTTAGAAAGAAATGTGTAAACGCCAGAAAATCAAAGAAAATAATAATAATAATAATAATAATAATAATAATAATAATTCGCACAAATAAACACATTCAAACAAGAAATCCTTATATGGATTTTGCGGGAAATACAAAATTGTGCAAGAACAAGCAAGTAGATTCATAGGGTAAGAATGTGAAAGAAATGATCTACGTAGATATTGAGGAAGGTACTGGAGATTAGTTACAAAGTCTCTTTTAATAATCCCATAATCCATTCAATATGAATATGCAAAAGCAGGGAAGAAACAAAGAAAATATTATACAAAAGAGTGTGCATGTAGCGTAGCGGTTATCAGCGGGATAACTGTGATTGCTGTGTCAAATTTAACTTCCCTTCGAATTTGTTGCATTCTCTTTCGCAGATATACCCTAGAGGGAAAATATGAATCCTCTCACTTCTCATCGATGCTGGCTATGGGTTAACTGGATAGCAGGGGAAAAAACGCCATCTAGCTTGAGACAATTATAAAACTGAATTCAAACCGCATTATGGGGCTAGTAACAACATCACATACAAATCTATTTGCTTTGAAAACCAAAGCAGATACATGTATTTTATTTAAACTCTCGTTCTATACGCCAAAGGTGAGACTCCATTGCTACCATTCAACAACATAAACTGAAATTTCAAAAATGTGGCACATGGGAACATCAACAAACCCTGTTGTAGTTGGAACCATCGGGTTGGTTGGAAAAGATTCCAGTAGACTCATTGAAAGAATTCCTGGAAGCTCATGCCACAATTTTTGGTATTTCTTTAAAAATACCAAAAATTGTTCTCGCGAGTACAGCCCACATCTCACGAAGGGCTTAGTGTATGTAAAATATGTGTGTGTCTTCTTTTTTAATTGGTCAGTGAAAAATATCATGTTGCCATTTCTAACCTTAGGTCTCTGAGCTGGATCCGGAAAGAAATGTGTACACACCAGAAATCGAAGGCAATAAAATTAAGATAATAATAATAAAAACAGCTTAGAAGAGATAATATAGTTGCAGATTACTTATTGCGTGTCACATTTTCCGTCATCTGTTAAAATCATTTAAATAATTCCTTGTGGGTTTTTTATGTGTTGTAAGTGATACAACAGTGAAAACACGCGTTCCGGTTCGGGTAAACAGATTTGATTTTTACCATACATAACAAAGCGTGTGGGTGAATGTTCGTATGGATATAAATAGTTGAAGAGTCTTTTATTTTTCTCAGTCACATGCGCAGATATCCTTAAAAATATATATGAATCCATCTCGTCCTCGACAAGTCATGTGTAAATTACCAGGGCTGATTGGCCTCTCTATCCCTGGTTGGTAACCAGTCTAGGAGAAAGACAACTCTGAATTGAAAACCGTATAGAGGCACTGGACTAAATTACTGGGTGCCATTTGGTAAGACATAGCACCAGAAAGCTAGCTCTGCCAGGGTTTCGGTAAAGACATAAGTAGCAGGATGCTGGATGGAGTCAATGGAAGAATCAAACAGAATACGTTCCTAGCATTAAACTGTAATGGTGTTATGAATGAAATCCATATGCGAATCAAAAGTGGATAAGGTTTAAATGATTTAATTTCTTATATTAAGGATTTGGTTTTGTAGCATCGTAAGGTGTTGAACAAAACTGGCGCAAATTATTTTCTGTTCAGTTTGCTTATCCCCTACACGAAACAAGTTATAACCGATCTATCTGAAGTTTTTAGCATTTATTAATAAATATTTTATATTTTGTTAAAATTTGTCTGTTAATCTACATACATTTTTTTTTTCATTGAAAGTTTGCCAGAGTTTGTATCTTTTGTCAGGTGATCTATAATATGACCTTCAGTTTGTTGTTAACTGGGTCAAGAAATGACATTAATTTTAACGCCTACAAAAATTAACCTCTTCCTATTAAAGTTAAAGACCTTCCTACCCTCTATGAGAGTGACTCGTTGAGTCATCTCGTTCTAACATTCACGGCTGATATGAAGAAAATTACGATATTGAATAAATTGCACGGCCTGCTTCTAAGAAAGTCTCTTCATTGTGTCGTACTAGACAATATATATATATATATATATATATATATATATATATATATATATAAATATATATATATATATATGTATGTATATACACGCACATATACATATATATATATATATATATATATATATGTATGTATGTATGTATATACACGCACATATACATATATATATATATATATATATATATATATATGTATGCAGTTAATATATTTGTGTTTTCTACTAGTATGTTCCTAATGGAATCGGGAAGCGGAATCATGCTAGTAGAAAACACAAATATATTAACTGCATCCACCTGCAAAAAAAGATTAAAAATAATGGAAGTTTTAATAATAAAAAAGAAAAAACAACTCTTAACAATATTAACTACGAACAAAGCCACAATGTGCTAACCGTATTCGGAAATTAAAAACATCCCTACCACACACTAAGACATACACAGAACACACACACTCAAATAAGCTAAAAAATCGAATCCTTCTTGATAATGGCTAAAGGTGAAGCCGAAAGGGCTCGGAAATATAAAACATTTGGACAGTTCTTACACACCCTATGTCCAGAAAAGAAAGCTCTTGTTCGAACACAAGAAAAATTAAATAAAAAGGTTAACCGTAGTACCTTGTCTGTCGTTTTTAATGAAACATGCATAAAGAAAGGATTGCTGCCTAAATATAGAACTATATATATATATATATATATATATATATATATATATATATATATATATATATATTTGCACACGAAAGCTTGCTTGTACATTTACCTGTACTTAATCATTTGATTATATACACACACACACACACACACACACATATATATATATATATATATATATATATATATATATATATATATATATATATATATATATATATTAAAACATATACATAATAACCTACATTGATTGCAAAACTAGGAGTTTCATGCTGTCTGCAATCCTCAGGAGTGAATTTTGGGTTTACAACACTATGCTTAATATTTCTGGTTATTGCGAGATTTTCTATTGTTGGTGTGAATTATTATTATTGCTGTTAAGTATTTAAATGAGTTGTAGTTTAATTTTAGATTTAAATTTAGTCACAGATTAACATTTACGATTGTAAATAAGACTGTAAATAAGAATTACAAATTTTAATTTAAAAAAAATTGCCCCTTAGCAGATTGATGTTACCTTCAGTATCCCGACTCTCTCTCTCTCTCTCTCTCTCTCTCTATATATATATATATATATATATATATATATATATATATATATATATATATATATATATATTGAAATGCATACAAATATACACAGAGATAGCGAAGGAGGGATGGATGCAAATGATGTGCATGTAATTCCTTTTTCTTTACGGAAACGAAAAAGATCGCTGCATAAATCTCCCCCACCAAAAAGAAAAAAAACAACAACAAAAAAAATAGATATTTGTTGTTTATGTACAGTGTGACCCTAAAAAACAGGAACTTTTTAACAATCCAATAAAACCAAGAGTGATGAATAAAAAATATTCTATTCATAGCAATTGAAACCTTAAAATATGCCATTTAAGAAACAATGATGGAATTTTCATTTTTTTAAAATTATGTTCAGTAGATGGCGTCCTCCTGTACAAATACATTCTTGAAATCTGCTTTTGAGACTCCTCATTGACTGCTGCTCATGCGCGCTGTTGTCCCTTCTACTGATCCATTGTTACTAAAATGGCGAAAGTTTTACTTGCTCAAGGTCACTGTCTCGCAGTGTTGCCACTTGCTTATGTCTGGCAGTACGCACTTCAAAAATTCCCGTTTTTTTGGGTCACGCTATAGATGAGAGAATTGTTAAGAGTTATGTTTGTAAATGGTTTCTTTGCTTTAGAAATGGGAATGTTGATACGGAAGGCAGAGAAATTTCCAGAATGTTTCCGGAAGTTGTGGATTAAAAATTCAAAATGAGTATAACGAGATATCACGGAGATAATCCACACCTCTCTTAGGGCCGTTGTAAGTCATTTGAAATTACTTGAATACGCGAATCGCTACAACGTTTTTGTACTTCGGAAAAAATGTAGTGCATTTCCATCTATGATTTTCAGCTCGAACGCAGCAAAAACGGGACATTTTTTTTTTTTGAAGAATGGTCAATGGCGATGTACAATGAATTGTTTGAAAAAAATTACAAAAAATTAGAGCGTACAGATTCCTGGACTTTAATCGAAAAAAAAACTCCCTACAAAAAAAAAGTAGTTTTCCATCCAAAATGTACCCTAAAAAATTAGCCCTCGGCCCCCCTCAAAAAATTTGTTTTCCACCTGAAGGTCATGTTGTATATATAGAGGGATTGGAATATCATTGCCTACTACGAGCTCTATTTCCAAAATCAGTTACTGAATTCTGATAGGTACCGTTCCTATTAAGACAATTAAAGCTAACAATCAATGAATAGCGGAATTGGCTAGAGAGTTGGTAGTCAACATCCATCAAGGCAATACTTCCCGTCTCTCTGCAGGTCCTAACGTCCAAAATCCACCGTTCATTTCATGAATCTATACACAATTATATAAATAATTTCTTTGAAATTCCTTTACAAAAACGCTACTATATTTTCGCCACGACAATTTATATATGTACTGTACATACATATAGATACATATGATACAAACATGCCAACATTCACCAAATTTTAATCTCACACAACCACGTGGGTATAAAAGTTAACACTGAAAGTCACATGCCATTCATTTTCTCTTTGACGCATGCTTTCTAAGGGAAAGTTTGCTTTGCTCTGCTTTACGTTATATCAAACCACTGGGTCATTTAATGCTGAAATTTATTTTTCTTGGAAGAATTAGTAATTGCTTTTACAAAAACTGCATAGCTGTTATTTTTTATTCAAAATATGCTTATCAGGCCCAAAATGGAGTATTGCTTCCATAACTTTAGCCGAAACTGCTCAGTACTCACTTTCCAATTTTGATAGTGTTCCAAAGCATCTACACGGTCTTGTGGGTGATGAATTACTTTGCATGCATCAACCACTTCCCCAAAGACGAAATCTTCCTGCTTTTTCACTAATTCTATGGTATGTGTTCTGATGAACTAAATTCTTTAGTCCCACGACCCCTGACCATTACAAATGGGAACCACCTTGCCAGGTATACAAGGGTGAATAATGCCCACTCTTTTCGTATTCCCATAGTAAGAAGTAAGTTCCTTGCGTATAGCTCTTCCCAAGAAATCCTTATTTGTGCAACAGAATCTCGACATAATGTTTTCCCATTCCCTATAATCTTGACCTTTTCAAGTTCAGGATTAACGGTTATCATACGTAATCCCATGAATTTCACTGCTTGACTTTTCTTACGCTCATACACCAGGTAATAATGGGGCAGCCCGAGGCAGTGTAATGGCTAGCGAGCTTGTCTCGTTAGAACAATTAAAACTGAATAGGGAGTTCGATCCTCACTGGGTGCCCCATACATTCGGCCTTTTGCCACATGTAAGCTACCCTTGGAAAATCACTATATTCGTTGGGCACCTTGGCGTGGTGTAATGGTTAGCATGCTTGTCTCGCTAAAATAGTTACGAGTGAATAGTGAGTTCGATCCTCATTGGGTGCAACATACTTTCGGTCTTGTGCCACATCTAAGCAACGTTTAGAACATCAATATACCAGGTGAGTCTTGAACCGTCTATTGGATGAATATTAGTGTAAATGTAATTTGCAGAAAAAGTATATCCCGACTGTAATAAAATCTATGTTTGATAACACAAATAATGCGTGCTCATTGTATGATGAATTAACTCGAATCTGTGTGAAATGAAGTGCAATAATAAATTCAGGATGATGAGCTATTACCAAATTTATAAAGACAATTATGAAAACAGACGCATCGGTAGCTAATGTGGAAAAGAAAAACGCCTGTGATGGAAAAGAAACAAAATAATCGTAATTTGCCACAGGGAAAAAAGGATCCATATATTTATCCCGTAAACAGTGACCACATATTACAGTGTTATAAATAATGATGTATTCGTTGAGGTCATCTTTTCGTTAGTGCCAGCTCTTATGGAGTATGGGAGGTGAGATTCGGGTTGAGATGGAAGTGTAAGTTGACTACCAGAACCATTAAGAAAATTCGTCTTTATTTCCTACTGTTTTTTATGATTTGATTTTTTTTACCGTAGTCGGCGTTGATCCTGTCTGACCTTCTTTCCGGTCCAGTGGTAATGTTACTTCCGGTGTTATTATGAAGGACTATAATATCGGTCACGGTGAGACGTAATCAGATCTTCAGAGTAAAGATGAATCTGATGGAGTCAAGTCATTAGTACATGCAAGATTCCGGCAAGGTTATAAATGTATTTCTTAATATTACCGTTAGTGAGGTAATTAGATTTGGCTGTTCAATATATTACATTAAACCTGCTTGGTTATTTTGAATATAAAATTTGATGCTCAGATAGATAGATAGATAGATAGATAGATTTGAGCAGAATCAGATAGATAGATAGATAGATAGATAGATATGAGCAGAATGAGATAGATAGATAGATAGATAGATAGATAGATAGATAGATAGATATGAGCAGAATGAGATAGATAGATAGATAGATAGATATATAGATAGATAGATAGATAGATAGATAGATTTGAGCAGAATGAGATAGATAGATATATAGATAGATAGATATGAGCAGAATGAGATAGATAGATAGATTTGAGCAGAATCAGATAGATAGATAGATAGATAGATAGATAGATAGATAGATAGATAGATAGATTTGAGCAGAATCAGATAGATAGATAGATAGATAGATAGATTTGAGCAGAATGAGATAGATAAATAGATAGATAGATAGATAGATAGATAGATAGATAGATAGATAGATAGATAGATAGATAGATTTGAGCAGAATGAGATAGATAGATAGATAGATAGATAGATAGATAGATAGATATGAGCAGAAACATCATCAATTCATCAATTCTATTTCATCCCTTTCAATTCTTTGTGTTGTTTATATGATATAAATAAATACGTATATATATATATATATATATATATATATATATATATATATATATATATATATATATATATATATATATTGCGTACTGTGTTTTATTTATAGTGCTTCCCGATAATCTTAATAACAGATACAAAACTAACTTATCATGTACGTCTAAATGGCAACAAGTTATTGCAAATACAGGTGGATATACAGGGTACGTCAGGAATATCTGACACATAAAGGTAAGACATTTGTGAAATGAAAACACCATTGCCGCTATTGTCTTAGCATTACGTGGGAGGTATTTCTCTTTTAACCTTTATATAATTGAATAAAATGCAAGTAGTATATTTTAAGAATAAAATTGATAAAAATCCGGAAATTTTTTATGACTCCATCTCTTTATTGATATCTTTTTGTATAGATCGTGTTTACTCCTTTCTTTTTGCTATCTATTTATCTCATTCGATAACTGTCTGATTGTCTGTTTCCTAATTCGCTATGAATATAAAAGTTATATCATTGTAGGCAAGTTAAATATTCTCTTTTTTCCTCTACTCTCTGTCTGTATATCACATTCGATTTTTTTCTTTCGGTCTATTTTAGTATTCTTATGTTTCGAGAAAACAAAAATTGTCGGCCATGTTATCGGCCCTGACATCGCATCTCGACTCCAGTAACTTTTTTCAACACGGTGACTTCCCTCTGTCTTTTCTATAAATATTTTCATAGCAATTCTAGTGAGCTTGACTCCTGAGTATTTCGACCTCATGAAATTTTAAAAAATCGGCTCTATTTGACGTTGTACTCTGTACTGTTGAATAGGAACAATCGATTTCTGTTATTCTCAAACTAGGGAAGAAGGTGTTTCTTTTTTTTATGTATTCGCCTGTTTGTTTTTTTTCCCACTATTTTCTTTCTATTTCAGGGACAGAGCTAATTTTAATTTTTTGTCTTCATAAGTTCGCCTGGCTAGAAAAAAAGAAAGAAAAACAGACGAAAATTTTCTCGTCATAATTTGTTATCATTAGAAACTCTTTCTACACGACATTAATGGAAAAGACGAATTTAATTTTCTCCTGAGGAAATTTATACAGAATCAGACTCCTAAATAAGATGGGGTCAACATCGAATATAAAATGAACTCTATTTCTTTTATGGTGGAAACATACCATAAGGAGGAACCGTGTAGCGTTTCTTTATTATTTCTCTCTTTCTTCTTTTTTCCTTTCTTCACAGTAAATTGTAAGAAAATCAGACGTTATCACTTTTAGAGCAAAATCATCTGCAGATTAATGTTTAATGATTTTATTTTTAAAGATATTTTTTGTAACGTAACATTTAAATATATATATACCTTTCATTTTATTCAATATTCATAGATTTTACTATAAAAATCTAAGAAACAATAAAATCTATTCCTAATAAGATTTATTTGAAGTTCTCTGGGCAGATAGACCTGAATTTTAGCATCTGTCATTCGTTTTTGATATTGGCTCAACCTCGCCTCTAGGTTTGTTAATAGCTATTTTTTCTTTATAAATCCTGGAGACGTAGAACCCGTAACATTCATAGCATGCACTGGACACACTAATACTCTAATTCTACGAAAAATCGCAGACTGTTTCGAAGAATGTGAACGACAAACATGCTTCCAGGATCAGGAGAAAGGACAAAGAATACCTCACCTTGTATCCTGATTATCTAATATGTATAAGGATGAAATAAATTCGTTTGACTTCCTATAGGTTTGGCATGGACAGCCTTTTTCGATCAGTGGGCCGTACGATCTAAAGTCTCATCACAAGGTGGATTGCACTAAAAACGTTCAAGGTAATTTTTCGTAGTAAAAATTACCAACCATATACGTAAGCACAGAAATGGTAGGAAAGTTTTATTTTTTGGAGTTTTGTATAATATTATCACTGATGATAGTGTAATTAACACATGCCGCTGCGTGGGTTTATTTCTAATTTATTCATTTGAAAATGAAAGCATTTCGTGTTCAGGGAAAAAAATCTCATGAAATTTTCTTGTTTCAAAAGCAAATTATGTTTACTTGTATGATCTTCCTTAGTGAAAATCGCCAATGGTTTAAAATGCTAACAACGTTACTTTCCCCGAAATTTTAGAAAATTTAAGAAACGTACTTAATCATTGTTTATTTATGTGGTTATATATGAGAGATTGTGTGATTGAACAAATGAGAACGAACCAAATTAACATTTTAAGAAACGTTATTTTCCTTACGAAATTAAGCGTTCCATTCAAAAAGACAAAAAGGCCGCGTGTAGACCTGTAAACTTTGACGCTGTAAATTTTGGTAGACCTTTTTTTTTTTTTTTCGTTTCTTGTTTTTATCCATGTTACTTGAACGTGTCTTTGGCTGAAATTAATTACTCATTCTCAGCTGAGCAATATTTTACTGTGTAAAATCCTGACACAATTCCTAATATTTATATTTGACGCTTTTGACAGAAGCCATTTCAACGGACATTTTTTATATGAGCATATTTTTTAAAGAAAATATTAATGGATCAGTAACGAAGGCAAAAGTTCTACAAAATTTTACTACTGTTCCCCTATTACAAGGTGCAAGAGCCGTCAAGGCAGAGAGATACTGAATTAGACTGTTAAAAGCAGATAATGGTTGGCCCGAGAATTGAATAGTTTAAGAATGTAGTGATCGGTGAAGCATTTTCCAGGAAGTCAGTTGCACAAAACAAATAAAAGATGCAAAGCCCACCATGATCTTCTAATTAGGGCTGATATCCTATGCATAAGGCATGAACTTGGCGTCGAAGAGAAATGATACCGCTACAAGCCAGAGAAATGGAGAGAAAAATGGTAGTCAAGATCTTACGGGGTTTCAATATCCAAACAGACCGCTACGCCGAATTAACATAACCGTCGTCGTAAAGAAAGAAAAGAGAGAAACAAAGAACGAAGATACTTCTTTCTCTAAGTTGTTGTTTCTGTATAATCCTAATACCAAGGTCAAATAAAGTGACACGTTTAACACAACGACCTTCGAATTTAAATTTTCAAAATGTGGTACGTTCAGGCCACTATTTATGCAGTTAACCCTGACGTGTTGGGGTCTATGCAACCTAATTGAGAAATATCGGAATAAAACCGAAGAAAAAATTGCTTAAGAAGTCTGCGTTGCTCAACACTGCAACAATTATTCGGAGATTGTTGTCACTTTGACGTTGTACAACTTGATGGAAAACATTCATAATACTACATCCTCAGTTGAAAATAAAATATCGTGCGACATAAGAAAATAATCATTGGAATATTCTGTCAGTAGCAGAAGATACTGAGATGATTTCTAATGTTTTGAAGAGACATCAAGTCGCTTAATCGACCGTGAATAAATCGGCTAAATTGTCCACTTGGCTTTGCCGTCGTACCACAGACTGAAGAAATAACAGCAATTGACAAAAATGATATTTTTTTAGGTTGTTCACCCATAATAGGAGGTGCACTTTTGTCTTTATACAAAATGTTGGCATCAAAATTAGATAAATATTGCGATTGGTGTGAATATTAAATAATAATAATAATAATAATAATAATAATAATAATAATAATAATAATAATAATAATAATAAAAGAACAATTATGGAACAGATTATAAGTATTATCTTATACGTATTGGCACACCTGAAAATTTCCTTATTATTAATCACAACTAATTGAAAATCCTCTAATCGAGAAAAAACAAAAGATTGTATTCGTAAAATCAGTTTAAATACTAAGACGTGGTTTTGAGTAATATGGAGACTTGCTGTCATCAGTTAGTTATGTTCCATACGTGATACACGCTTAGTCGATCATGTATGTTTCGATACATGACTGACAAGGCAGATTTTTTCCTCGCATTAGGTTGTCATTTCTTTCTGCGGTAGACCAGTAGCCATCCAAGGCTATAGAACACGATCTATCTTGCTAATTGTCCATATGCATGGTGGAGTAATGGATAGCGGCTAAGATTGAAGAATTGGAGAGCAGGACATACTGGGTTCTATAACCTTGGATGGCAACTGGTCTACTGTAGAAACAAATGGCAAAATCTGCCTCGTCAGTCATATATCGAAAGATGCATGATCGCTTAAGCGTGTATCACGCATGAAACGTAACTGACTTTCAAAATGATAAAATAAACACGTGCAAAACTTCAGTGATTAATAATAATAATAATAATTATTATTATCATTATTATTACTGTGTTTATTATTCTTCTTATAATAATAATAATAATTATTATTATTATTATTATCATTATTATTATTGTGTTTATTATTCTTCTTATAATAATAATAATTATTATTATTATTATCATTATTATTATTGTGTTTATTATTCTTCTTCTTATAATAATAATAATTATTATTATTGTTGTTGCTGTTGTTGTTCTTGTGATAATAGTATAATTATTTTATTGTTCTTATAATAGTAATAATAATAATAATAATAATGATATTATCATTATTGTTCTTATTATAAGTATTATTATTAATGTTCTTATAATAATAATAATTATTATTTTTGTTCTTATAAATTATTATTATTAATATTATTATTATTGTTTTTCTTATTATATTAATAATAATAATAATTATTATTATTATTATTAATAATATTATTATAATTATTGTTCTCATTATAATAATAATAACAATTATTATTATTATTTTTGTTGTTGTTATCATAATGATAATAATAATAATAATAATAATAATTATTATTATTACTATTATTATTATTATTATTATTATTATTATATTTCACAGTCCAAACAGATCATGTCATTGAAGGACGAAAACTCGATCTTATTGTGATAGATAAAGAAAGTAGCAAGTGTCACATAACTGAATTTGTCGTTCCATAAAATACAAGCTTAGACTCCAAATAATAGAAAATATTCAATATATCCTGATCAGAGTTGCAGAAGCTATGGAAAATGAATTTATATCTGATTCCATTAGAATCTAGAAAACTGTAAAAGCGCTTAAGGAGAATAAGAACTGATACCATGATGGTATATTGGGTTGGTGCAAAAATAATGACGTAATAATGTCGTTTTTTGACGTTAAAAAATACGTCAAAAAACGACATTATTACGTCATTATTTTTGCACCAAACTAATACATCCAGAAATCTCTCATGATTTACTCTCCTAGTCTTCTTTGAAAAGTCCTTCGGTTATGAGGAGTTTTGCATCACAAACAGAATATCCAATGCACGGCACCAAAATAATAATGGAGTAAAGAGTGAATGAAGGGGAAATAATGAATCAAACTTACTGAATCTATCTTGCATATTTATATATCTACTGAATATTGCTACTGCATCTGAGATTTTGAAACTGTTATATATATATATATATATATATATATATATATATATATATATATATTTATTTATTTATTAAAGACATTTTTATGTTTAACGTTCTTTTTATAGATGGTATTTATCAATCCACCCACGAGGATTGAATGTAGCACAAGGCCTTTTTAATGTGGGTATCTCCGAGCCCTTAGGCTCAGCCAAAAATAAATAACCATCCAAACCCCCCGAGGGGGGCTAGTTCCGTCAACCTCCCCCAACGAATGCTCTACCCTTCGGCGGAGCTTCGTCAGGGTTTCTCCCTGCAAGCAGAGAGTTCGACAGACACCCGACCCGGCAGCTCACAAAGCACAGATACTACACTTTGATCCTAGCCACCGGGCCGGGCGGTTATTCTTTTTAAGGATGGTATTTATCAATCCACCCACGGGGATCGAATGTGGCACAAGGCCTTTTTAATGTGGGTATCACCGAGCCCGTAGGCCCAGCCAAAAATAAATAACCATCCAAACCCCCCGAGGGGGGCCAGTTCCGTCAACCTCCCCCAACGAAACCCTACCCGTCGGCGGAGCTTCGTCAGGGTTCCTCCCTGCAAGCAGGGAGTTCGACAGACACCCGACCCGGCAGCTCACAAAGGACAGATACTACACTTTGATCCTAGCCACCGGGCCGGGCGGGTATTCTTTTTATAGATGATATTTATCAATCCACCCACGGGGATCGAATGTGGCACAAGGCCTTTTTAAGGTGGGTATTTCTGAGCCCGTAGGCCCAGCCAAAAATAAATAACCATCCAAACCCGCCGAGGCGGGCCAGTTCCGTCAACCTCCTACAACGAAACTCTACCCTTCGGTGGAGCTTCGTCCGGGTTCCTCTCTGCAAGCAGAGAGTTCGACAGACACCCGACCCGGCAGCTCACAAAGCGCAGATACTACACTTTGATCCTAGCCACCGGGCCGGGCGGGTATTCTTTTTATAGATACAAGTATTTAAGTAAATGCTCTGTTTATAATAAACAGTATTAAATAACATTTACCGGCCTGAATGTCCGAGAAATTTTCATAGAAAATATTCCTCCTTTGACAGGATTCGAACCTGCATCCTATACGGAACCGTCATTTACGCTGACGTGCCTTAACCGACTCGGCCACAAAATACAAACATAAGTATAATATTGTAAACATAGCATTTACTTAAATACTTGTATCTATAAAAAGAACGTTAAACATAAAAATGTCTTTAATAAATAAATTGTCGGACTTTGTCCATTTCTTATAATATATATATATATATATATATATATATATATATATATATATATATTATTGACAAAATGCAACGAAGCATCTGCAACTTTATTGGTACTGAACTGGCATTTCGGCTTCAGTCACTTTCCACCCAATGTAACGTAGCTTTTCTTTTCTTTTCTTTTTGTTTTTGATTAAATATTTTCTTTGGAATTGTTCTGCTAAGCTTTCCTCGTTAGTACTTCGACTTTCCGAATGAAACATTTATGCCAGACTATTGCAATTTAAATCCTTTGCACAGTTCCAAGATATCTGTCGTTCCTACCCAACCTTTTAAGGTTTTTTTAATTTCTTCATTTTTTTGCAATATTTACATATTGAATGAATATTGTATAAAATGTATGATAGGAAAAAGAAAAAAAAAGATGTTTTATTTATCAATCTAACATGTTTCAGTCTTATCAAAGCTTCTCCAAAGAATGAAATATAGAGATAAAGAAAGAAATTCATTTTTTTTTTAAATTTTTGTGTTGTTCGATTCTCCTTGGTTTAGCTGGTTTCACGTTAGTTTGCCTTGTTGAACAATGTTAATATAATTTATGGCGTTCCGAAATCAAGGAAAGACGTCTTCTCGAAGTTCTAATAAATTATTTCGTCGTCTCTCCTTGAATTCTAAAATTCATAAATTGTAAGTTTTTTAACAAGTCAACTGTACATGAAACATGATTACCCAATGAAAATCATACTAATCAATACAAAAATTAAAATACCAGAATATGTTTTTTTTTAATCATATCTCATTCTTTGATGAAGTTTTAATTCAAACTTATTAGATTGATAAACGTTTCTTATTTCTTTTTTTTATCATTCTGTTGCAATCTGCTCCATATTTGAACTGAATCTGATCTCGAAAGTTTATGGTTAACGTAGGGTATATAACAGACACGTATATTTTGTTTATAATTTTATTCAATACATTGTTATATATTTAATGACGAGTGAACTTTTTTTATTTAAATGCTTATGTGAACAGTTTAAAAAAGGCACGCGTGTTTCCACTTAATAATAATGTTCACAACGATAAGAGAAAGGAACAGCAAAATTGTATCGCCGTGGAGCACCAAAAAGTTATAACCTGAGAAATTTCCCGAAAAGACCTTTGGTCAATGAAACATTTAAAAATTCTATAAATTCATCTTACATCTGGAAGAGATCTGGAATTGATCCGAATTTTTTTCCGAATAAGCTGATAATCAAATTTGTTTACATACGGAAAATGCAAAATAAACCTAACATTTCTTCTTCTTCTTCTTCTTTGTGCTATATCGCTTCAGGACATGAACGATCATGGCTCTCCACTGTTTCATGTCCTTTGTAACACGTACTAAATTTGCCTTTTCGCTATCTCTTCTGCTAGATATTTAGATAAAAACATTAGTTAAGTTATGCACTACTTTACCCGCTCACACTTGCCTTCAAATTGTCTTATGAGTGTCAAATTTCCTAAGCCTGCTTTCCTCATTATCCGAACGAGAATGTTCAATTGTCTCTTTCCGATTTTAATTATAACTATCTTTTTGTTTCCATTTTCTCTAAAACTTCGTTATTGTTAATATATTCAGTCCATGGTATAATCAGCCTCTTTCTGTCGAAACACATTTCTGTCCCTGGAAGTTTTTGCTTCATTTGTGATGGGATTGTGCAGCTTTGCTTAGCTTTTGGAAGACATCTTACACTATCGCAATGCGACATCGGATTTCGGTGTCGCTCTTTTAGTCCTCTGTAAATAAAAACACCATAGAGATAATTTTCTTTAATATTCGCTTGATTTTGCCCTATACGTATTGAAATCAAATGCTCCTGAGCTAACTTGGCGATTTCATTAATACTCACATAACCCAGCAATCTATGAATTCACACGTGTACAACAAGCGGCAGATTTAAACCGATGTGAAAGTCTCTGATTTACAGTTTCATGTGAAATTATATTATTTTACTAAGTTCGATTGTGATTTTGAGGTAATCTGTTTGAATAAATTGTTGTAGAACTGCTACAATAATCGATTTAATTTTCTTTTGAGATAAATAATGAATGAAATGATGATAAGTACGTGTAGTGCACTATAATTCTCTTAGAAAACTCTCCCCATCTGTATCTCTTTATATATATATATATATATATATATATATATATATATATATATATATATATAACTCACATGCAGTGATGTGTCTTGGTGCGGTCACAAATTCGTAGATCTCAGGAAGTGTATGACAAGTGAACAATTCACTTGCGTTTTTCTTTGAAATGACAAAGAAAGAATTTAATGTCAGTCTCGCGGGATAACGTGAAAAGTCGAGATTTCCTGCTTTTAGATATAATCACGGGCTCCTATTATCACTTCAAATAGCCCTCAACATTTCTATTTTTTTTATTTCGCGCTATAACAACTCCATTTGATCAGCTACGTTGCATCTTTTGGCCATCTCTTACAAAATTCTTCAAAAATTTCTTTTCAGTTCGTCCTTATTCACACTTTGCATTGATTGTAGGAAGTACTGTGTTGGAGGGCATTTTACTTTTTTATTCGACTTTTTCTTTCGTTACTTTCCAAAATTTAAATGATACAAAGGTTTTCTCCCGGAATTTTAATAATTTTTAACTTTCTCTCTCTTTCTTTTATGTTACCAATTTTATATTTTCTCATGTTAGAAGTCACAGAATCTTAGGCACACACATATGCACACAGACACACACATATATATAGTAAACGCTCAGTTGCTGATGCCATTTTTTTTCCCTTATTTCAACAAATTTTCATTTATTCTATTTCTATTCATATCTTACTATTTTTATTACTTATTTTGAGATATACACTCGTACATACATATATCTAAACATAGACACGATGATTGCACTCTCACATACGAAGAACGCCTTCTCTTCATTAAACCTCGCACAAAAATGTGCACCTTTCTGACACTTAAACCTAACCTCACTCTTGCATGATCGTTTATAGGTGAGACTACTGAAGTGCCCATCAATAGACACGCGCGCCCGAACACACGCGCACACACACATAACGGTCACATGCATAAATGCGAAGCTCTTCAGTAATATGAATGTAGCACTACGGCTGCTTGGCGTTTGTGTACGTTTGTAAAAACAATATGCTAGATTTGGCTAACTCATTTTGTCGATTGAAGGTGGCTCAGTAGTATAAGCTTGTTGGTTGGTTTTCTATCTGGGTTTGAGTCATTCCGTTACTAGTCGCACTCAGGAGCTATGATACAGCAGAATCAGTACTGTCAGCGAATGATATATCAACATATATTACTATTTGTGTTTATCATCGCTTGAACCGGCTTCTAATGCTCCAGTTGGAGCGGCTTGGTGAGAGTAGTCGTGGCTCCAGGGGGTACAGTCCTATGGTTAGAGAGAAACTCAGTTGAGTTCCACCACGGAATATGCGAGCGAGCAGCGCTATATTGAGTCTGATTTGCAATCCCTTCGTCCCCGAACAGTTGGTATGATGTTCGCTTGACAACCTAACTGTCAGGGTTTCAATTCTCGGTAGTGGATGCGCACTGCCGATGAGTCCCAAATATAGGACGAAACGGCCGTCTAGTGCTTTCTGCATTCTGTTGAGGTTTCTATCAGACTCGATGAATATATATCTATAGATAGATAGATAGATAGAGAGACAGACACACACACATATATATTTATGGCTCTCAACTGGTGATCATACACATCTATAAAAAGATAGTGAAACATGCAATACAACTCCCGGAACAGTTTTTGGAAGAATAAAGAGTGCTCAATGCTAAAAAATGGCAAATGGCAAAGACTTAGATTAATTTATATCACAAAGAAATCCGGTGTACAGTTGATCGTCCACTACTAATACCTTCATACGTAGTGGACCATACAATTTTCAGTTATTCAGTAACTGTATTCGCGCATGAATCAGAGTTAAATTAAACCAAAAAACATTAGTATTTAAAAGTGCTCAATAAATTTATAAAAAAAAATTGTCATGTAGAGCTTTCAAGTTTCAAACTTCAAGAACTTCAGAATATACCGAAAACCCACGTAGCGGAATCGGCTGATATCCTATAAAAAACTTAAATTTGTACACACACACACACACACACATATATATATATATATATATATATATATATATATATATATATATATATATATATATATATATTTCAATTTTATTGACGCTTTTCTTAACATGACAAAGTTATAACAAATATTTTTTTGAATAAAAGTAAATTATCCGCCTGAAGAACAATTTATTCTGTTATCTGCGCTATCAAAATGGGGTTTGGTGTAATGTTCTCAGCCTAAAGAAAGGGTAATTATAACGGTATGTTCTGGTGCTTGCTCAGATTTCAGAAAGTGATTTGGGCTGAAATATTTTTGTACCCTCCACCATTCGAAATGTCCGTATCTATGTTCGTATAAGTGAAGCACCCGAAATAGGAAGTTGTAGAGTACCATGATCGTCTATGTCCTGAAAAAGAAGAAATTAATATGGCTCAAAGTAAAATAAATCTGCCCAATCAAATAAAGATGTTTGTACCAACAAATATTTCACAGGTTGCTATGGATATTATTTTATTATTATTTAAACTGTACACAGTCTACTGGTTTTTTAGAATAAGGAGTTCGTCATTCGATTGTCATAGTCTCTCTTGTAGTTTTCTTCATTTCTACTTTCGCTATAATTTAAAATTAATTTTTCTAAAATTTAAATATCCGAGAATGTTACTCATAATTCTAGGCATAACAATGTCTGTCGATTATTTAATACGATTGGTTTTTACTTACCATCCAGGGTATTACGATCAATACCAGATCATAATTTGCAACAGACTCGATTTGGCGTCAGATATTTTTCAGTTCCGTTTCGGGAAATCTAAGTTTCGCGAAACGGAAGTGAACTATAGTTTGGTGATACATGGTGTGACGCGTTCCTCGAATTGAACGTTTTGCGACGTAAAATTCTTGTTGAAATAGTAAGATCACAGGCGTAATTTTGAAACAAGCAGTCGACATATAGACATCTACAAAAGCAAGAATTTAACAAAAAATGTTTGGGTTAGTTTATACAAACAATTGCCTTAGACGCCGATATATTCTGTCTTTATTTAGTCCACTGCGCCATCTTTATTGTTTTTTAAACCTTTTTACTGTCTGATATGTTTCAAATTATTTTCCAATGATTTACACTTAACTCTTTTTTTCCATGCGTCGCAAACTCTGTGTATATGTGTGACTACGCTTCCTTTGTTGTTGTATTTTTTTCCTTACGATTAGTTTGTAATCCACGTTCTTTTAGATTTTCCCTTTTCCGTGTCTACAAACTCCACCCTACCAAACCCTCGATACTCATATATTTAACATCTATCACTGAAAACTAACATATCACTCTGTAAGCGGCTTTATTTTTTTTTCCTTATAAGTACGACACCATAGTTTTTTTTTCTAATTATTTTATTTCGATACAGACTGAAGCAAGTGTGTCCCACGCACTTTAAACAAATAATGTATCTCTGTCTGTACGCCGATAAAACTGTCAATGCTCGTCTCGAGGGCAAACGTGAGTCTCGCATTAACTCATCTACACAAGATGTCATTGTCAGCTGGGACCAGTTGAGTTCTTTCTGATGTTTGCTCGGCATTAATCACGACAAATTAACGAGATGTTGTTTTTTTTCTGTGTCGTCTACAAATTCCTACTATTGATGCCGTTCTGTTTACCAGAGATGCTTTCTGCTAATAATTTTCAGAAGAAATTTTATTTTCATTTCTCATGATAATAACTTAAAACTCAAAATAACTCAAATCTAATCTTCCAGTTCTTCTTCTTCTTCTTCTTCTTCTTCTTCTTCTTCTTCTTCTTCTTCTTCTTCTTCTTTATTGAATAGCTTTTTCTTTTACTTCTTCTTAACGCTTATATCTTCTTCTTTTCCAATACCTTGCATCTTCTTCTTCTTCTTCATCATCATCTCAATCATTATATCTCTTTTTTCCAAAAGTTTATACATCTTCTTCATCTTCTTTACAATCATAATGCGTTCTTTTTTTCCATATATATATATATATATATATATATATATATATATATATATATATAATATATATATATATATATATATATATATATATATATATATATATATATATTAACAAAGAACAGTAACACTTATAATCCGCTGTTCTTAGCAGTCATTTTTATTTTTGAAAAACAATGTTTGATACAAACAGTAGGGCATAATATTATAATTATTTTCTTTTTAAAAAATATGATTACATCGCGACACAGAAATTTCTACGTTTCAATACTGAAACTAAAATCGTAAATTTAATTATAAAAATTAAATTTAAATCCAGAGTTTCCTTCCATTGTCAAGCGATGCTAGGATTAACTTCCTAAGAAATTTACTTAATTCATAAGCGCAGATAATCTTAATATTTTGAGTTGTTGAGATTAAAGAAAAACTCAATATATTTTCATTAGGGGTAGTTGGGTTTTAACTAGCCTAGACAACTTATATATCAAATATATGTTACTTAGAAAGCCAGGTTGAGTTTCGGTGGGGTGAGGGCGCCAGCTCACAAACATAGACATCCGTTATTCAGCGTGTCTTCTGGGTTTTCAATAACAAAAACATTTCGGCATTTTTATTTATCCGCATTATTCATATTTTCATACAGAAATGTTTTCTAAAAGGGTCATCTAAATATGATTATGTCATATTTTTAATATTTAAATTTCATTCCTATAGATGTAAAGCTTCCAGTTTCACTAAAACCTGCTCCTGTCTTCCATTCCCTATCGCCGTTTGGTTTTGAAAGATTTGGCGGGAGGGAAAGAAAATGTCAATGGCGTGAATTTATATTACTTAAACATTTGTATCTATAAAAAGAATGTATAAACATAAAATGTCTTAAAATAATTGTCGGACTTTGTCCATTTCATAATATATATATATATATATATATATATATATATATATATATATATATATATATATATATTAGGAATAAATGCTAAACCTTAAAATGAGCTAAGACTAAAAAAATATTAAATAAATAAATAATGTACGAATAACGGTCTTTAGACATAAGATGTTTTGGGCCAACCCTACATCCAGGGTAGTAGACACTTGTCACTCATGGATTATGTGAATCACGTAATAAATATTGGTTGCCTAATGATTGTAATTGCATGAATCTCTGAGTAGCGGATATCGCTTGGAACGTATATATGCTCCTGAAAAATTTATTTCGGTTCAGCTCTATGGAGAGGAAGTGTGCTTTTGTAAACAGTGACTATTACGGCTAATAATGCAATATTCTTCGGTAAATCGAATCGAGTTCTCTCAGTCACTGTGTGTTTATCTAAAAATAAATACGCTTAAATTCACCTCCATCTCTGCCGTCCACCAACGGCTTAGTGGTAGAATCTCCCCCGACTGAGCCAATTCAGTCGGGTTTCGATTCTAGCTAGAGGCAAGCGGACATCTAGCCACACTGATAATCTGTGATACAACGAAACAGTCTGTCTGTGGATGACTATATATATATATATATATATATATATATATATATATTAGTAACTGTGTGTTTTTTATTAGTATATATTTGTTTTGTACAACTAACCTGAAGATTTTTTGTATTTTTTGTTATTTTGTTTTCTCATCGGTAAAGAGGAGTGATACAATTTTAACTTTCTGCTTTTGCTTACTGATGTGGGCCCAAAGTCGGTACCACGGAAGGAAAACACGGAACACAGATTAGATGTAAGAAAAATATATTAAACAAAACGGTTACAAAGATAGTGTAAGTGTAAGCGGAGCTTACAATGTGCTAGTGTCCAATATTGGTAGTCGTACGCGGCTGATACTATGGTATTAGAATACTCTCTCTCTCTCTCTCTCTCTCTCTCTCTCTCTTTCCTCCTCTTCTCCTAGAGTGTTATATCGCATACTTTATATAATCCTGGAAGAGTCCATGCTGTAGGTATGTTACGGTCTCACAAACCCCACTTCCAAGAGTTTTCTTTTTTTTTCTTTTGAAAAGGTGAAAAAAAACCATAAAACTGTTACGGTCTCACAACACTTACCTAAAATTATATTTCTCAACTTTGCATTTTCTACTCGCGTTCACTTTTTATCAATTGAAGTTTTAGTAGTTAGTAGTGTCAAAAAGTTAGTATAAATTATTTTATTTCATGTTAAATAATGATTTGATAATATCCGAATATTTTAGGCTTAAATCACAATTTAAATTTTCACTTTTGTTTCTGCAATCTTTTTCCAAAATTTGTAAATTTTTCGATATTTCCGTTGTTTGTTCATGTAATCATTCGTAATTTGTCTTTCTATCTTGTGTTTTTGTTTACCTAATATATTATATATTTAAAAGAATATTTTTAGCTTCTAAAACACTGAATGTATATACATTTTTATACATCTATTATAAATGTTTCAAAGGTTGTCGTGGTTGGAGTGATAGTGGGGACAAGTTCCCACTATCTATGAAATGCTTCCGTGGTATACGACTCATAGGGCCTCTAACAACTAATTCCAGCTCCTATCGGGAGAATGGTCGAAGGAGGAAAACTGGCGCCTCATAACCAGCTGATGCGGCTAGATGGAGATCGAATGTCCAAGAAAGCAGCCCATCTAGGGGAAGGACAACTTTGATTTTAAACCTCCGCTAATTTACGGCTATATCTAGACACGGCAAAGGATATGGAAGTAAATCCATACAGAAAACCTCGAGTGGAACCCCAAATGCGGCTTACTGTTAACATTTACAACATTGTGGAAAGATCTGCAGCCAAGCCGTCTCGAAATATAATCCCCTGTGTTAAATTGAATCCTATCGCCACGATCGAGATTGCAGGGTGGACATGTAGTCTGAACATCGCACGTCCTCCATATGCCATCGCCCAGTCTAGCACCCTGAAAAGGTCACTGATAATTCACCACCTAAGTACTGAATTTTGACCAGACAGGGCGCTATCTTTATCACACGAGATAAATGGATGCCTGCTACTGTATAGGAGAAAATGACTGATGCTCTCAATAATGGAGAGACGGTTCATGAAATATGATTTAACCTGAAAGGTAAAAGAATGACTGTTTAATATATAGAACAAAATAAAAAGGTAAATAATATACATCAAGAAAAAAGGAAGTATCATTAAGAAGAAGAAATTTAAAATAAACGAAGAGACAAAAAAGGAAGTGTGAAGAAACAGAGGATATAAACGAGGGGAGGTGAAAAAAGAAGGAAAAGGGGAAATGCTAGTTAAAAGATGCGAGTCAAGGAAACTAAAGCTCAACAAGAAATAGAAACAAGGGATACAAAGAAAATAGAAAAGAGTAAAAAAAAAAAAAAAATAGGAAGAAGAAAGAAAAAAAGAAAAGGAAGAGGAATTAGAAGAAAAATAAAAGATAAACAAGAAAGAGATAGGAAAAAGAAAAGAAAAAGAAAAGTGAACGAAAAAAAAGAAGAATTAGAAAAGAAAAAAAAAATCGGGAAAGGAAGAAGAAAAATGAAAAAGAAAAAAATGAGAAATCCGAAAACAAAAATTGAAAGAGAAAAAAAATAGGAAGTAGAAACTGTAATGAAAAATTATTACGAATCAAGAATATAAAAAAAAGGAAAAAAGAATGAAACAAATTATTAAAAGCAAGAAAGAAGAATTGTTCTAGGGGAAAAGAAAACTGAATTAGAATAAACTAGATAAAATGACAAGAAATAAGAAAGTGAGGAGAAATAGAAGAAAAAGGAATTAGAAGTAATATAAAAAAAGTATAAATAGTTGGCAAAAGAAAGATGTGAGCAGGACCAGAAGAAAATAAATACAATAAAAAATAAATGAAACATGAAAGAGATTATAAAAATAAATAAGAAATTGGACAAGAAAGAAGGATCTACGAGAAGAAAGAGGAAAAAGAAAGAAAAAGGAAAAACGAAACAAGGAAAAAAGAAGAAACGAAACGAGATAAAGAAAGACGAATGGTGAAAGATAAAAAAAATAAGAAGCAAGAAAGTGACGAGTAAAAGAAGAAAAAGAGATTAAAACTTTAAGAGACGAAACAATATAAAAATAAGCAAAATTAATAGGCGAGATGAAGCATCGAGTAAATGAAACAATAAAGAGACGAGAAAATGTAACAGAATAAACGAGAAGCAATAAAGAAACGAGAAAGGAAACAAAAAAGAAACGCGAAAGAAAAACAATAAAGCAACGAGAAATGAAACAAAAAAGAAACGAAAACGAGAAACAATAAAGAAACGATAAAAAAAAACAAAAGGAAACGAGGAAGGGAAACAATAAAGAAACGAAAAAAGAAACTAAAAAAAAAACATAAAAAAGAGAAGTGAAAGCAATAAAGAAACGAGTAAAGAAACAAAAAAGAAATAAGAAAGAGAAACAACAAGAAAGTAGGAAAAGCACCCAAAAAGAAACAAAAAAGAGAAAACCGTAAAGAAACGAGAAACAAACAAAAAAGAAACAAAAATAAATGAGAAGAGAAACAAGAAAGTAGGAAACAAAACCCAAAAAGAAACAAAAAAGAGAAAACAATAAAGAAACGAGAAACAAACAAAAATGAAATTAAAAGAAATGAGAAAGTAGTAAAAAACACCCAAAAAGAAACAAAAA
Organism: Acanthosepion lycidas; assembly: GCA_963932145.1. Classification (NCBI taxonomy): domain Eukaryota; kingdom Metazoa; phylum Mollusca; class Cephalopoda; order Sepiida; family Sepiidae; genus Acanthosepion; species Acanthosepion lycidas. The sequence goes on from OZ010583.1 coordinate 88,668,812, forward strand.
GGAGAAAACAATAAAGAAACGAGAAACAAACAATAAAGACACGAGAAACAAACAAAAAAGAAACAAAAAGAAATGAGAAAGAGAAACAAGAAAGTAGGAAAAACACCCAAAAAAGAAACAAAAAAAAGAAAACAATAAAGAAACGAGAAACAAACAATAAAGAAACGAGAAACAAACAATAAAGAAACAAAAAGAAATGAGAAAGGGAAACAATAAAGGGATGTAAAAAGAATCAAGGAAAGAGATCAGAAAAGAAAATGATGAATTGCGAAAAAGAAACAAAAATGTGCAGATTAAAAGAAAAAAGAAAAATGATGAGAGAGATAGATTACAAGCAACAAATAAAAGAAAGAAACTGAAAGAAAAAGAATGCGACGAGAGAATGAAGCCGAACCGAGACAAGTAAGACTGACAAAAAAAGTAAAAAATTAAAAAAAGGGAAAGGCGAGAAAAAGAATTGAAAGAAAAAGACTGACAAGGAAAATGAGTAAAAGAAGGAAAGTGGCATTCAGCAATATGCAAAGAATGGCGATTAAAGAGGAAAAAGAAACAAAAGAAACGAAAAAGAGAAAAAAAAGAAACGAAATTTATTTACAACAGTTTAAAGAAAGGAAGAAAAAAAAATCATGGAGAAAAAAACTAGAAAGAAAAACAGAGGAATTGAATTTTATGTGTCAGAGATTGAGAATGAGAAATGAAAGAGAAAACGAAATCAGCAACAGAGGAATAATGTCGGCGGAAGAGAGAGAGAGAGACAGCTATGCTGAACCAGAAAACTGAACCACAGTGAATTCAAATGCACTTTGAGTGTAACATGACTCATGAAGGGTCTTTGAGAACAAAATAGGTGACTCAGAGGCAAGAATATAAACAGTATACAAATCCAATTGCATCAAAAGCATCGCCCCGATACTCGCTTTTAGACACAAGCAAAATAAAACTAACTCCTACATGAAATTATTTACGTGCATGTACGTGTCTACACACCTACATATAATTAAACGCACCCTAAGCATATATATATATATATATATATATATATATATATATATATATATATATATATATGTATGTATGTATGTATGTGCGTGTGTGTGTGTGTGTACTTGTATGAGAGGGTATAAACATGTATTTTTTTAGAATGTGGCCACAGGTTTTACTGCATATAGGATAGCATATACATATATGTATATAAATATTTATAAATCTAAACATGTGCTAAAGTATCCAGCATCTCTTTATAAAAAAAACAAAAACGTTTTCTCTTGTCTATTGATTTTAGAGTTCCAAAGAAAACTAAGATTGGAAACTGAAAAAAGAAAATAGAAAGAGGAGGAATAAAGAAAAGAAAGAAAGAGAGTAATATAAAAGAGAGAAAGATGAAACAGTGAGGTTTACATGAAGACAACTAAACCAAATGTATATCATTTACCATTTTGTATTCAGTTAAAATTATATTAAAATGTTATATAGATAGTAGATATATAAATGTTTGATTTCACTACAAAATTCCGTGTCCCTACAACATCCAGAAGAAACCTTGTTTGACGACAAATAATAATAGCTAAAAATTAAATCCTACAATTATACGTTCGCTATATAGAAGATAGTTTTATTTTAGCTGAAGACAAAGAAAAGGAACTTATTATCTTAAGACTATCTTGTCAGTCATTTGTAACAAAATTTGGATAAAAGAGAGATTGCTATATAAATACGCAATATATATAGGAAGTGTGCGTTTGTAAACAGTGACTATTACTGCTAATATTGCAAGTATCTTCGGTAAAACGAATCGAGTTCTCTCAGTCACTATGTGTTTATTTAAAAATAAATGCGTTTAAATTCACCTTCATCGCTGCCGTTCGCCAATTCAGCCGAGTTTCGATCCGAGCTAGAGGCAACAGGACGTCTAGCTACACTCATGAGCTGTGATACAGGGAAACAGTCTATTTGCGGAAGACTATATATATATATATATATATATATATATATATATATATATATATATATATATATATATATATATATTACTCGTTAGGTAAATAATCCAATGTTCTCTACTACGTATTGAGCAATCTTTTAAGAATAGTATTTGTTGGTTGTCGGAATTTATTCTGTATACACCCATCCTATACTTGGATATATATACATATATATATATATATATATATATATATATATATATATATATATATATATATATATATATATATATATATATATATATATATATATATATATCGTTTTAGTGTGTTCTATATTTTTGATAGGAATACGGAATAAATTCCAATAACCAAAAAATACTATTCTTAAAAGAGTGCTCAATATAGAGTAGACCAATTATAATTATTTATTCGAAAATTATAACGTAAATATGTTATAAAATCACTACAAAAATAGACATTTTGTTTCAACACTTCTGGTGTTTTATCAAGTGATAACACTTTTTTGGCCATACCTCTATATATTTTATATACACTAGAAAGACTCAGGAAATTTCCACAGTTTGATTTTCTCTTTGAATTTTATGATGAATGTTAAGTTAATGATAAGCTCAATAAGCACATGGCTAGTTCAACAATAAAATATCCGTAGAAATTCACATCGCATCGTTAATTATTTGAGCTCAACAACTTAAACAAACTATTGCAATGACAATCATAAAACATCCTTAATTTTAGATGTAAGGGGATACAAATGAAAAGATTTGAAACTGACAACTTTTTTCTATTTTACTGAAACAAAATTTAAACGCTTCTAGTTTATCTTTCTTTATTTCATTTTGTAACTGACACCAATCAGAATATTTTTGTTTTTCTATTTAATCAAAATTGATTCGTCCATTATTTATGAGTTATTGACAAGAAAAGTTAAACACTTTTATCTTCTTTATTTCTAGCCATCCCACCGCCTTACGAAGATTTCTCTTAATAATAATTTTAAAAAAATAATTCAACAGACATTAACTGGATTTTAGCGATTGCATTAATCTGTTTTCTTCATTCGATACTGTGCGTTCGAAAAATGTCATTTTAATCGAGGTCGCCGTAGCTTCTCGGCTACTTCGTTGAGATTCTCAGGCGAATAAACTACATTTCATCACTCAGTTGTGTCTCTGTCTTCGGAAAGAGAACAACTAAATATACTACTAAGTAGTGGCAGGTCTCGTGAAACAGCTACCCGCGGCAGTGCTTCTGTCATTACACTAAAGAGGGGAGACCAGTAGTTATACAGATTTTGGATCCTGGCTCAGGTGCATTTGCCTGGGTTCGCCAAATTAAACTGATCTTTTTTTTAAAAAAAATCTTCCTTTAAAATCACTTTAAACTTCGAACTTGTGTCACATACAGTAGCGACGTAGTCGCACTGAAAAATACCTTTGGGATTTTGGCTAAGATCAAAGTGTAGTATCTGTTTTTATTAGAGCAATCTGATCCCCTCTCTCTCCATCTACTGTCGTCCATTCTTTTTTTCATTGCCCCACTGAAATTAAGTAAAGTCCTATATACGCGAACAAAACGGAATAATCCAGTATTTTTTACATATTGACAGGGCGAAATATTCTTGCGAAATAATGAAGCCACAAAACACAATTATAATTGTTGACCATGTTTGCCAAGTCTATGAATATAGAATACAGCGCAGTACGTAATCTGTTCAATAAAGCAACGTTAAAGATTAATACTCACGAGTCAGACACTCTACTGGATCTGAATATATCGCCAATACTTCCAGCAGCTGTTCCGTAATTCTTCAGTCTTCGATATCAAAGGTTGGCAGTGAATATTCGAAAAAAATAAAACAAAACATGGCTGCCTTTATACACGTCACATTGAATATTTCGAGCCTACTGATTGGTTAACCCTTCTATTGGTGAATTATAAAATGAGTCAGCTCATTTTGGCTGGCTCACTAGTACCAAGGTACCCAAAAATTCTAACAATAATCGGAGGCACATATATATATATATATATATATATATATATATATATATATATATATGTTGTGTATTTGGGTAGCAACTCGTCTTTAACATGTTTCCATGAACTTATTTTTTTTTTAAATTATTTCTCTTCTATACGTACAAGGGATCACTTTTCTGGAATTAATGTCAAAATTGTCTAAATGTTGATTCCGAATGCTCTCGGACATATTTGTATGGACTTTTGTTCTTTTATTTATTTTATTATAAGGAACCCATCCTCAATGTTTGTAAAAGTATTTCCGATACACGGTGTATATAGGCATACATTTATGTATTCTAAGAATACACATTTAATGTGAATTAATAAGGTGGAGCACCAAAGTATGAAAAACAATTATTTTTTTTTTTTTTTTTTGCTTCAATGTAACAAGTAAGCCATGAAGAACTGCCAAGTATCTGATGTAATGGTAAATAATAAAGAACTACGTGTCTTCATTCTTTGAAATATGAAGGTGTCATTTTGCTGAAACGCCATTTTTCATTCTAGACATGAGTAACTACCCTATACGAGGTGCATTCAAGAAGTTCTGAAACTGTCTTTGATTATTGTTTTTGTTTTTATAGCGGAAACGAAAGGCAGACGGAGGAGCCAATCGCTACTCGTCTCCTTCGGTCAAAGAGACGACGTTTAGTGGGTTGTCTCTGCAGAATTACAAGGTAACCATGCCCTGTCAGGACAGAGCTCGTGCCAACCCCAGAATGTCTTGTTATGAAGAAAGAAAGTGTCTATCAGTTACCATATGATATATTCAGGACGGAGAGATGAGCGGTGTTAACTATGTAAATGATTCAATTTTCTAGCCAAACGCTAAAGTTTTATGCTACATAAGAGCAGGGACATTTTCTAGGGAGAATCAAACGGGGAACACGAATTCTTGACCGTATCGCAGATATGCCTGTGTTCAATGATGTTTTGCAATTCGTTCGTCCTTGTTGGACTGTGGTCTCGACTTTGTTTGTTACGTACGTGTCACTTTCCCGTGTCTCCTTCATGCTCTGCCTCTGAGTGATCCAGTATTCGGCTTCTTTGCCGTCTGATTCCGGTGCTGCAGTTTTTTTTCGTCCCTTTTCGTTGGCAGACACCCAACTAACAAGAAAATCCAACATTTTTTAATCACTTTACCCAGAGCAAGGCGGTAATGCCACTCGTACGCAGGGATTACAGAAAGTATATGAGAAAGCTGACAATACGGAGTATTGAGAAAAAGGACAAACGATGAACGGGTTTCAAGAAGGCAAAAGATGACGATTGACATGAAAGATTGGGAGATTGTAGCTACCAAGGAAGCAAGGAAACGGAAGGGTATTCCACTGGTGGGAAGGGCAGGAAACAAAATTTTTTGAGTAGATGTGGTCGTTGCATTTAGCTATTTCATCTGTAAAAGTGTGGGACCTAGATGCAAATCTAGTAGCACGCTTAAATTCGTGTATTCGGGATATCAAGAAAACAGCTCGTCATAGCAGATGCTAAGAAAATATTTGCAGAAAAGAAAGACGGATGCCACATAACGTCGGCGAGAAAGTGACTGAAGTCGAGATGCCTGGTAAGGCTCGATTATATTGCAGGTCCTTTTGGGGATTTTGCCAAGAATCTCGAGATGTACGACAGAAACACCAGACCAAATATGGTAACAGTATTCAAATGCAAGTACGAATAGTATATTTTTAAAGAAGAATTCTGACGAGAAAAGATTTCTGGCACGGCACAGTGACCCAGGTTTCCTTGCAGTAGATGCAGCTGTTGATTCGATATATCCGCCCCACTTCATGCCAGTGGAAGATGTGAGTCCAAGAACACGATCTCCTGGAGTCTAATCTCAGCCAAGTTGATGGCATGCAGAAAATGAATCTGGTGAATTTTTGTCTACCATTACGACACGACAAATAAACTGGCCTGCTAACTTTCTTTATTTCTGATTGACGGAAACGCCCGTAACAACTGTTTGAACACACCCTACGAAACACTGCTTGTCACAGCTGACGAGATTGCATAATGCAGTCAGGACGTGAAGATAATTTGGAATCTCGCTCGGCAATGAAATTTTCTGTTGCCAGACATGGGCATCAAAACTGTCCGTCGCTTCGAACTGACAACAGAAATAACGCTAGGTAGGAACTCGTCAGGTTTGAAGTTAAAATCGTTTCCTTTTTGTAGGCTAGGTACCACTCAAGACTAAAAAGCACAACCGGAACAGCGTCATTTGAACGAACTGAATCGTGCCGAATTTAACACTGATCGATGATGGCAATTTCGCTCATGCCGAACGTTACACTGATCACATATACGCATATTTCCTTTATGGAAAAAAAGGGAATACAGTTCAGGAACCTGTATATTTTAACGTTTTTTTATTTAACTTTTCAAATGAAAAAGTAAACATTTATGTCAATACATATGTGTACCCTCTTAAAATGACGTTAATTCTAATAAGATAAAAACCTCAGAATAAAACAAATGTATTAAAAAATACCCTGTTTATGTTTCGACTAGAAAAAAAAAACGATGGCGGAAACAGTCTTCGAAAGTAATTAAGCCATTCATAATTTTCAATGGCATAACTGGTAGAACAGACTTTGTCTAAAGAATTTGCTCCCCTGATGAAAAAGGAGATAGTTTTGGTTGAAGTTTATTAAAATGCTTAAAACATCTCAAACACGTGTACACACTAAAAATAAAATTTACCGTAAAAAGACAAGCAGAAAAACACCCATATTCTCGCATTCAAAAAAAAAAAAAAAAAAAAACGACTGTAAAAAAAGGCCTCAAATATTGGAAACATTTACGATGAAAAACGAACAAATATCAAGGAAATTTATCAGCAGGAACAGAAACCGATGAAACTATATGCCTGACGCGAGAAGAGGTGACACTTCTGTTGTGGTAACCCTCTTACAGTAGAATGAACTATTCCTTCTCTCATAAATACAAACTTTAAAAGTCGGACGGATCGCAGAGTGGAGTGGAGTAGTAGACGCAGTGCTAATCTACTTATTACACATGCTATTGTTTTGTATATATCTTCAATATACTTTATCAACCTACCTTCGTCTTCTGTGTCTTTCTGGCCCCTAAACAGGCCACAACTTCGTAAGCGAAGAATGAAAAAAAAAAGACCTGATATTCGAAAAAGTTGAAACTCTTACAACACAAAACGTTAATAATTTCAGCTACAAACACGGCGACAATGTGGTGTGTTGGGAAAATAATACATCCCTAGAAATCTAGAAGCATACGCGTAAACCATATATCCAGTTAAACGATAAAATCATTTTTGATAA
>OZ010583.1:88681075-88698575 GCA_963932145.1 Acanthosepion lycidas
GTGTTCATATATTTTAGATCAACAGTCTCTTCTGATGGAAAATGTACAGAGAAATCCAATCCTGATTAGCCAAAGCCAGCACAACATTCGGTAAACTTAAACATAGGTTATGGACACATGGGTAGCCTTGTATCTTTATGCAGCAACACATTTCTAGTTCTGGGGTTATTCAGTAAATCGTATTTTATAAATCATATCACGTCTTTTGCTCCGGTAAAAAATACATCAGATTATTTTAAAATTTTCAATATCGCGATTCTTCTTCTTTTATATGACGTGTCCCTTCAGGATGTAGTCGATCATGGTCCTCCACATCTTCCTTTCCCTTGTAGTTCTTAATAAGTTTTGTCTTTTTGTTATTTCTCCCAAACACTGTTCTATCATGCATTTACTCAAGTCAAACAATTATACAACGCGCTGCTTTTCTCTGTCCCACTTTCCCTCAGTCCTCCCTGTGAGTATCAGATTTTCCGAGTTCTCCTTCTTCTTTATGTACCCCACAAATTTCAAATGCCACTTCCTGATGTTAAGTATAAGTTGTCTTTTTTCTCCGAAATTCTCGTCTTTGCACATAAATTCGGCCAATGTTATCCTCAGCATCTTTCTGTAGAATCATATTTCTCCTGCTTCAATGCTCTTCTTCATCTTTAAAAAGGTTTTTCCAACATTCTCTGCCATCACTATTTTATATCCTATTACACAGTATATGCGAGAACTTTATAGTTGCCAACATTTTTAATTGTCAGGATGTAGTTCGATATTTAATTATCGCTAACTTGGGAAATATGAATGGGGACATTAATCTTCCAGATCGTTAAAAGACATAGTATATGACCGTTCAAGTAACTTTTTTTGAGATCTTTATTCTTCTTCTTGTGATGACTTACGATCTCATATCTAGTTGGTTGACCGCTTGAGAATACCGGGTTCTCTAAGCATGATGTACTCCCGGTATAATTGATAATGGATAATAGTAGAGCTCCAATCCCAGTTGTGTTGTCTATATTTACTTACGTGCGAATATTTACTTACGAGCAAATTGGGGCAGGTATGAATCCACCTCTTACCCACTCCTGCCAGCTATGGGTTAATTGGTAAGATTTGTACCACTAAACCATTCTGATATCAAACAAAAGATCTAACCTGTCTATATGTCTGAGATGAGGGCGTCTTTTTACTCTATTTGCAGCGTTCGCAGTGTTATTTTCATCATTCTTGCGACACATGGCCCAGTGGATGAAAGCGTTGGCTGAGTAATCCAAAATTTTACTTAATCCAATGTGTTGTGATTTCAATACATAGTCACTGCAAAAACTTAGAGAGTTGAATTGCTAAAGGGAATTAACTGATACTGAGATATCCCAAAAAAAAGCATGGCAATTGGAATTGAAACCTTGACGCTGTGGGCTAAATAAAGAGTTCGGTTCGAAATTCCAAATTATATCTCCTGAAGATGGTCGTGAATATGACAATAAAGATGAGGAAAACAGTCTGAACAATGTAAATAGTGTAGTTAAAACACTTTATAATCTAAAGAAAATATCTTCTGGCTTTACTTAACCTTCAAAAGATTGATAAGCCGTCAAAAACGAATAAACCAAAGAATTTTTGTATCACGTCCCATTTGACGCTTTTTTCTAACTTCTTATTCGAACTCACACCCGTTCACATAAATAGTCTGTCTGCCATCTTGCCTTCTTTCTTTCTACTATCCCACTTTTCTCATTTTGTGTACCAGATTTTCAGCAATCATTTCTCTGTTTTTAGATTTCTTTGCATTTCATAATTTCCCTGAAGCTTCTTCGTTTCGACTAATATTCATAACCTCCGTCGGTAAAATGATAGCTCTGTAACTTCAAGTGTCTTTTTCATCAGTGAAGAGATTTCCCGGCATTCTTTGCGATGTATGGGATTAGATATTGCCTCTTTAATTATTCTTAAATTTTTAATCGAATATAACAATTAGCAATGAGGTCTGGAGGAGATATTTTATTTTACTGATGCAATGTCAACGGGCCTCGATGATTAGTTTTGCCAACCAAAGCTTTATTGAAAGGAAAGACGTGGTAGGATTGGGTGACTATTCTCAACGAAGATTTTCACCCAAAGAAAGTAACCAGAACGCACCTTATGGCTACAACCCGTTGAAACGCCGATACAATCAATGAAATTAAACAACGTCGAGTCTGGACAGTACCTAGTGTTAGACATTTTATGACGGTCGTCTTCAAGTATAGAATCCAGAGGTTAGCAGTGAATATTTCGGAGACAGTATGAAAGCGTAGTTCAGGTTAGCAGTGGATATCGCAGCAAAGTAGCAGAGCGTAGTACTTCCTTCTGTCATCTTCGCCTGACAAGTTGGTACTGGTCATTCAGGTAGGGTAAACAAAAATGGCCGCCTTTATACACGACGGATAGAATGTTCTGCGACTTCTGATTGGTTAACCTTCTATTGGAAGGCTATAAAGCAAGTAAAGGTATTTGGAACAACTCACTAGTCATATAATACAGGCATATACACAACAAACTGTAACACCTAGATGGGTAACCTTTTGGAAAGCCACGAGCTGTAGCTTTGATGCGCGGATGGTGAAAAGAAACAACCAAACTAAACATGTCCAAACAAAATACGCCCACACAGCAAAAACAATATATATATATATATATATATATATATATATATATATATATATATATATATATATATATATATATATAGATATAGATAATATTAGTGGTAAATATACATATATATGCAAAATCCACAGGTGCATATATACACATGTATATTTTAGAATAAAAAAAAAATTTCCGAGAGGATAAAATCCAGGTAGAACTCAATGTCCAGGACAGAGTAAGGATATAATAAAAAGGCTTAAACACTAATATTCCATGGTCATAATTTATTCCATTGGAATCGTAAAAATTTACGATTCCAATGGAATAAATTATGACCATGGAATATTAGTGTTTAAGCCTTTTTATTATATATATATATATATATATATATATATATATATATATATATATATATATATATATATATATATATATATATCAACACATACAAATGCCCACATATAGACAAATATATACATACACACACGGGCGCGCGCACACAAACACACACATATATGTTTGGACATGTTTAGTTGTTTTGTTTTTTTGTATATGTATGCGTATGTGTGTGTTTGTATATATGTGTGTATGTATATATGTCTTTTTCAATCTTTTGTCCATAGGCCGCTATGCGTGTTTCAACTACCTATATGTATGCATCGTACATATGCATGTATTTGTCCTTACCTTTATTTGATTCCCCTTTTTCATCTATGTTGTTGTAAACCCTCTTAGAGTATAATGAACTCTTCCTTCTCTCATAAATACAAACTTCGAGAATCGGAGGAGACTGGTGAAGTGGAGTTGAGTAGTAGACGCAGTGCTAATCTACTTATTACTAACACTATTGTTTTGTATATATCTTCAGTATACTTTTTCAACCTACCTTCGACTTCCGTGTCTTTCTTTCTGGCCCCTAAACAGGCCACAACAATCTACATGTAATATATTAATAATTGTAGTTATTTTATTAGTGTATTTCTGCCTGAATTTTGATGAGTCAGATTATTTGTATATATGTACATATGTGTGATTGATTGTATATGCTTTTATTTGTATATACGTGTGTCTAACATAATTTTCTTTTACGTGTTTTTTTTTATATGTTTGTCTGTCTAACGTAATAAACCCTGCCTGTTGCAGCTCTGACCTGTCTCTCCGATGGTTCTAGCCAAAAAGTAAACGACCCGGTCCTCCCATGGTGAACTGAAGGAACCACCACTATCCGCCACGTTGTGAATTTTTCGATCCGAACAGCAGTATTTCGATCCCTCAAAAAGATCCGGAGGTAGGATGAAATAAATGGCTGGTTATTACGCTGAATGGAACTCACTATTCATGTAAAAAAAAGTTTCTTGTCGTAAGAAAACATAAGCAACTCTTTCGCTTCCTGTACAAAGAGCCTTTTTTAGGCCCCTGTTTTTGTGTCACTACCAAAGAATTTACACGAGTACAAAATGTCGTAACGAGGTTCACTCGTTTTGGGTCGGAAGTGACAGAGAGACAGTAGGAAAATTTCTGCCTAAACAATTTCGGCTGATCTAAGGGGAATAATTCGTGGATCTTCGTCTGCACCCTACGATATAGCAGTCTCCTTTCTCACAGCTTTGTTGACGAAGTTATCTGGATTCGTACGGGTTCTATTTCTATCTTTTGCTCCGAATCGATCTTCTTGACGTAGGACAACCAACAGACCAGACCAGCAAATTCCAGCAAGCCGTATCTTCCAAGTTCTGCCGTGTTCCGATCTCCAATCTGACTAACTCAAGCGTGCGGGTAGCTTATATAGAGAGAGGCGGAGCTAAACCATCTTTAGGCACCGCCCCCGAATTTTAATATGCAAATCGCCTTTGACCACCATGCAAGCTTTTCCGGGCCCCGAAACTCCGCAGGAAGCTAGTTTTCAAGAGGTACTAAAATCGGATTCGGATCTACTGCTGGGTCTTCCGCAGACAACGTCTACTTAAGTTTTGCCAAAACCACTTATCCCGTCTGGTTGAATTCCGCCATTCAGACCACCCAAATGTCCAATTCGCCATTTATCACAAACTTTACTTTAACGAATCCGTCTCTTAATCACTCTGGAATTATTACATTTAATTAACTAATAACTCAACCCCAGAAACAATTATTGATTACGTAATTGAGCCAACGGAATCTCGTCCAAGGTCAGGGTGGCTGGGTCGAAACTGATCTGGGCCTTGTGCTGTTTAAGCCAGTCACTCCCCAGAATCAACTCGCCCCACAAGTCAGGTGCCACATACACTTTCATGATACCTCTAGTCCTTGCTAATTGAAACAACACCCATGTCATGCCCTCTAACCTCATCCTACTGCTATCGGCCTGGCTTATGGATAAATCGACTGGCCTCAACCTTCCCCATCTCCCTGTCTGTCTGTAGGTCCTCAAACTAACCAGTGATACTGATGCTCCAGTATCAAACAGGGCCCTAACCTTCCTGCTTCGCAGCAAGACATTGCAGGTGAGATCCGGCCCCTCCTTCAGCAAATGGCAAACTCGGGCCTCCATTCCATCTTTCCTATTCGCGTCCGTTCTGGACTACCGAAAGGCGGGGGCCAGCAACGGGGGTTCCTTATTTCTTCGAGGTCCCATTTCTCGTCTGGGAGCCCTTCTGGCTGGAATGGGGTTTGGATGATAGCGCCCTTCCGCTCTACCCCCCTGTCCCTCCATTTCATTCCTATCCCGACCAGTTCGTCTTGGGGGATTCCTTTCCCTGTGGGGGCAGGTTCGCCTCATGTGGCCTGCGCCCCCACAATGCCAGCATCTTCTCCTCTGACAATCGGCCGAAAAATGACCAAACCCTTCACACGTTCAACATCTCAGAGGTCTTGCTCGAACTGGTGCTACCCTGCCTCTCACTCCTTCACGGGTGATCCAGCGGCGTTTCTCGGGCTCTTTGCTTTCCTGGTGGGTGGTAACAGCGCATTAGTCCGCTTAATACTTAATTCACGGTCCCCTGCCACCGTACACCCCCGAGCTTTGTGCCGGTATTCGCCACAAGTCGTACAGTTGAGTCCCAGAGACCTGGGGTTTCCTCCCCAATTGACTGGACAATTCCGATCCCTCTGCTTATCGTATTTACACGTCCAGCACACTAGCCCATACCGACCTGGCGTGGATTTATAGAATCCATACCGCAAGTCTCATTCCCGTTTATCCGGATCTGCCTCCAATTCACAACTTTCCTCTACTTCTTCTTCCGGGTCCCGTACCCGAACCTGCTTCTTCTTTTTCATCATCTTGGTCCCCTGGGGTCCCTGGCTACGCACCCCCTTATTCTGTCCCAAAGTCTTTCACTGTTGCGAGCCGCTTCAATAGTCGCGGCCAGGATTCTCGGTCCTTCCTTCAGGATGTCACGCCGAAGCTCCCTATCGCTCAACGCATCCATATATACGTTGGCTAACAGGGCCTGTATCAGACCACTTTCGGGTCGCCAGCTCCGGGAAAGCCTGTACCGCTAAGCCTGCTATTCTTTCTCCCCGATCTCCATGGCTTCCTTATCTCCGTGTCGGAGTCTGAACAACTTCCTAACTGCCTTAATGGCCGTGCGCTCACTGGCGTACTGTCGCACCAGGGCAGACTTCAGCTCTGTCCAAGTTAGGGTAGTGTTCTCCCTATATAGCCCTCCGACATATTTGGACACTGGACCGGACGCTGCTTCGTATACCAGTAGGACCATCTCCTGGTCCGACAAGCCATACACGACTTGTTTCTTTTGGATCGACAGTATCCATTCCTGCAGCTCTATTGTGTCGCCCCTAAACGAGGGCAGTCTCATACCTCCGAACAGTCTGCGGAACCCCATTGTAATTTCGGGAACTCCCGTTTCCTCTGGTCGTCTGCTACACTCATTCTAACGCATGATCACTACTACCTTCCCCCTATTCAACAAGAGACAACAGAAAATGAAAGCTCGCCTCACACGCTATCGACACTTCAACAGCATGCAAAGAAATCGAACAAACAGCTGTACACTGGCAGACTTGCGTGCGACAAGCGAACCGAGGGCCAAAAAGGTGACTTACCAAGGCACCAATTCTAACGTAATAAACCCTGCCTGTTGCATCTCTGTCCTGTCTCTCCGGTGTTCTTGGCCAAAAAGTAAACCACCCGGTCCTCCCCGGTGAACTGAAGGAACCACCACTGTTACTCCGGAATCCCTTCTACCCATGTAATTAGCACCTTCATTCTTATTCTTTAGCACTGTTGATTACTAAATCCAACTTGGGGTGGGGGTATCTCTCTCTCTCTCTCTCTCTCTGTCTCTGTCTCTCTCTTTCTGTCACAGTCTGTCTTTATTCATCTTCAAATTATTATTTTTTTTTATTTTTATTTTCCTTTTTCGAATCTTTCCTTCTATTTGTATCAAATTGGTATAGTGATCGTAGATACTTCTTACATCGGCATCCAACTTAACTGATAAATTGGTGCCTCGCTAAGAATAATAAAAAAATATACATATTTTCTCCTAGTTTCATTTCAGAATATTTTTGTAATAATTTTAAAATTGAAGATCGTTTAAATTTAAAATTTTTCATTTGTAATTTTTAATTTTTAATTTCACAGAGAAATTGAAACTTAATGAGATATGTTGATTTCTAATTTAATCTAAATTTAACTATAATGCACTAATAGATTGTATGTTGTCATGTTATTTTGAATTACCATATAAATGTATTCTGATTGGTCATCACAGGTTACATAACAATGTTTCCCCTAGTTAGGGGGGTTGATTAGTTTTGAACTCTTAAAACTCTTTATTTTGCAATCAACTCCATCCTTTGATAAAAACCAGAATTGTTGAATTAAAATGGCTATTTTTGTAGTGATGTTATAACATGAATAGGTTATAATTTTGAATACCCATTTTATATATATATATATATATATATATATATATATATATATATATATATATATATATGATTTATTCGACAATTATAGCATAAATATTTTATAAAATCACTACAAAAATAGTCATCTTGTTTCAACACTTCTGGTGTCTTATCAAGTGGTGTTGTTGAATATAGATGTTGATAAGACGCAAGAAATGTTGAAACAAGATGACTATTTTTGTAGTGATTTTATCATATATTTATGTCATAATTTTTTAATAAATTATATTTGCTCTACTCTGTATGGAGCAAACTTTTAAGAATAGTATTTTTTGTTTATTGGAATTTATTCCCTATAAACCAATCATAATCGTCGGGAAAGCCTGGTTCCTGGCAAGAATCTTTTCGAGTGAAAGTTACTCCTTAGTACTGAAATATACGAAGTGGGTGAGTGTGATTTGTCTGTTAAGGCTGCATGGCGTGTATTAGCTGTGTGTGAGAGAGTTAGTGGAATTAAGGAATAGACAGAATTTTGCCACATTTCGTCTATGAGAAAAGGTTTGTAAGGCGGAAAATAATTCCCCGCCTCCGAGGCTTCGTATACGCACCAGTATTCCATTTTCCGTCTGATCTGGCTCTTGTAAACCTCGGGCCTAGCAGGAGGACTTAGCTACTTGGTAAAACGGTAGAGACAAACGACCACTTTTCGGCCGTTTTTAGCAATGGATCGTATATAGGAGTTCCACTTGGGGTCTGAAATGAGTTAAATTCCAATAGGGGTTCAAGGCAGTGGCCTTCGTTGTACGAAAAGGTGTTCATTGCTTTAGCCGAAAATTCTGTCTTCTCAGTGTGAGTTTGTATATATGTGTGTGTATGTATATATGCCTTTTTCTTTGCTTCATCTGTAGCGCGATATGCGTATTTCAACTACGTATATGTATGCATCGTATATATGCATGCATTTTCTTTTCTTACCTTTATTTAATACCCTTTTTTTATCGAGTTCAGTTTTTGACTAGTCAGTTTCCCCCATTGTGTAGTTAGATCCAGGTCAGAGGAGAAATCAGATACCAAGCTCTAGTCATCTATAATTTGCGCGGTTAGCTCACATGCCGTTGTATCATTTGCATACATATTCACAAAAGTATAGAGTCAACACTTAGACATATTGTTTTAAAACAGTTAATAAGTCTGGATTGAAATGCGAGTCTTGGTGGACGAAAGACTAGCCATGGGCATTGAAAGACTAGATAGGAAGGAGTTGATGATTAAGAAAACTCTTCCAGTGATTCCATAACTGAAGAGCCTTTGTGTCAACCCCCTACATCACATCTTGACAAAGGTTTTGAATATATTTAATGCGATCTCCCTTGTGGATATTTATTGTCTCATGCCTCACTGATTCTGTGGGTAAAGGCAATTATAATATCAGCAGTGGAAAGAAAAGATCAAAATCCAAAATCTTTGTCGCTCAAGTGATTATCCCTATTGAGATGATGACCTATCTTCTTGCTGATTCAGAGATTTTGCTGATGAGATTAGGGGGCGGTTTCGTTGATACTGAGACGGAGATATGAGCGCTCACCTACATTCATGATAACGGGACATACATGGAAAATCTTCCATAGACTTGGGACTATTTAATTATACGCAAACCGTGAAAAGAGACGCTATGAACCCTCCGCATAAAACACCACTCAGAGCACAAATCTACAGACCCCCGAAACATACGGATGGTTTATATAATGCATATACGCAAGCATTATCGAATTTAAATGACATTTTGTATAAGAAATATATGTATATATAGTTTTATTTACATCGTTGGGGGGGGGCTGTAATTTGACAGCAACGTTTTTTTATAATAAATATTTTTAATGTATTTTGCTATCGTAAAATATACTGGGTTTAATGTGAATAATATATTTCCCAATAAAAGTATCTTCAAATATTTCGATACTTCGCCATAATTACTGCTATAGAGATTTCTTTTAGTTTCATCATAACGCAATTCCCTACCAGTAAATATTCATCCTATAAAAACCTTGCGGCTTATTCATTAATAAGTATGCATTGTAGTATATTTTGAGAGTTGATATATTAACCATCGAGTAAGGGCAGTATTTGTCTGAACAGTGTCAGAAGTTGTTCTCGTAGATTAATATTGAAGTTTCATTCTTCGAAAGATTCATAGACAACATTATTTTTACATGAAGTTTATTTGAAGTCCAGCGTTATTGGTAATAATTAAGTTAAACGTTTTAAGTCTTTTATAATAAATGATGAATATAAACAACAAATTGATACATCAGTCAAATGAATGTTAAGAAATATGTTTAATGTTACTCAATATATATATATATATATATATATATATATATATATATATATATATATATAGTCGACTCTCCCGTCGAATTGGACGTATGAGGGTCAAGCAGATCAGTTCCCAGGAACAGACAACCCGACAACAGCACTGAATGTTTCGTGCAGGACCAGCCACACTTTTGAAGGGCCGAATTCAGAGACCTGGTGCACTAAGTGCCACAAGGTCCCCAAACGACGCTCCGCAGGTTTTGAATTCAGAGTTGTCCTTCTCCTAGGCCAGTTGCCATCCAAGGCTATAGAACCCAGTCTGTCTTGCTATTTACCCATAGCTGGGGCGAGAGGAAGCAAGGGTATTAGCACACACACACACACACACACACACATATATATATATATATATATATATATATATATATATATATATCGTCGACTCTCTCCCCGTCGAGTTCGACGTATGAGGGTCAAGCAATTCAGTTCCCAGGAAACAGACAGCCCGACAACAGCACATGAGATTTGATTATAGTGGTGAAGGTTTCGTGCAGGACCATCCACACTTTTTGAAGGGCATAATTCAGAGACCTGGTGCACTAAGTGCCACAAGGTCCCCAAACGATCATCTGCAGGTTTTGAATTCAGAGTTTTCCTTCTCCTAGGCCAGTTGCCATCCAAGGCTATAGAACCCAGACTGTCCTGCTATTTACCCATAGCTGGAGGGGAAAGAAGAGGATTCACACAATACCCAAGTGTATTAGCACGTAAGTGAATGTAATGGATCTGCGATTCCTCAATCCAAGCCGCTATCCATTACTCCACTGTGGCTATATATATCTGCGTGCGTGTGCGTGTGTGAGCGTGTGTATTTACACAGTCCATTCAGAATCAAAGGGTATTTATTGACTGATGTTTACATGCCAATCAAATAAAATAAAACACTAGGGGTTCCTCAGAGGCTAATGGAATCGCTGGAAAGCGGCTGTTATTAAACGCAGTGTGTCGAGGACAAATTAGGGGCAGGCCGTTGATTTCAAAAAGGCGACATTCTAATATTAAAGTCTGTTAAGTGTTGATATGTCAGTTAATTTTAATGAGCTGACTTCTTTCATCTGAAGCAAATTCTTTCGAATAATGGTTATTCCTAACTATGTTGCAATTTAGCCTCATGCATTTTAACAGAATTTAATTGGACAATTAATATCATTTAACATTTACTTTTTCATCAGTTATGTTGGATTTGATTTATTAGGTTGGTGCAAAAATAATGACGTAATAATGTCGTTTTTTGACGTTAAAAATACGTCAAAAAACGACATTATTACGTCATTATTTTTTAACCAACCTAATATTTTACTGGTGCCTCGCAATAATGGCCGTTTGAAATTTTGCGGGCGTTTACCACAACTTAGCTCCCTTGTATTTTATTAATTATAGCTTAGGTAGCATATTTTTTCTTTTTTGTTATTCATATTTTAAGGAACTCTATTTCTCTTTAAAATACTAATTCATGATTTTTGAGTTATTATTTTAGTTTATTTTTCACGGTAATCTATATCTATATATCTATCTCTCTGCCACACTTATATATATATATATATATATATATATATATATATATATATATATATATATATATATATATATATATATATATGTGTGTGTGTGTGTGTGTGTGTGTGTGTGTAAATAAATAATTACATCGCTTACACAACTACAGGCTTATCCAGAAGTGTTACGTTACACCTATCAGATCACAGTTCCATTAGAACCCATTTAAACACATATACAAATATATCAGACTCCGTTAGAAACATACTAGTAGAAAACACAAATATATTAACTGCATACACCTACAAAAAAAGACTAAACATAATGGAAGCTTTAATAATAAAAAAGAAAAAGCCAACTCTTAACTACGAACAAAGCCACAATGTGCTAACCGTATTCGGAAATTAAAAACATCCCTACCACACAATAAGACATACACATAACACACACACTCAATTAAGCTGAAAAATCGAATCATCCTTGATAATGGCTAAAGGTATAGCCGAAAGCGCTCGGAAATATAAAACATTTGGAGACTTTTTACACACCCATTGTCCAGAAGAGAAAGCTCTTGTTAGAACACAAGAAAATTTAAATAAAAAGGTTAGCCGTAGTACCTTGTCTGTCATTTTTAATGAAACATGCATAAACGAAGGATTGGTGCCTAAATATACAAATATATATATATATATATATATATATATATATATATATATATGTGTGTGTGTGTGTGTGTGTGTGTGTGTGTGTCTTTGGGGAGTGCGTGTGTAAATACATGAATTATACACAAGAAGTCTGCTTAACCAATTAAAAGCAAACATCGCAAAATTAAATATACCAACATGTCCTTTTCCTCAGAAGAACCTTTTATAAAAGCCAAATTACTTAGATTTATAAACGTCACCTATTTGTCTTTGTTTCTTATCCAATCGTATCTATCTATTTATCTATCTATCTATCTATATATATATATATATATATATATATATATATATATATATATATATATGCGTGTGTGTGTATATATCTGTGTATATATATATATGTGTGTGTGTCTGTGTGTGTTTGTGTGTGTGTGTGTATATATATATATATATATATATATCAAGTATGTGGTGCAGTTCAATTTACATTACATGAATCATTCATACTAAAAACAGATATAGAAGTTAACGATTCAAATGGCGAGAATACATCTTTGCAAACAAATTTAATAAAGTACATTATCCCCGAACCTGTATATGAATGTTGTGATCCCTGTTTATAAATTCCAGTTGCATAAGGTCTTTTTTTAGTTTTTTACAAGCTTTCGTCTGTTCCTACAGACATCTTCAGGTATGGAAATAGATTTGTTTTTTTTGTTTTTTTTACTTCTCAGTAATAACAGAACAACGAATATATAGATGTAATCCGAATAAATGTTTTTAGAAATGTGTTATTGTTAATTTTAAGAAATTTTTTGGGAGCGTGCGGTCGCAACGCTGATCCGACGTGCAACTTTCGGATAATAACTGTGACATTCCTGTATTTATTGCACAATTTATTTCATGCCATATCGACTGAAAAACCTACCAGTACAAAAGAATTCTCCTATTACCATACTAGTACAAAACGCATAATCTTAAAATTTAAAAATTCAACCTCTACGGCAGTTTTCATGTAGTTTGCGGCCATTTTCTATTGGCCAGAGTGAGAACCTATAGCTGGCTGCCACAAATAGGCAGGAAGATTCTATTGGCCCGCGTGAGAGTCAACAGCTGACTGACACGAATGTTAACTAGCATGCTAGCAGGCAAAAAAAAATTGATAGCTGCATTCGTCACAAGTATGAAAAAATCTGCATGGCATTTTACTCCAATTGGCCCATTCGCTTGCTTAAACTCAACGTTGACTCTGATTCCGCAGAATTGGGTTCGGTGTGAAAAAGTATTTGTTGATAACTTTCTTTTTTCATTCGGTTTTTTCAAGTTACAGGTCCTTTTTTTAAAGCTGATCGTTTTGTGTTCATTTTATATAGGTCTTTTTTTCTTAACAGATTTAATGTTTAGTATCGAGCTTACAAAAAATTCAGTGTGAGATAGTCAAGAAGTAAGGCATGTAGCAACATCAGCACGGAGAAGAGCACTTTTTTAAAAGCAAGTCAAGTGATAGCGATGGCTGTATGAGTCGTACGATTTTTCAATTCAATACGATGTTGCTAGTATATATATATATATATATATATATATATATATAAAATGATTAGCAGATTTATGTTACCTTTAGCATTCCGACTCTCTCACACACACTCTTTCTCTCTCTCTCTCTCTCGCTCTCTCTCTCTCGCTCTCTCTCTCTATCAATATATCTGTCTGTACATATATATATATATATATATATATATATATATATATATATATATATATATATATAGTGTGTGTGTGTGTGTGTTAGTTAGTTAGTAAGTAGTTAGCCAGCCTTCCCTGACGATCCGCATAGATGAAACCTTGTTAGGTTTGTCTGGATCTCTAGGTTTAACTAGGTCTGCTCTACTTACTGTATTGAGCACTTTCTTTAGTTATTTTGCTTACTCGTATTGTTTTTTTTTCTTTGCTAGACGATTTTTTTCGGCTAACGTACATGTTCTTGGTTCTTTCTTTTTTTTATAGCTTTTTTTCCCTTTGCTATTGGTTTGTTCATTTGCAAATCAAGACACCGAAGGTTTTCCGAAGGAGTATAATTTATTATACTTATATTATTACTACTACAAATACATACATACATACATACACACACACACATATATAACGTAATTAGCTAGATCATTTACCCAAACACATGTAAAAAAAATAAAACAAATAGTTGCATCAATAAAAATATATGACTGGAGACCTCTGTGTGTGTGTGAGAGAGAGAGATAGAGTAACAAATGTCGTATATCTCCAAATGAAAAAATCGGTATACCTAGGTAATTATTTTTACCCTCAGTTCTCTTGAATGGCCGATGCAATTTGGCGAGACTCAGAATTGCGACAAACTTAAAATAATTAAACAAATTCAAACGAACACACACATACATGTGTGTAACAATTGCTTCCTAAATGCACTATATATATATATATATATATATATATATATATATGATAATTAGTAGGGATAATTCCAAGAAGGATATAAATCCAAAGAGAGATCAATGTAAGAACAGATCAAATATATTAATGAAAGCTGAGTCCTTAGAAATCCGTAGATTACAATATATTTCATGGGATCAGGTGCCCATCTCTTCAGACAAAAATATTCCCAAAATAATAAATGGAGTTTACATGTATCCAGACAAAAATAAAGCTTCGAAAAGAGAGAAAAGAAAAAAGTTTTAAAAATAAGACAGATTTCAAAATTTGGGGGGTGGGGAGAAGAGAAAGATAGATAAATATGGGGAGGGGAAGGGAAAGAGAGTAAGAGTGAGAAAGAAAAGTGTTAAGTAGTCGACCTAGTAGTCGACCTGTGTGTGTGTGTGTGTGTGTAACTGTGCTGCGCACGCACACAAAAACACATTTATAAGCGCATGGATGTACAAAGTGGTATATTTGCATATACGTATACGTATATATATATATATATATATATATATATATATATATATATATATATATATGCACACACATACATTGACATCGATCTACATATATGTCCATATGCATAAAGGTTTTACGTATGGAATCATCGTAACCCCCATGAAAGGCCTCTTACTATAAACATCAATGTTATTGCTAAAATTGCCATCATAAACGCCGATGCCATCAGCAGAGACGATACAAAAGTAGCCTTTTCTCTTCGCTCTCAACTTATGTACTCTGAAATATTCTAGTGCCATTTCCCAATTGATACAAGCGACATTAAATGCATCTTTAGATCTAAGTGTTCGTCTCCTGAAACCGTCTTTGACCATCGTTTCGTTGCTATTTGGCCACTTCCCCGGATGCTGACACTTAGTCGAATTCAAAGTAATTTCATTGGGGCCTTCTAGTTAGCCATTACACTTGAATAAGTGGATTGTGCAAATTTCGAAAGTGAAAGAAAAGGAAAATGACAGAGAAAAAGAGAAGAAATAAATAAGGAAGGAAAAGTGTGATGTTGATTTTGAAGAGAATGTACATTTTAAAGTCGTGAAAAAGAATACATTGAAAGAAAAAACAACGGGATCAAAGAAAATCAGTGGAAAGATGTTTAAAATATATCAGGAAGGAACTGAATAAAAGAAATAGTGGAAATATGATGGAAAATCAAAGAAAGACATGGGAAAAAACTTATGTAATTTGGAGCAAACATTTTGCCAAATAGGGTAAAAATGTCCATTTAATTTCTTCTTTTGTTATCAAACTTAAGAACTTTATTCATCATTTGTTCATTCAATCAAACCTTTTTTAGTAGTAATCTTTTACCCATTATTAGATCTCTTCTTTTTTTTTCTTTTTCTTTTTTTGCTTTTTGCCTAAAAAGTTTGAATGGATGAATGAATCATGAATGAAGATCTTAAACATGAAAATATAAAAAAAGAAGAAATTAAATGTAATTTTTAAAGAAAGAGGCAAATCGAAACAAACATTGAAACGATGAGAAAAAGAATGAAAATAAAGCGAAAATGAAATGTAAAAGGAAGAGAGAATTCTGGAAAGTTGTGTGAAAATTAAAAAAATGTATAAAAGAAAGAGACAGAGGAAGCTGAGAGCATAAGACTACAAATAAAGAATGAAAGGAACTTTCTAATGTAATATCAGAAACAGAAAGAAACAAAGAAAAATTGGTCATAAAGAAATTATCGAAAAGTAAAAAAAAAATATAAAAAGAAGAAAAATTTGAAAAGGTCAAAGAAAAATGAACACAGACCGAGCAATTGAACTGATTAAATAAAAAGAGAAGAAATGAAAAAGAAAGAGAATTAGATGACGAATATAAACAGGGCACATGTAAAAGAAATAAAGGAAAAAATACAGAAGAAAGATATGCAAGAAAAAGAAAGAAAATGAAGAGAAAGAGACGTTTAAAATTAAATAAAAGAGAAAAAGAAAATAACGAAAGAAAGGAAAAGAAAACATCAAAATGAAATAAAAGATGATAAGAAAATAATCAAAAAAAAAAAAGAAAAAAGGAAAAGCCAAAATGAAATAAAAAAGGAAGAGAAAATAACGAAAAAAAAAGGAAAGGAAACATCAAAATGAAATAAAAAAAAGGAAGAGAAAATAATGAAAGAAAGAAAAAGAAAACACCGAAATAAAGTAAAAGAGGAAGAAAAAGTAAAAAAGAAGCGAAAGCTGGGAAAAAGGGAAGCAGCAAGAAGCAATAAAAGACAGAGAGAGAAACCAAAAAATAACAAAAGAAAATATCGAAAGAAAGATAAAAGAAAACAGAAGAAAAAGAAAGAAAGACACAAGTTAGAAGCAAAGAGTGTATCAACCTACAAATAATATATTGAACTTGTTCAGAAACCAGTGAACCACACAGGTTGGTGATTCGTAGGTAGACGGTACAGAATTTAAAGACCTTTCGCTATTTATGCGTGTAATTCTGATATTACATCAAATGGTCACACAATTGGAGCCTTTGACCGTTCATTCAGCCTGGTCATTATGATCGGGCGGAATTTGATGGCCAATCGTTTCCTATGCGCTAAAACCCACCGCCATTCTGCCCAGCGGAAGTAGCTAGAGCAACGCATCAGACCACAGCTCTTTGCAAAGTACGCGGCAAATTTGCACACCGTAATGACCACTGATCGAAAGAACGTACTAATTGGTGAATTTTATGAGACCAAATCGAGCGGACGATGGCTGTATGAAAATGACCACCACTTTGGCCATGCAGACCCCGACAGGACTTAATGGGCGTTGGAAGGGGTATAAACACCGGACAATGTTTCCAATACTTTCTGGGTTGCCGGGTGGGGTTAGGTAGAAAGATCTCAAATGGCATTGTTAGAATGTAAGTATGAGGGTCAGTGGGGCAGATTAAGCAGTCTACCAAACTTTAGCTTCAATCCTCAATTCAAACATTCGAGTGGTAAATGTCGTTTTCAAAGATCATTATCAATTAACTGTTGTTTGAATTCCTTAGACGATGTATTTCCATTACTGAACCTATCAGAAACTAGATAGATAGGTGGAGACCAAGAGAGATT
>OZ010583.1:88701075-88703575 GCA_963932145.1 Acanthosepion lycidas
AGTGAATGACGCTCACAAAACAAATTATATTCTCCCTGCAATTAAGAACGGTGGTGAGAGAAGTCTGGCTTTAGATGTTTTGCTGCTTCTGCACCAGGAGAACTAGTGAAAGTACAGTGTATGATCGTTGATAAAAACATAAATCTATATCTATAAAACAGAATATGTTTGTGTTTCTGTGCGTTTGTCTGTGAGAGTAATTATACTATATATGCACATCTACATTTCTTCACTGATTTCGATTAAATTGTAGACAAAAGTTGCAAATTTGCCAAGATAGTCCAAGACCATCTTTTCAATAACGAAACTCCCATGTTTGGCAGAAGAATTAATCAAAATGAAGGTGAAATTTTGAAAAAAAAAACAAAGCAAAGACGCGGAGAAAATTTATACTGGATGATCTGAGGTGCTTTGCACATAATGCAAAACATATCTCATGTTACGGGGTTTATGTTGAGTGCTTGATAGTTTACCTGCGATATTGGCTTCAAACAAAAATTGCAATAAAACTGAAAAAAATATCTGGTTTTTCGTATTACTTAAAATAAAAAACTTGAATAACTTCCTCATTTTTATCCAATTTTCTTGAAACGTGCCGCAAAAAAATTTGCCATCATGCAAGAAATAAGTTTGTTTTGTCCTATTCGCTCCCTCGTGTATAACGAAAAACGACGAAAAACTGTTTAAAAAGTTTGTTTTTCGGCCATAACTGGTTTTTCATCTGAGGCATTCCAAACCTGCCCTGTAAATTACATATGACACACAAATTGTCTTGCATGAATGTTTGGTTTAGATTATTTCAGTTAAGTGAACGAAATCTGTGACAAACTAGGTCCAAAATCGGCGTCGCCATTTAGCCAGTAATTTCTTCATATGATTCTATCCTAAATTGGCATTCAAACAACATTTGATGCAACGATTGTCTGAGAAAGATTACAGAAGCGTTAAAAGGGAAAAATTCCCGAAGAAACACTTATTGACCCTACCTTTAAACGTGCAAAGAAAGAGGTGGTATCCATGCGTTTGCACTCGTTCTTGAAACAAGCTCCGATGCTTCATCGATTTTTTTGTTAGATTTTGTGATCAGTGCCATACTATATGAAAGTTATTATGGCCATAGGAAATTTACTGAATATCTAAAACATTGAAGCAATTTGAGTCTGAGCACCGACCACAGAAGAATTTTTTATTGATAGAATTCCTTTATTAAGAACTATCAAACACGTGCGAAAAGCATACCGTAAAAACATATGAGTGGAGGAGTAGGTTAGTATACCAAAGGATGATTCATGCAAGAGGGGAGACAGACAGACATTTCTAGAAAGTGAGAGCGGGTATAAAGAAGGGGGCGGTTATACAAGTACAGCTCTGTAGACCCGGGCAACGCCGGGTACCTCAATTATTATATAATTAATATAAAACAAAGTGCACAAAAGCTATCTGTGGGGTGTAACTGGACGTTCCGCTATGACAATGACCAAAATTAAGGTATTGTAGTACCCCGCACAAGGTCCTAATATAAAGCCAATTGAAAATTTATATGTGTTTTATAAGAATAAGTGCCGTTGCCGACACTGTGGTTTGAATCTAGATCGCCTGTGTGTAACACGAGCGATACCATAATTATGTAGATCACGTGACCTTAAAGGAAGTGAATAATTACGAAATAGCTTAATGTTCACTGTTCACTCCCTCTGTCTATCCTCTAATGCTATACATTTCTCTCTCTACTCTACGGATTACGATTATCTTCTGATCATTATTGTTGTGGATTCCAGGATGAAATCCGGTCTCAAAATGAATGACAAACGCAGGAATGAAATATAGCAAATAAATGTATTGACGTAATAATACAATTGGTAATACGGTTAGTAGATCCAGAAATGCGGTTAGTAACAATAATAATATATATACAGTCTGGGAAATTCAGTTTCGAAATATGACTTCCTTCTGAGTCTACGTGCTCGCAACTGTGACTCCTACAAATCGGTTACCTCACACTCTCACTGTATCACTGTATCAGTGTATCTCTCTATCTCTGTTACACCCGGGTATTCACCGGCAGCAGAACAAGTACACACTGGTCGAGTCCACTTGTATGAAAAAGGTGTGGACCTCATAACAATTATACTATTTGGCTATTACTACTTGAACAATATTACTAGTGCAGATATTACTGAAAGGTGTTACTCTTAGTCTCGCCATCTAAGTAGTCTCGAATATAATAAGCATTTTTGGAAGTGAAATATAAAACAAAGTGCGCAAAAGCTGTCTATGTGATGTCACTGGACGTTCCGCTCTGACAATGACCTGAAACACACAGAATGAATTGTTACAAATACTTAGATGACAGTAAAATTAAGGTATTGTAGTACCCCGCTTGTCACTTTTGACATAGCGAAAGTGACAAGCGAAGCCGTCCAACATCGCAACAATAGGCCTGTTTGAAGATAAAACTAAAAGAAAGAAGTCCTTCGAATTTAGAGGAAACAGAAGCTAC
>OZ010583.1:88706075-88738575 GCA_963932145.1 Acanthosepion lycidas
TTCAATAATGGTAGAAAGGAAATTTCCAAGGATTTTCAGTGGAATCAAAATAAAATTTGACGTCGTTACCGGAATATATCCTAGCTCGGTATACAATATTATCAGTCATACATTGACCGTTTAGGGGGCAGATCAACTTTTTTGGCAACTGTATTTATTATGTATCTGTTTAATATAATACTCTTATGTTTGGATTTAAATTTATCGATCATACTGACACAGTTGTAACTGATCTTAATATATTTATTAAAAATCTTTTTTTATTTTTTGTTGAATGATTAAAGTTTTATGAATTAAATTTAGAAACATTCTTCAATATCCGTTTGAACATTACGATTAAAATATGGGTTAAACCATATAATGTTACGTCTACAGTGTTTCTATTTATTTTTCCCTTTTTTTTAATTTGTTTTCTAAATTCTATAAAGCTTTTATATATTTAATTTTATTATTTCAAAGGTTTCCTTATTGCTGGAGATAGTAGAAAATCTAACCTGACTTTAAATATGTAAATTATCTAGCTTGTTATAGGGGTGGTTGAATTCTTTACAGGCGTAGCTATGGTTATATCTGACCAGCTTTTGAGCTGCCATCCCCACTTGCTCCTGCAATTACTTGAATGATCGTCTTGGTGAGGCTATTATGCCGTGTGACGTGACCAAGACATAACATCTTCAAAGGTTTAATAGTGGTGAGAATAGATTCCTGCCAGCCCATCTTTTAAATTCGTAGATAAGGCGACAGTATATCTTAATTTCCACTCCATAAATGGTTACTATATTCATTTCTGCTGATTATCATATGTAATTGAATGTATATGGTTTGTAATAACCAGTATTCAGTTCCAAGATCACATTAATAAAATTGTTCACTTTAGCACTGGTAATTGTACTAATATTTATCTCGTGATTTTTTAAATATTTCATCATTTCCTTCTTCAGGGATTTTATATTTCTTGGACTTATTTGTGGAGGGGAATTACACCGTCATCTCTCCGGTGTCCTTTATGTCTTAGTCCCCACAATAGCAACATCTAACAAGTTCGCATACCTCTGCAGAATTATATGTCCCCTGCTAGAGTAACGTTTAATCCTGTGTTATTGCTTTTTGTACTCAGATAACAATGATATTAGGTTGGTGCAAAAATAATGACGTAATAATGTCGTATTTTGACGTATTATTTAACGTCAAAAACGACATTATTACGTCATTATTTTTGCACCAAGTTAATTTTTTTTTTTTTTTTTTTTTTTACCTATTTTTTGATTTTCCATTTCCCGACCGCTAATAGGGCAGAATGTTCTACTAAATTAAATAGTAGATATTAGTAGTTTCTCGGACAGGTAAATATCTTAAATATCTAATTGAATGAACGTATATTCTGTCTTTCTTTTTTATTAGTAAATCATCCAATGTCTTCTGTTGTTTTATGCCACTGGTTAATTCCTAGAGCATCTTTCTTTTATTTGCATGTTCGACCAGGAATTTCTTTGCTAATTTTACCGATATTACTTTTAGTTTGGTTTAGTAATCGGCATTATGGACTGTTTAAGAAATTTAATTTATGGTCTTTAAATGGGATGAATGCATTTTGTTTCGGGAATTTCTAAAAGTTATCAATGTTTAATTCAGTGACAATGATTTATGGTTTTAATGTTGATGCCATTTTCTCAATTGTTGGGTGTCATCATTTTATAAAACTTATTAACATCTTTTCTCATAACTAATATTGAATATACATATATATATATATATATATATATATATATATATATATATAATTGAACATTGAAGTCAACACTCAGAGGCGAAAGGCTATTTCATGCTAGCCGAAATCGTCAGGGCCGCCTGACGATTGCGTGTCGCATGAAACAGCCTGTTGCCTCTGAGTATTGACTTCAATTTTAACTGTTATATTTACATGCGATTTATCTATGATATTGATCAATTTATACCATAAATATAGCATACCGTAAAACTATATATATATATATGTATATGTGTGTGTATGTATATATATATATGTGTGTGTATATATATATATATATATATATATATATATATATATATATATATATATATATATATATATATATATATATATATATATATATATATATATATATATATATATATATATATATGTATGTATAAGAGTTACGTATAGGATACAGGTTCGATTCCTGTCGGAGAGCGAATATTTTCTATGAAAATTTTTTGGACATACAGGCCGGTTTATGTCATTAATACTGTTTATTAGAAACAGAGCATTTACTTAAATATTTTTATCTATAAAAAGAATGTATAAAGATAAAAATGTCTTCAATATTTTTAGGACTTAGGATATATATATATATATATATATATATATATATATATATATATATATATATATATATATATGTATGTGTGTGTGTGTTTGATTGTAAATTTTAAGATATAACTCAATGAATGAAGACAAAAGGAAAACTTATTTTTGCTGAGACATCTTGTCCTCCGATGGCTCTTATGGTAAATTATCACCAGATGACGAAACGCATCCACTAGTTTGTTTTCTTTTTCCATTTCATATATATATATATATATATATATATATATATATATATATATATATATATATTTGTGGGGGGGTGGCAGAAGAAACTGACAACCTCCTCCAGGATGATCTATTGTCGTTGATTATCAGTTCTGCTATTGTCATGTCCGTCCACTATTTGATTATATCTGACCAGCTTTTGCGCTGCCATCCCCACTTGCTCCTGCAATTACTTGAATGATGGTCTTGGTGAGGCTATTATGCCGTGTGACGTGACCAAGACATAACATCTTCAAAGGTTGGTATTTATCAATCCACCCACGAGGACCGAATGTGGCACAAGACCAGTTTAATGTGGGTCTCTCCGAGCCCATAGGCTCGGCCAAAAATATAGCCTTTGAACCCGCCTAGACGGGTTCAGGCCCTGTCTACCTCCCCGAAGGAAACCTTGTCCTTCGGCAAAGCTTCCTCCGAGTTCCTCTCCGTAATGCAGAGAGTTCGACAGACTCCGACCCGGAAGCTCACAAAGGCAGCGTACTACACTTTGATCCTCGCGACCGGGCCGAGCAGCTTCTTCAAAGGTTTAATAGTGGTGAGAATAGATTACTGCCAGCCCATCTTTTAAATTCATAAATAAGGCGACAGTATATCTTAATTTCCACTCCATAAATGGTTACTATATTCATTTCTGCTGTTTATCATATGTAATTGAATGTAAATTTCTGGGAAGTTCAGAGATTATCGAAAAAAAATTGTTTTATTATGGTTGTTACATCTAAAAATATATTTACACATATTTTAATATTTTATAATCACATATTAAAGCACAATATAATTTCAGACAAAAACGGAATGAAATTTAACTTTTAATGGATGCACGTTCGATCATTCAATGTCGGATTGAAATTAACTTTTAATGGGTGCATATATATGTCCGATTAAAAATCAATTCATTAAAACACAATGAAAATTCACTTTTAATGGGTGCATATACAATTATTAAATGTCCGGTTAAAAATAAATTCATTAAAACAATAAAATATAACTTTTAGTTGGTGCACATACGATCATTCAATGCCGGATTAAAAATAAATTCATTAAATGACATGAAAATTAACATTGAATGATCTTATGTGCACCCATTAAATGTCGGATTAAAAATAAATTCATTAAAACGTAATGAAAATCAACTTTTAATGGATGCACATACGATCATTCAATGTAGAATTGAAAATAAATTCATTAAGTCTTGAGAAATTATGTGCGTACGTTTCGGATATAAAACCGATCAGATACGTGCTTTCAAGAATTTGTACAAGGTGATGTGCATCCCTTAAAAGGATAAGCAGGACATAGCTCCGTGGCCGAGCTATCAAAAGTACGCTGAAGCAGACGATGATGTTTATCCTACATAGGTGGATGGACGCATTTTCAAGCCAAATCGGAGAACAATATATATAACGGTAAAAGACAACAGAAAAACTGTATTATTATTATCCGACGCGTTTCGTCCACTATGGACATTTATTTATTCATTATATATATATATATATATATATATATATATATATAATACAGGCTATAATCCGTGGGTACATAATTCAAGTGAATCCTAATAACATAAAATATTAAAACTAACCCACAAAGAGAGTCCAATGTATTTATTATAAAAGAGCATATTAGTTACATAGAGAAATTCAAAATAACCTCATGAGAATAGCTATTTCATCTAACGTTGAAACGTTTGCATTTGAGTCGAAAAATGCTAGTTTTAACGTTAGTTGAAATAACTATTTTTATGAGGTCATTTTGGATTTCTCTACTACACACACACACACACTCACACACACACACACTTATATATATATATATATATATATATATATATATATATATATATATATATATATATATGAAATGGACAAAGGATACAGGTTTGAATCCTGTCGGAGGACGAATATTTTCTGTGAAAATTTCTCAGATATTCAGTCCGGTAAATGTTTTTTAATACTGTTTATTATAAACAGAGCATTTACTTAAATATTTCTATCTATAAAAAGAATGTATAAACATAA
Organism: Acanthosepion lycidas; assembly: GCA_963932145.1. Lineage (NCBI taxonomy): Eukaryota > Metazoa > Mollusca > Cephalopoda > Sepiida > Sepiidae > Acanthosepion > Acanthosepion lycidas. The sequence goes on from OZ010583.1 coordinate 88,710,687, forward strand.
AAATGTCTTTATATATATATATATATATATATATATATATATATGTATGTATACACACACACACACAAATGTAAAAGAACGAAGAGTAAGATTTCACTGTTCAAAATATTAACGTAAAATTAATTATATATATATATATATATATATGAGAAAAAACGGAAAAAACATTTAGAACAGGGTAGTTGTCGTTGTTGTTGGGATTACAATGCGCATGAGCGAGGAAAGCTGGTAGTTTCAGAATTTTTAAAATATTTTTTGCAATGTCACCAAATTTATCTATATTCTTTTTCTTTCTATCATTTTTGTTTTTAATTACCCCACTTTGAGATAACAGAAAATCTGCCAAGAATTTTGAAACTGTGGCATTTGGACATAAATTTACTTTGGTTGAACAAACGATTACAGCACTTTCTGGACATTTTAGTTTCACTGAATTATTTTCTCCTTTAATTAGAGTAGCATTTTTATGCGTTTTGTATGTTTTAACATGTCTCTTTGTGTTCATATAGTCTTGTTTAAACTTCTTGATTTTTCCCAATATATTCTTTCTGGCAATCCTTCTGCTTGATAGTGTAAATTCCTCATTCAAATTTTGTTTCAAGTATTGGCAAATGTTATAGTGGGTAGATTTTTTTTTGATTCGTTGGGTTTGTCAGGAAGCACAGCTTTTCTATTTTGGATTATTTTAGGAGCCTTTCTTTCTCATTCAATCTGATATAGATAGGGTATTAAAGTGTCGTGAAATTTTTTTCAGAATATTTTTCCTCTTCGTGTAAATATTGAGGGTTGAAAATTTATAATGCTCTTAAGTAGAATCCAATGATCATTCCGGATTTTATTTTACTGTTATGATGGGAGTTCATTTTTTATTTGATTTTTGTTGGACACTAAGTTTTAGGCTGCTGCCAAATCTGTGTAATATGATGTCTTAGGAAGTTAAAGCACCGTATTCTTCTATTTCTTATGTAAATTCTATTGTAAGTTCGATTGTGCTTAGTTCATTATTTACATTATTCGGACCATTGTCCTCATCTTTGTCGTCATATTTATTACAACATTTCGGCCGTTGTACACTCTGGCCTTCTTCAGGTGGTTGGAATGTCGAACTGAACCCTTTATTTCGCTCACTGGGGTAGACTGTTCTATTTCCACGTGCTATGTTTGATGGATGTGAATTATTTCATGTTAATTTCCCTCTGAAAGTTCTCCACTGCCTTAACCGGGTATTGAACTCACACTATTTGGGTCCTGTCACTGGATCTAACCAACACCATTATCCTTTGTGCCCTATGTCCTTGAGGAAATTTGGGTATGTATTTCTGTGTATTATAAACCTAATGTCTTCAGCAACCATTTTTACCAGTAGTCATATTGCAATTTTTGTCTTACCATCCATGTTTTTACCAGAGCTCATATTGCAACTTCGTTGCTATCATTGCTTTTCTCTGGGGCACCTTATTACTGGTTCCCATATTGTATTTATTTCTATGCTTGGTCGCCTTAGGAGATTTTTGTGGCCTAGCATATGTGCTGATTCCTTAAGTTTACGAATTTTCCAATGGTGTTCCTTGTCTATGATCTCAACATGATCCCCCAGAGGGCGGTGATCTCCCTTCTCTCTCCATGTGGTCAGCCACGCATGATTTTTTCACTTCCCCCTCGTGTTACAGATTTCTTGAAGCCTTACCTTGAGGGGGAGTCCTGTCTCTCCTTTATATTCCTTTCTGCAGCTGCATAGGACAGTGTACACACAGTCTTTTGCCATGTTCTCCTCTATGGAGGGTTTTACTCAGGAGAGATATCCGCGAAGTGTCGTCAAGCTTTTGAAGGTTATCCTGATGTTATATGGACTGCAGATCCTTTGTATTTTCTCTGATAACCCCTTCACATAAGGCAGGCAGACTGTTTTCTGAGTGTTGTTGTCCTCCTCTTCTTGTACCCGCCTATCCCAGTTTTGTGGGGCTGCTGCCATGTACCCAGGGTAGTTTTTACGTTGTAGGGTACTACTTATTCTGACCAATTCTTTATCTAACGTCTTTGGGTCGCCACCTATGACTTTTGCGTTGTAAGCAACGGACGATCCATTTCTTTACGCTGTATGGATGGTGGGAGTTGAAATTGAGGTACTGTCCGGTGAATGTCGGTTTACGGTTTACAGATGTCTTAAACCAATGCTCTGTTCGAAATACTAGAACATCCAGCAATGGGAGTGTGTTGTTACTCTTTTTCTCCATTGTGAACTGTATTGAAGTTCTTATTGAGTTCACATGGTCCAGTAGAACATGGACATCTTCCTGGTGTGGCCAGAGTATGAAGGTGTCATCTGCGTACCTTAACCATATAGTTGGCTTTAGAGATATAGATTCTAATGCCATTTTTTTGGGGAAGCCACTAGGACGCAAGGGGTTACAGAAAATTTAGAGCAAGATCAGATAGGAGTGATAGAAGAAAGGATGAGGGTAGTGGATAGGCAACTGGAGATGTCGATTGATATTACACTTGAATAGATGGAGATTATAGCTCACAGAGAAACAGGAAAAGGGAAGGGAGTTTCACGGGCGAGAGGTGCGAGACATGAAGCTATTAGAGTAGAAGAGACGGCTACATTTAGGAGTTTCGACAGTGAAGGGGTGAGAGCGGGATGTCAGCCTCGTATGGCGCTGGAACTCATGACGTCTGGGAACCAGCGAATGCAGCTCCTCGGAGCAATTTCCATGAAAGTATTTGTAGAATAGACAGAGGGAGGCGACGGCGCGTCTTTGAGAAAGTGACTGTAGACGAGACGCCAGGGCAGGGCCAACTACGCTGCATATCCGCCTCTGGAGCCTATCAAGAACCCCGAGGCAAACAGAAGGGGCACCAGACAATATATGGCAGCAATACTCCATGCAAGGGCGAATTGTTGATTTTTAGATCTGGAGGATCGATTCCGGGGAGAAAAACTTCCTGGCGCGGCTCAGTGAGCCAACTTTCCTTGCGGTGGACGAAGCAATTGACAATGTATTTATTCCATCTCAGGTCAGCAGTCAACGTGAGACCGAGCAGCCGCAGAGATTTGATCTCGAGAAGTTGAGCGTCAGACATTCTAATGGAGGGAAGGGAAGGATCTCTGTGGTGATTAATAGAGAGCAATTTTGTCTTGGAAGCGTTGAAGTTGACCAGCCAATTCATGCCCCAGATCACAATCGATTGGAGGTCCTTTTCGAGATGCACGGCCAGGCGAGTTTTGTCATCGAGACTAGATTTGTTTTTGAGGCAGGAATAAATTGTGGTGTCATCCGCGTAGATGCCAACTTGGGAATTTATGGCGTCAGGAAGGTCATTTATGTAGATAAGGAATAGAGTGGGGCCTAGGATGGAGCCTTGAGCAACACCTGCGTTCGTGGGATAGGAACTGGAGGAGAATCCATTGAGAACGACCTTTAATTCACGGTTTGACAGGAAAGATCGTATTAGGTTATATAATCGACCCGTAATGCCATAACCCTGGAGCTTGCGAAGAAGGCCGGCATGCCAAACCCTATGAAATGTTTTGGAGATGTTTAGTGCCACGGCTCGGGCTTCCCCGTTATTTTGAAGAGCTCGGTAGACTGTTTCAATGATGTCCGTAAGCACATCGGCTGTAGATCGGGCAAAGCGGAAACCATATTGCTAGTCTGAGAGCAGATTATGGGATGTGAGGTGGTTAACCACCCCGGTATTGATTAGGGCTTCGAACACTTTGCCGAAGAGGGGAAGGAGACTGATAGGACGGTAATTGGAAGGGTCAGAGGGGTCGCCAGAGTTCGTGAAGACAGGAACGATCAAAGAGGACTTCCAGAAGGCAGGAAAACAAGATTCCTTGAGGCAGTAGTTGTATAGTTTAGAAAGTGCGGGCGCCAGTTCAGGCGCGCATTTCTTCAAGACAATGGCTGGTATCCCGTCTCCACCACTAACCTTGTTGGGGTCTAAATTGGAGATAACGCCCAGTACCAAAGATGGGGTTATGTTTAACCCACTCAATATGCCTTCAGTTCTAAGAGGGAAGTCGGGTATGGGCACACCGGAAGAGTCGAGCGTCGAGTTGAATGAAAATTTCCGAGCAAAGCATTCAGCCTTGTCGGTAGAGGAGTTCATGACTTCGAACTGGTTGAATAAAGGAGGTATAGAGGGTTTGCAATTGTTCAATACGCTCTTGCAGAGACGCCAATAATCTTTGGAGCCAAATTTGCGAGATGCAATACGTTCCCTCATCCGAGACGCAAATAGTGGCTTAGCATCGTTGAGGACACGCTTACATTCGTTACGGGCGGAGGCAAAGAGACGTCTATTGCAGTCAGACATATCGCTACGGAATAGGTGGAAGTAGTTGTTCCTATGGGCGATGGCGGCTGAGCAAGCATCCGAGAACCAGGGAGAGGAGCGCGACATGACCCTATATTTCCTTGACGGGATGAAAGCGTCGATTCCAGCTTTAACCCATGAAGGGACTTCAGAAGCACATTCTTGGACGGGGAGCTTAAAGACTCCATCCCAGGGGACACCGCGGAGGAAATCACGGAACGCGTCCCAGTCAGCTCGTTGATAGTAGAACGAAGTTCTAGTGGTAGGAGGTTCTTTATAGGGGATGGAGTTAAAGGAGATGTTAATTGATACTACTGCATGATCAGAGTTACCAAGACGGCAGAGTTGCGAGGCGCTACAGGATTCGGGGATGGAGGCAAAGCACAGGTCGAGAAGAGAGGCTTTACCTTCCCGGTTGAAGGCAAAACGAGTGGGGAAGTTAACTATCTGTGTGAGGGAATGGGAGATTGAAAAATTGAGTGTTTGAATGTCTGCGTGGTTAGTAGTAGCATTCTTAAGCCACAAGGTGTGATGGGCGTTAAAGTCACCAAACACAAAAATGTGAGCAAACGGGTGGAGGGAGAGAGCCTTGTCTATGCTGTCAGAAATGCTATCGAGTATCTCACAGTCTTGAGAGGATGGAGAGCGGTAAAGGAAGAAGAGATAGCTTACCGCATTGAGGAGAGAGAGTCGGAGACACATGTATGACTGGTCTGGCGATTCGAGAGAGGACTCTCTGGCCAGAGGGAGATGATCCTTGACGTAGACACCAAGACCGTGCATGTGGGTTAGAGTCTTTTCTGAGGAGAGGAAGATAGCCGGGGATCGAGAGATCAGAAGAGGGGATAGACGAGACAAGGTTTGTCTCACAGAGAGCCAGTATATCCGGGCCGTTTGCAGTGAGGAAAGATTCTAGACTGCAGAAGTTTGTCCTAATGCCCTGAATGTTTGAGAACGAAATGTTGAGGGGTTTAGGTGGTTTTTGAGAGGCTGGTTTAAGGTTAATCTTTCCGTTTTTGTAACTCATGTTGAATTTTGTTTGTAAGATGAGAAGGCCCGAAGTAAAAGAAACAGACAGTTTCAACAGTGACGCGGGCAGAGAGGAGTTGGCAAAATCTGCATCATTATGTGGCCTAAGGGCTTCCCACCGGAGGTGACTGCAGGGACACCTTTCCATGCGCCACATGGCACTACAAACACCCCGGTATTATACAACTGTTGTTCAGAGCGGCCGCTCAAGACGCTACGCAAGAGTTAGGGCTCCTAACTACCAGTCGGAAACAGCAACCAGAGAACTGTCAACCCTGTACCCTCAGAATGAAGAGGTGATGCCACAGACTGCACACATCACGGGAGAAACAGAGCTGCACTAATACAGAGGCCGGGGAGAGAAAGAGTACCGGGAACCCCTTCCTAGACAAGAAACAAGGTGTAAGCCTTTACTCATGTCCAATAGAAAGGGAGAGGAGTGTTGACCGGGCGGTAGAAAAGACTACCTACTCCTATTACAGATAACACAAAAAGGGATGACACAAACAGAGGGAAGAATTGGGTGTGAGATAACAGGCAAGGTGACCTGGATCACATTTGGCTATACCCTATCACATTAAGTTTTAACTTAGTAAAAGTCCTATTCTCTAGCCAAAAACATTTAATTTTCCATTTTTCCTGGGTTTTTTTTCTTTCGAACCGGGATTTCTTACTAAACTATCAAATAAGGGAGAATCATTGTAACAAAATGTCTTTGAGTGGGGGGGAGAGAAAAAATAGACAAATTTAAAAACGAAGAAAAAAACCCCCAAAAAACAAAAAAAAATGTAAATGGGTTTCTGCTAGAGCGAAACTATACTCACACGAGCCAGAAAGTGGTTGTCTGTTTTCTTCCTCATGATGGTAACTGAATGTAGGGCTTACCTTATGTCCAAGCGTCGACCTGGTGGGGGGTGGGGGATCAGCGGCCAATCCTCCGCCCTCACCAAGTACTGGGCTTGGGAGATATGCTTTCAATAAGATTTAGAACAGGAGAAAGAAGCAGCTAGATCAATTCCAAGTTCAGACAATATATCAAGCAAAAAGATACTGTCACAATATCATTAGAATACTGACGAGACACTTTCGCATCTAGCCAAAGACATTTAAGTTTCCATTTTTCCTCAAAGTATTCCATGTATATATTCGCCATTGCTGGTGATAATGGCGAGCCCATCGCTAAGCCCTCATCCTGTCGATATATGTGTGATCCCATTCGGAGTGTGTTGTTTGTGTACAGAAAGTCAGCAACTCCATCAGATTATCTATTGGAATACTGGTCCGTTCTTCTAGGGAAGAGTTAGAGGCAAGTCTGTTTCTGACTACTGAGAGTGCCTCCTCCGTGGGTACCTTGGTGAACAAACTCACCACGTCCAAGCTCACCATCTGGTTGGATAGGATGGGAGCATCTTTGATTATTTCCACGAAGTGGGTGGAGTTTCAGACATATGAAGGAGATTTTCCGATCAATGGACGAATTTTATCTACAAGGGAACGACTCAGAGGGTGGCACACAGAGCCTTGGCAAGTAACAATCGGCCTGAGCGGAATACCGTCTTTGTGAATCTCAGGGAGAGCGTATATGTGAGGTAGCTTGGTGTAACACTGCGATTTTTGTTTGTAAAAAAATTTATATGTGAAATAGCATTGATTGGTGGTGAGACGGCGTTTTTTTTATTATTATTATTTTAGCTATTGGTAGAGAGACTTTATCTTTGATTGTGTTAGATGCTTTTGTAAAAGTTTTAAGCATTTTTGAACAGGGATATTAGTGAAAAATGATTTTATGACAGCCATGAGTTCCTCAATCATATTTCTTTAACTTTAGTTTTCCAACAAGGTTGCCCGAATTCTTTATATGGAATGGACTTATTGTTCCAAGGAAAGGAGTTACATTTTTTGCTATGCCTCCAGCTAGTTTTTGGGTGACGGCTGCCTATTCTTGAAGTGATTGGGTGCATATGGCTACAAGCTTTGTGGGTCTTATAAAAACCGTAAAATTTGTCTGTTCTAGGGTGATACTCTATGAGTCTAAACCACGATTTGTTTTCACTTTTAATTAATTTCATGATTTCCATGTTGAATTGTTGTGTTTCAATAGTTTTTTTTTTCTTTCTTCGTTTATTTGAATTAAAAGAGATTCACTACGACATAAATACCTAGGAAGTGCTTTGATCTCTAGTGCAGCCACAGCAAATTTACGCCCAAGTTCTTACAACTTTTCACGATACGTGGCTGGTCTTTCTTTATCATAATGTAGAATATTTAAAATCAAACATTGAAACTACCAGCGTCTCTCGTTTATGCGCATATGTAGTCACATATGTAGTCACAACGTCAACAAATCCAGTACGATGAATTCCTAACGGATATATATATATATATATATATATATATATATATATATATACACACACACACAGAAATATAGTCTTAAGATACGCTATATTTATGGGATAAAGTGCTCAATATCAGAGATAGAGCGTGTGTAAATATAAAAGTGAAACTAGAAGTAAACACATAGAGGCGAGGGTCTGTTTCATGCTTGATGCAATCGTCAGACTCATAGCCTGACGATTGCATCTAGCATGGAACAGACTGTCGCCTCTAAGTGTTGACTTCTATGTTCACATATATATATATATATATATATATTATTACTTAAACGTTATTTTTAGTGCATGCTTGTATTTAAGTAGAAGTTTCATTTATTTATTAAAATGTATATGTATTCATCTTCGTTTACCGGCATGGATATAAAAGGTATCTTGCTATAGAAAATATCCACTCTCCGACATGATTCGAACCTACGTTTTAATAGAGGAAACCGTTATTAGGTCTGAACGGCATTGAACCTATCGGCCTCAGAGTGCGTCGATGTTCGAGCGCGACAGATCTAATGACGTTTTGCTATAGGAGAAACGCATGTTCGAATCCTTTCGGAGAGTGCATATTTTTCACGAAAGCGAATATTCGGGCCGGCAGAGGAAAATAAATAACTGTACAGTTTAATAAATAAAAGGAGCGTTTACTCAAATATTAGTAACGAGTAAAAATAACTTTTAAGTAATAAAATCTCAGATTATTAAAAAAAAATCCATTCCTTTCTTCATATATATATATTTTTTTTTGGTTTCGGGCACCTCAAGGCGGTGTAATGGTTAGCAAGCTTGACTCGCTACAACAACTACAACTGATTAGTGAGTTCGATCCTCGCTGGGTGCCCCCTAATTTCGTCGTTGTGCCACATCTAAGCTTTTTTTTTTTGGTTTGTGTATTTGTGTACACATTCAACTCTAATAAAATAGAAATGACTAAAAAATACGTCTTTCAATGTTGTCTTGTTCAAACAAAAGAATTTTGAAATAAATTCTGAACGCACTGATTTCAAAAAAGAAATCTATTTTATATATAGCAAAACAAGACAATAAATAATCTATGTGGAGCAACTTCTCAGTACATTTTTGATGAAACACACACATACATTATATATATATATATACACTTCAGGGATAGTTCGAAATTAAGTAATGACTAGTAAGTTGTCCTTCTAAAAAGATTTCGAGAGTACTGAGTTGATATTGAGCATCACTGGGTGCCCCATACTCCAGGTCCTGTGATACATCTAGGTTACTCTTAGAAAACACACACACACATATATATATATATATATATATATATATATATATATATATATATATATATATATATATATATATATATATATCATTTATTTGGGCAGCAATCCATCTTTATCTGAGGCTATTATACTTGAAATTTAAATACTAATATAATCGACTCATGCACATGTAAAAAAAAGAAAAAGCCAACACTCATTAACTTCAACTTTTATTTTATATACACATATCAATACACATGTAAAAAAAGGACTAAACTCATGGTTGCAATAATAATAAAATAGTAAAAGCCAATATTCATTACGATCAACTATAAAGAGAGCGAAAATGACGGTGTTTGGTAAAAGGTTTCTATAACTGTAGATACATACACAAAGAATCCATACATTCAGTTGAAAATTAAAAAAAAATCGTCCTCGCTTATGGCCGAAACAATAGCCAAAAGCGCTGGCATGTAGGGGACAATATGAACAATTTTTACGTCCTTTTGCGTCCAAGAAAGTGAACACTTCTAAAAATATATACACGGATATTTCGAATGATTGGTGGGTACAAAAAATGTTACAGCCCGAATGACATTCTGAAATCTGAGTAAACACCAGAGCAGACCGTTGTAATTACCCTTTCTTTGAGCTGAGAACATTTCACCAAAGCCATTTCGATAGCGCAGATAACAATAAATTCTTATTCAGTCGTATAAAAGGTGTAAATTTATTTTTATTGCAAATACGACTTTGTTATAACTTTTTTTCTATTACGAAAAGCTTTAATGAAATTAATATTTTACGAATATCTAATACTATGAATTCGTAAATTAATTCGGACTGGAACATTTTAATATCCCCATTGGAAATATCCGTATTTGTAACAGAAAGACAATTGTTCAAAGAAGGTTTATATATATATATATATATATATATATATATATATATATATATATATATATATATATAGTGTAACCCGGATATAAGAGACCCGGATATAAGATAGATTTTATCTCGTCCCAAATTAGAGCCTGTGTTAATGTATATATAATAGACCAAACACGGATATAAGAGAAACCCGGATATAAGAGATTTCTTATCCGGTCCCGACAACTCTCTTATATCCGGGTTACACTGTATATATATATATATGTGCGTGTGTGTAAACCTTTTTTGAACAATTGTTTTTCTGTTACAAATACCGATATATGTATATATATATATATATATATATATATATATATATATATATATATATATATATATATATATATGTTCCTGTATGAAAAAATGAAAGTACTAGCAAAAAAGACCTTATACATAGAGAATTTATGAAAAAAACAGATTCGTGGGTTAATGTAATTTTAATAAATTTGTTTGCGAAGATGTATTCTCACCATTTATATAATTAGCTTCACTAATCTGTTTTTGTATTAATGATTCATATAATATATATATATATATATATATATATATATATAAAAAACAATCCATACATTCAGTTAAAATTATAAGTGCAATCAGCCTTGATAATGACTAAATGTGTAGCCGAAAGCGCTATGAGATGCAGAATATTTCTACAATTTTACCATATTTTAAGCCCAGATGAAAAGAAAATAATGAGAATACAAGAAATTATATTTAAAAATTTTAACCACTATACATTGTGAAACTTTTATAATGCAACTTCCATATAAGATTGGTTGCTGCCAAAATAAACATATATATATATATATATATATATATATATATATATATATATATATATATATATAATTGTTTATTATGACAAAAAATAAAAAAACATATTATGTTTAAATTTTACACTCACAAAATATCCTCCTTTAACCTTGATTACCGCAGTATAAAATTTTAGCATTTGTTTGCAAAAGATTTTCAAAGTATAAGTTTGAGAACTGATTCCCTTGTTTTTCAATGACACTAGGAGCTCTTTCTTTTTTTCTTTTTTTTTTCTTTTTTTCACTCGTCTCTCTTGTTCATCTTCATGCTAATTCTAGGTGTGTCTTCAAACTTTTGAATTTTTTATTTAATATGTATTCCTTTGATTTTACACTGATGTTGAAGCTGTTTCGTAACTTCATATTTACACGTAAGTGGATATTTGCATGATCTTAAATAGGTGGCTCCTTCTAGGTTTGCGTGTTTAAGCGTTTAACTTTGCATTCGTTTCATTCTTTAGGTTAGCCAATGGAAGCAAGACTATATGTCACACGATATGAATGTCCTGTTACTCATATGTGATTAAGACTTATCATACTGTTAAGCTGAATGGATGTCTGTATTGCCCTGGATTAAGATTAATGACGGCATCTAGATGTTTTATAAGATAAATTCGGTTTTAGTATATCACTGATAATGCCAACCGAGGAACGGTACATAAAAATGCACTTTCTAAAGAGTCAGTTTTCTCCGTAACTTTTTATTTATTTAGATTCACTTCATTAGCATAATTAGCATAAAATAGATTACAAACTGAAACATTTAGCTCGTTCATTGAACATTTCAAAAGCAAATATCTATTCAAGTTTAAGCAGCTAACCTTTTCAACTTGTTTTTTTATCATTTCAAGATGATAATGCCACTAAAATGCAACGTATTACCGAGAGTAACGAAAAATGAGAGAACTTTACAGAGGAAAACGAACAATAAAAGAACAGTATTCAAGAACACAGTAGAAATCGATTAATGTTTAATATAAAAGCAAGATACAAGTAGGGAATTTCACAAGCAATAAAGTGCGAAAATGGAAACTCTTATAGAACTATTATAAAATATTATTAGTAGAACTTAGAGTTACATCTTAACTATAACGGGAGCGCTTTATAGGAGAAATAATTATTCTCCGATTTGTATTTCACCCATTATGGGCATTATTATAGCCGTGATATAACAACACCATAATTCACGGACGGAACGGGATTACTGAAAGAAAAAAGAATGTAAAACATGCTTTGTTCTCAGAGAGACTTTTATATCACTAAGAAATACATATCCCACGCGGAGAATAATTTATCACGTATATCTACACAGCAAAGCAGAGCTTAAGGAGAAACAAAAAAAAAACAATTGTCTTATATATAATATAGAGATACTCCTGTGTCTGGAGCAGCTATGTTAAGGACTCCGGATTCAAACGGGCAAGATTCATCTCTGTTCCAGGCCTGGACATATTTCAGCGAATCTTGGGTTTACCCTAGTTGAAGACTACGAGCTGGAGTTTTCTTTCTATATCCGGTAATTATATATTCCTAAATGGAAACGGTACAATAGTCTTTTAAGCAGCCGAGGAAGCAATTTTAGCCTCTAACCGGGCCATAGGAGACCCGGGTAAAAGAAAACAACTTTTCTCGTTTAGCTGTAACCAAACTGAAATTAAATGCCGCTTTTCTTACTGTATGGAGTGACGTCACTAAGCGGCCGTCACGTGGCACATGTGACTTATCTATACCAAAGTGAGATAAACTCTTTCTGTGTTTATACATAGCTATACCATATGCAAGTGGCATGGCGGCTGTTAACTGTGAAGGTTCGAAACCGTGGATCTAAGGAATGTCACTCATCTATAATTTTGACATAAAAGATTGATATGATAGGACAATAAGCTACTGTATCGATTAGTGAATTTTGTGACATAGTAATTGTGAGTTGAAACCCTGCTCTCGGCAGTGTGTATTTTGACTCGGTGGAAACGGAGAGAGCAATAACTGAACATTACTAAGAATAAAAATTAGATGTCTCGAGACATGGCCAGTGGCACGAGAAAAGTCTTCTTCCGTATATAAAATAAACGGCTCAGTTTGAAATTCGCTGTAGTTTACCCGCATCGGCATACGCCTGACGAAGGTCGGAGGAAACAATATCTGTAGATTTGTGATAATAACATCAAAGGTGAGGACAACTGTCCGCAATGTAAATACTATAAATATTAAATTATATTTAATAATCTTTTAAGAATATCTCATTTTGTCTGTTACATTGCTTGTGTCTTTGTAATTTATTTCTGTGTGTGACTTAAATGCGCCGGTGCGACAATGCACTTGCAAGTGCAGACACACTCATATACGCACGCACAATTTGGCTGACTTTTAATAAGAATTTGAATAATAGATTTGCCTCTGACTCCGTCTTGACCACGCCTACCCTACAGAATGAGTCATATAACTGACTTGAGGGAGCTAAACAGTTCTGCCTCACCCATCTGTTATTGCCAGCCAGAAATAAAAATTAAACCTCGCGGAAGAGATGTCTATTTTTATTTCATTAAAATTGTGCGTATGTGTGTTTGTTTTGCGTCTCTATTTTAATTTAATACCAGATTTAAGTATATTCCTAAAAAATTAAAAAAACAAAAACAAAACAAAAAGAAACAATAAAATAAATTATTTTATTTTTTTTTACCGATTAATTATGCTCCCCGGCTTCATGGCTTTGAGACCAGCGCCCTCAGTGAAATCGCTTGGGCACACTAGTCCGACCTTGAGTTCAACAGGGAGCTTAGCCAGAAGACTGATCAGAGAAGCATCCGTGTTTGCTGGATCGATGACCACCTCAGCAGAGATTACCACTTCGACCCGCCATCTGCAGACTGGAGACGGGCCCATTACAGACCACACAGCAGCCGGAAGAACGTCGCCCGTCAGGCCCTCCAACAAATTAATCTCATAGAGAATATTCTAACGTTTTGTCAAGACTCTGAGAGCTAAAAGTGAAAGTTGGCTCTGGTAGGCTCAACGCCTTCATAGCATAAGAATTAGTAGTAGTAGTAGTAGTAGTAGTAGTTGTAGTAATCATTTTTATTTGCAGAAACGTCCGTTAAAATCTGACAATTATTTTATTTTATGGGGTTAAGTAATTAACGATTTTTCCATTATTATTTAAGATATTTTTTATTAGTTTAATTCTACTTTTTACTTGGTAACTTCTTATTTATTTATTTTGTTTTGTTTTAGTTTTTTTTAATCATTTTACGCCAGGCAAGGCAATAAAGCCACTAAGACGCAAGTGTAAGAGAATACGAGAAAAGGAAAACATTGTTAAAGAGAGTGACCAAACAAAGAAATTAGGAAGACAAAAGTTAACGATTCACATTCCGTTGAATTTTTTGAAGATCAAATTTACCTCGAAAGCAGGAAGCCGGAATCTATTTCTGCAAGCGAGAAGTGCAAGTAAAAAAACGGTAGAGAAAAGAAATTTATGAATATGTCTAGCTATTTTAATTGTAAAATGATGGCAGCTGGCCGCCAATCAAGTAGTAAGCTTAAATCCATAGAGTTTAGGTAACAAAGCGGAATGTTCGTCAGAACACTTACCTTGATAATATTTATGGAAAAGGCAGAGGAAAGCTATGTTACGGCGATTGGACTGAAGCCGAGATGCCAAGTAAGGACCAATGACAATTGCAGATACTTATTTGCATTTCGCCAAGAATCTGTAAATTCATAGCTGAAACACCAAATCAGATCTGACATCAAATTATTATGCAAGAATGAATGCTAAACAAATAAATGTGTGAGACAGACTCTGCCGAGAAAAATTGTCTAGCATGTTACGAACCAACTTTCCTAGCAGCAGATCCAGATTCATTATATGTTTCTGCTTTATGTCAGCCGTAAACCTCAACCCGAAAAAGGAAAAGGGGATAATCTCATTGGAGATTAGCATCACCCATACTATTAATCTAAATTCACTTTATCCTCAAAAGTAATTAACAGGACATTTATTTGTGGTCCTTTCTATGTTGTCATTTAAGTCCGAAAAGAATAGACTGATATTGATATGGAACTCTCTTCCTCTTACTTGCTTCCCTGATAACTATAATCTTCAAATATTCAAGTGTAATGTCAATCGTCATCTTCTGATGCCTTGATTTGTTCCCTGTCGTCCTCTGTATCTTCAAATACGCCTCTTTTCTCTTGTTCTCTACCCTCTGTAACCCCTTGAGTGATAGTAGCACTCCAGTTTTGCTTGAGTTTAGATGCTTAAAAAAATTAATGATATCAACCCGCCATATGTCGCCTAATGATGCAACTAGTTGCTTTCGTTCCGATGGTCATGTATTACTGTATAATAGACAGTCAATATGCTACCGATATCTTTTTGAAGCTTTGCATCACACGCTTCAAAGTGAATTCATCATTGAGCAACGTCTTAAATTAAAATTACAGGTCATTGGCAAAAAGTTTCAGAAAAATTCTTGCAGTATTGTGCAGAGCTAAAAGACTTGCTCAAATCGATCCATGCATGAGAAATCTTCCATTTAGAGTTAATACATAGTTGTTAACCAAAGGATGAGTCCAACACGCAAATGACAATATGGAGATGGCAAAATTAGCAGGACGGAAAGAGAGAGAGACTGAAATCCGAAAACGGGTTGTGATATCCAAAGATGAATTCCAAAAGCTAAGCAAAGTATTTAAAAAACGTAAAATTTCCGTTTAAAACTAAGAAAAGTGTACGCAAATGTTACGTGATATGTTAATGTCTTCCTCTATGGCAGTGAAAACTGAACAAACTCCTCAAAGATGAAGTGACTTAAAGCAATAAAAATGTGGTTCCTCATAAGGGTGCTGAGTATACCATGGACCAAACATGTGAGAAACGAAGAAGATTTTAAGAAAATAGAAACAATAGGGAAACTTATACTTATCACCAGGAATAGACAGTTGAAATTTCTAGGGTACATAGTGAGGAAAGTGGGTTGTAAAATCTGATATTCAGAGGACTGATCGGTGGCAGGGGGAACAGAGGAACACATCGCATAACCTACTTAGAGATCATGAATAAATGGATGGCGGAACAAGATTTAGGAGAAATAAGAGAAAGACAAAATTTATTAAACGCTACAAAGAACAGGAAACTGTGGAGAGCCATGATTGCATGCGCCCTGAAAAGGTACGTCATATAGATAGAAGAGTAGTTTTTCAACTCAAGAAAAATATGAGAAAGTTCAATTATTTGAACAGCAGTAATTTTACTGATGTTAATTTTTTGAGATTATGCCAGTTGGTTACTGGAATTAAGTGAAGGACGTATACCAGATATTCTTAATGCAGGCAAACCTTACCCAGACACCATTCTGATTCCGATCTTTTTCACAGATTTGGTTGAATTTGGAAAAACCTTATCTCGCAACACATTGCTAAAACGAAGGAAAAAAAGTTCTTCAAGAGCTATTCTAACAAAAAATAACGACGTTGGTCAAGTATATAAAGAAATTATAAACAGACTTCCTGTGAAAGTGATTACTTTTAGAATTACAACAGAAAAGAATAAAGATATTCTATACACTAGAGGAGTTTTAAATTCGCTGAATGTAAGCGCATTCTGTTTTTTTCATTTGATGTTTACTAGCCAAAAATGCAGGACAATCTCCTCCGAGATGAAGGAGAGACATGAAGTAACAGAATCGTGGTTCTACAGAAGGATGCTGAGAATACCATAAAGCGAACATGTAGGCAAAGACGAAGTTTTAGAGAAAACGGAGATACAAAGAACACTTATGCTTAACATCTGGAACAGACAGTTGAAAAATCTAAGGCAGATAATGAGAAAAGGCGGTTTGAAAATGTTGATGCTCACAAGAGAGACTAAATGCAAGTTTGACGAAGGAATGTAATACATAATCTACCTTATGTGCTAGAGTAAATGGTTTGTGGATCAAGGATTAAGAAAATTAAAAAAAAAGAAAAGATTTATTAAGTACTACAAAGGACAAGAAATTGTGGCGAGCCATGATCGCAAACGTACCTACAGGACACGACACATAGAAAATATACGATTTTGATGACGTAAGGGGGTACTCCTCAGATCATCAAAATCAAGATACGACCTCTACTAATGCTAATCCAAAACTGCTTCTCGGTGTCAAGTCAGTTCAAAAACGGCTCACTCTGTTGTCATCTAACCGATTATTCACAACAATCCACACATTGTTAGCATTTCTTTGGGGACAGGTTATGCGGGACGCAAATTTCGCACGAATTTCTTTAGGCATTACGCATATGTTCTAACGGCAGCTTCCAACTCTTCTGCGCCTTGTTATTTTGGACAGCCTTACTTTGCCTCGTGCTGTAATGTATTGAAACAGGAAACTCACCTCGTGCAACTTCTATCATTCGAAGCTTCGATCCATAAGCGCTCTGGATGGATTTTACTGTGCACTAGCGTCGACACCTTTGTGTAACTCATATAATACAACATATCTAACGTGTTCTTTACATTACAGTTGAAATAACTAGAAATATTCGTAAGTTTCTTTGCTTTTCTACCGTTTCTTTTCTTGCACTTCTTGCTTGCGGAAATAGATTCCGGGTTCCTGCTTTCCAGATAAATTTGATCTTCAAAAATTTAAACGGAATGTGAATCGTTAACTGTTGTTTTCCTAATTTCATTGTTTGGTCGCTCTCCTTAATAATGTTTTCCTTTTCTCGTATTCACTCATACTTGTGTCTTAGTGGCATTATTGCCTTGCACGGGGTAAAATGATTAAAAAAATCGAAAAAAATAAATAAAATAAAAAAGTGACCAGGTAAAAAGTTGAATGAGACAAATAAACAAAAATTCCTATATAACAGTGGAATACTCGTTATTTTTTTTTAACCCCATAAAAAAAAATAATTTGTTGAGACGAATATAGGGCCAGTTCCGAAGTATATATCGTATAATATTCTTACAATCTGAAAAAAAAAATAACATTAATTGCTAAACATAGAGGGGCAATAATTTAATAAATTTTGTTTAAACTTTCCACGTGATAAAACTGTCATTCTAACCTTATTTATACTATATACTATTACCTGATATATGAAAGTATTTCAATTATATGTTTAAAATATATTAGGTTGGTGCAAAAATAATGACGGAATAATGTCCATAAAACGACATTATTACGTCATTATTTTTGCGCCAACCTAATAACATTGCCCATGCCTTTAACAACAATAGCAAAGTATTAAGCAATAAAAAAAATCGTTAAGAACAAAGAAAAATGTAACGAACTGTAATGTAATCTCAGTCGCCCAATATGGCTTTAAATGCTGGACAATCTTCTCATAGATGAAGAAAATAGTTTAAGCAACAGAAATGTGGTTATACAGAAGTATGCTGAGAATACTATGGTCCGAACATGTGTGTAACAACGAAGTTCTAGAGACACTTATATTTCATATCAGAAAGAGAAAATTGAAATTTCCAGAGCGCATAATGAGAAAAACGTGTTTGGAAAATCTGATATTCCCAGGACAGATTGAAGCCAAGAGGGACAGAGGAAAGCACCGCTTAGCCTACTTAATGAACTTCAGTAAATGGATGAGGGAACAAGGTTTAGGAGAAATAACCAAAAGAAAATATATTAGAATCTACGAAAGACAGGAAATTTTGGAGAGCCATAATCAGTTTCGTCCTGAAGTGACAAGCAACATAGAAGATTGATTTCGTTTTCAATCAGTATTTGGTAATAAATAAAATATTTTTTGATTTTATGTCGGTCTGTAATTGACTTGAAATCTACATCCACACGCCCGAATCAATCTTCCACACACGATCTTGCTACATTTTTTTTGTGATATCAATGAACACTCGTTGTCACTTTGGTGATATCAATGAATAATCGCTGTCACTTTCGTAATGCTCGTTGTAGTAGAGATTTTATAATCGCAGATACAAATATAGTAACGCCGTTGAACAATGCTGGTGTCAGACGCCCTCGAATAACACTCGCACTAATAGCACTTGCTCGATAATACTCGCTCGAATAGTAAACCGTATAAAGAGCCCAAAAGAGAAATAATGTAGTGAATAGAGTAGAATATAGCGGTCCGTATAGTAATAGAGGATAGAATAGAAATAGTGATGATTTAAACATCGTGCTACCTTCCCATGTATGCGTTTCTTATATGGTTACGTGATCCACTTAATCCAATAATAGGATCGCCTGTGTTTACTAACTGGCGATCTATGTTCAAACTCAAGTGTCGGTAGCGACACTTTATTCCTATGTATCACTTTTTTTTTCTTTTTCTTTAGTATCTTATCGTTAATTATTTCACTCTTTCAATCTATCGTTATCAATCTATTCACATCTACTTATTTCTGACATTTATCATTAATTGTCTATTCAAGGCCATAAGGTAAATGTTCTATTTATTACTTATAATACCTGTTTTCTTTTTTATTTAAGGGAAATAATGGCTGGAAAAAGAAGAATTATAAAAAAAAGGGGATGAGTAATCATGACACGAATAATATGTCGGCGAGAAACGCGTTAATTATCTGTCTATATTTCTGAGATGAGGTATTATGTACACTATTTACATTATTCGGATTATTGTCCTCATCTTTGTCGCCATATTTATTACATTTTTTTTTAAACATTATGCCAGTTGGTTACTGGAATTAAGTTAAGGACGTATACCAGATATTCTTAATGCAGGCAAACCTTACCCAGACACCATTCTGATTCTGATCTTTTTCACAGATTTGGTTGAATTTGGAAAAACCTTATCTCGCAACACATTGCTAAAACGAAGGAAAAAAAATTCTTCAAGAGCTATTCTAACAAAAAATAACGACGTTGGTCAAGTATATAAAGAAATTATAAACAGACTTCCTGTGAAAGTGATCACTCTTAGAATCGCAACAGAAAAAAATAAAGATATTCTATACACTAGAGGAGTTTTAAATTCGCTGAATGTAAGCGCATTCTGTCTTTTTTCATTTGATGTTTACTAGCCAAAAATGCAGGACAATCTCCTCCGAGATGAAGGAGAGACATGAAGTAACAGAATCGTGGTTTTACAGAAGGATGCTGACAATACCATAAAGCGAACATGTAGGCAAAGACGAAGTTTTAGAGAAAACGGAGATACAAAGAACACTTATGCTTAATATCTGGAACAGACAGTTGAAAAATCTAAGGCAGATAATGAGAAAAGGAGGTTTGTAAATGTTGATGCTCACAAGAGAGACTAAATGCAAGTTTGACGAAGGAATGTAATACATAATCTACCTTATGTGCTAGAGTAAATGGTTTGTGGATCAAGGATTAAGAAAATTAAAAAAAAAGAAAAGATTTATTAAGTACTACAAAGGACAAGAAATTGTGACGAGCCATGATCGCAAACGTACCTACGGGACAGGACACATAGAAAAGATATGATTTTGATGATGTGAGGAGGTAGATTTCAAGTCAATCTCAGACCGAGAAAAAATCAAAAATATTGTATTTATTACCAAATACTGATTAAAAAAAGAAGGGGATGAGTAACCATGACACGAATAATATCTCGACGAGAAACGCGTTGATTATCTATCTATATTTCTGAGATGAGGTATTACGTACACTATTTACATTATTCGGACTATTGTTCTCATCTTTGTCGCCATATTTATTACAACGTTTCTGCCTTTCAGTATCTGTCTATATTTCTGAGATGAGATATTATGTACACTATTTACATTATTCGGACTATTGTTCTCATCTTTGTCGCCATATTTATCACAACGTTTCGGCCCTTCAGTATCTGTCTATATTTCTGAGATGAGGTATTATGTACACTATTTAAATTATTCGGACTATTGTTCTCATCTTTGTCGCCATATTTATCACAACGTTTCGGCCCTTCAGTATCTGTCTATATTTCTGATATGAGGTATTATGTACACTATTTAAATTATTCGGACTATTGTTCTCATCTTTGTCGCCATATTTATCACAACGTTTCGGCCCTTCAGTATCTGTCTATATTTCTGATATGAGGTATTATGTACACTATTTACATTATTCGGACTATTGTCCTCATCTTTGTTGCTATATTTATCACAAGGTTTCGGACCTTCAGTATCTGTCTATATTTCTGAGATGAGATATTATGTACACTATTTACATTATTCGGACTATTGTCCACATCTTTGTCGTCATATTTATTACAACGTTTCGGCCGTTGTACGCTCCGACCTTCTTCTGAATCCTTTATTTCGCTCACTGAGGTAAACTGTTCTAGTTTCACGTGCCATGTTTAATGGATGTCAGTTATCAGTTATCTCCTGTTAATTCCCCTCTCCAAGTTCTCCACTGCCTTAACAGGGTATTGAACTCACACTCTTTGACTCCTGTCACTAGATCTAATATTTACACCCCGTCATCAAAAAGAAACTAAAAACTTATTGAGGTTTTCAGAAATTATTCAGTAATGAATGAAAATATGTTTTTAAGTTTATTTTTATTTTTGGGAAAATGCATTAATTAGCTAATATTTACACAACCCATCCACAAAAAAATAATGAAAATTTTATAAGATTATATTGAAATTTTAAGAAATTATTCAATAATAAATAAATCTTTTTTTCAATTTTTTTCTTTTGATTTTAGAAAAAATATATTATTAGCTCTGTTGAGCGAATTAATAATTACTAACAGGAGAGCCCGGTGTTGCCTGGGAATGTAACATTAAGAGATAGATCAAGTATCGACCATCATAAAGACTGAAAAATAAAATTGACAAAGATTATTGTTTACGGCTGACAGAGACACATGTCTTAATAAGGTTTTTTTTTTTTTTTGTACGAATTGGTCAAACCCAAACTCAAACAAAAACATTGTTTTCAATCGTTATGAGTCTACCGATTGAATAGAATTTTATTATAAACAATTGTCTTGTAAATGGAATTTTTAAAGCCTTCTGAATGTAAAAATAAAGAAAAAAGTGTGCAAGACATTAAGAAACACTACCTGCCAAAAAAAAGTGAAGTTTTGTTGAAATCGGTTGAAAAATGTAGGATCCCATATATAAACGAACACACACACATCCACACACACAAACAACCAACCTGGGTTTTATAATAAGTATAACTCGATATGAGTTGTCCCCCTTTCATTAATGCCATTTAATCGTGTTTTCAAATTGATTTCGTGCAAAAACAATTGTATTTTTTCAATTTTGGGCGCTGTCAGAACCACCACAAGGTAATTTTACGTAGTCCTGTGAAGTTTTGTTGAAATCAGTTGAAAAATGTAGGAAATCCGATCCAATATATAAACGTACAGACACACACACACACACACACACACAATCTGCGTTTTATAATAAGTAAGATTAAAATATGTAATTAAAATGAAAATACACGCACGCATTATTTGTTCAAGGAAACGCGTAATTTGAATAAAACTGAAATACCCATTTGTATCGTAAACATACATTAACCTTTGCGTCTAGTAAAAAACAACGAATATCGAAATGAATTTAAGCCGATATTTTCAAATCCTTTGAGGTCCTTTTTAACTCAGTCAATAGTTAAACTAAATATTTACTATTAAAGTTCGGCAAAAAACATAGTTCTGAAATTTGGTCCTCTTGAAGTCAGAGAAGTGACAGGTAACGAACTAGTTGATTAAAAGACTCGACGGACGAGGAAATAAGGTTTGAGAAATTGATATGTAAGACTAAAATTTAAGATAAAGTCCAAAATAGATCCATCTCTATTAACGAATTTAAATTCAGACACCCACACCATACCCTGACTTGATATCTATGAAAGTAACTCTTTGCTGATACAAATTATTAGCACACAACACCACTACCTATTTTTTAAAATTGTTACGATGGAAATTTTGATTTCAATTCTGAATGCACTATTAAAACACGTAAATTTCAGAAATAAGTTATTCAAAAAAAAATTTTTGCTTGAAGATAAAACAGAGCTTAAATTCAATTTAATTCTAATAATTATGTTGAAGTTTTTGGCTCTCGTTTTTGAAACATGAGGCCTCTTATGTAGCGTGTTGGAATCATATTTTTAAATAAATAATTATATTTATGCTCTACTTTGTATCGAGCACTATTTTTTAAAAATAATAACAAAAATACTAAAGAACTTTGGATTACTTACCTAAACAGTTCTTTCTTATTTTCTATATATTTTCACACACACACACACACACACACACACACACACACACACACACACACACACACACACACATATATATATATATATATATATATATATATATATATAAAAGTTAAGTTATGAAGAACTTGGTAATCCGTATGGGTAATCCCAATTTCTTTTTAAATATTAGCTCTGGATTTACATATTACTCTATTTTAATTAAACCTAAACTTTAAGTAAGAAAGATTACCCATATAAAAATAATTACAAATTGCATTCATAAATTAGATTTAAAGATGTTACCGTAAATATTTTTTACAATATTATAAAAGTACGATCGGTCGGGTAAAACAGACTGTTATAATTTAAAATATTTTTTTAATATGTTCTCTACAAATGGGTTAATGAATATAGTATTTAACTTATATTAAATCCATAAACTATTTATTTAAAAAAAAATAAATATTTAAATTGATGGCAAACATCAAATTAATTTATTCGGGTTCTTTTTTTTTAGACATCTAAATTACTATCAAGCATTAAAATCTATTCTTTACATAAATTGCTAAAAAACCCAATTACAGTCTATTTCTCTTTACTTCCCTCTCGCTTCTTTTTCCTTTTTTCTTTTCTCCCTTCTCCATTTCAATATATCACTTCCGTTAAAGTTAACCGTCTAAATAGGTCAAGGTCTGGTCACTCTTCCTCCCCCAATACAAAGTATGATTGAGAGAGATATGAAATTAACCCCTCCCTATACTCTACCATGTCTCTTTACCTACCCCTTTTACACTCTGTTAAATTACAAAAATTTTCACTAGCCATCAATTTTAATTTCATTTGTCGTTTCATTTCATTTTTGGAAGTGCTATCAGATGATCCGGCGTCTTTTAAAAGGGCTCTGGTGAAATAAATTATTATAATGGTACCTTAAAGTGGTCTGTTTTCCTTATATATATATATATATATATATATATATATATATATATATATGCATGTATTAGTTGCATAATCAAGTTGGAACGTTCGAGTGTGATCATTTTAGGCTATTACTGAATGCTGACCTTTAGAAATTCCATGGAGTTATAAGAGATTATTTTAGACCAATCACCTTTTTTACTAGAAGGCAACAAACTAATTGTCAGAAATACCCTTTTATATCATGTATATCCACATTCTTGCTTCGTCTTTAATCAAACAAGATTAAGTACCTCCTTCAAGCACAACAGATTTCGCCGACTTTCGGGAACACTTGGTCTGCGCATAGCTATCTCGGGAAGTCCTGTTTCCTAAAGTCTTTTATGCAGTTGAACTTAATGAGGTGATTCGACTTCAATAGAGGGAAAACATTTCCTTCGGTGCTGCTCCGCGTAAGCTTCAGTATATGGCAGCGTTACGTTTTAGACGCATTTCGAGCAATAATGGCGCCGAATATCTCTTTTCTTCCTTTAATGGGGTGATTGCGCATGTAACTTTTTATTTGAGTTTCTATTCGTCGAACTTAAGATATCCGTGTCTTTTCGATCGTTAGGTAGCATACTAAAAACAATCTGGTTGTTAACGGATTTCTTTATCCTGCGATTGTTCCATGCGAACGAAGAATTTATCAATTTCTGTTGTTTAATGATCCTGAAGTATTTGAACAATTTCTTCTTTGTCGTCATTACACGGACATGATTTATGGCTAGTGATGCATAAAAACTGGAACGGTACCAATGAGCAATATCCCCAAAATGGCCGTCATTTGTTTACTGTTGGAATGAACCAAATCTTCTGGGCAACGGTTGTGAATGCTAGTGTTGACAGTGTTAGGACAGAGTTAAGTTCGAAAACCTAGAATCAAAAAGAAGATATATGAAGAAAAATGTGAGTTACTGAATTTCTTTGAGAGAACTGTATATATCTGTGAAGGCTTCGTATAAATTACAGTTTTGCTTCGAAGAATTGACATATATTCTAAAAGAACGATTGAAAGGCTTATTTTCACATAGGAAACATGAAATATCAAAAAAATGTGTGTGTGTGTGTGTGAAAGGCTTCTGATAAATTACCCTTTGGTTTGAAGAATTGAAATATATTATAAAACAAACATCGAAGGGCTTATTTTCACGAAGTAAACATGAAATATTAATAAAAAGATCATATATATAACGTAATCGACAGACGGACTGTTTCGCAGCTCATCAGTGTGGCTAGACATCCGGTTGCCTCTAGCTCGGACCGAAACCCGATTGGTGCCACTCGGAGATTCTACCACTAAGCCGTCGGCGCACGGCAGGCATGTATGTGGATTTTTAGAGTATTTATTTTTAGAAACACGCCCAGTGACTGACAGTGTCTCAGTTCGCTATGCGAAGAGTCTCGCTATATTAGCTGTAATAGTCACTGTTTACAAACCCTAGAGAGCTCAACTGAAATTAATATTTATTTCAGGAGCCAATATAACGTCATCCACAGACAGACTGTTTCGCTGTTTCACAGCTCATCAGTGTGGATCTGTTTCATACCTAACGCAATCGCCAGGCTTATACATTAAAATGCGTTTTGCATGTTTATAACATTTCTATCAGAACGGATTGCCGATTTTATTGCAGATGCAGTTATTTGGCCCTTCTAATTTAATTCTAGACATCATCTAAAAAGATCGAACGTATTTGTGTTAAAAAAAAAAAAAAAAAAAAACTACTGAGCATTCCTTGATGAATTTCATCTTTAACATCAAAAAGGGACTAAACTGGAATGGATCACTACAAAAAGAAGCACACAAAATATGTTTATATTATTTAATTAGAAAAAGTGTAAACTTTCTTCTGTATTCGTTTAGTTTGTGCATGCGCTTGAGGACCGTAGTCATTTTGCCTTTTTTCTTCGCATCGTTTTTTTTTTTCCTTTTTTATATTTATAGCAGCCTTACTTTGGTTTTGATTCCATTCTAGACATTTAACATATTTTAGTCATTTATTTATTTTTATTTAACTTGAGATTTTTTTTTTTATGTAAGTTTTATTTTGTTTGTATACAATATATATAAATAATTGGTACTTAAACGATAAATATTATTGTTGTCGATTCTGGGATGAAATCTGGTCTCAAATGAATGACAAACGCAGGAATGAAATATAGCAAATAAATGTATTGACGTAATAATACAATTGGTAATACGGTTAGTAGATCCAGAAATGCGGTTAGTAGCAATAATATATATATATATATATATATATATATATATATATATATATATATATATATATATATATATATATATATATATACATACAGTCTGAGAAACTTAGTATCCAAGTATGACAAAGCGGTTAGCTCACTCTCTCACTCTCTCACCCTCTGGGCGTGTCCACTTGTATAAAAAGGGGTGGACGGCTTAACAATTATATATATTGTTGATATAATATGTCCACACTTTCTCCCACAATACAATAACAGTTTCCATGTAATTAATATTACAAATGTTTATGCTTATAAAGCTCTGTAAATTTCAAGATTATTTATTACAAAATTCGATTGAGGATGAAATAGAGCTGGTTTTTTAGCTTCTATTTTTGAAACATGAGAAATCTTATGTAGCGATGGAGTCATTTTTTCTTTAAATAATTATAGGAATACACACACACACACACACATTATATATATATATATATATATATATATATATATATATATATATATGATACCAATGATATTAATGCTTATATAGTAAATACTTATACATATGCATGCTTGCACGCACACGCACACGCACACACACACATATATATATATATATATATATATATATATATATATATATATATATATATATATATATATATATACACATGGCACGTATGCACACATGCCTTCAGACACATATTTGGGTTTGATGATATAATTATAAATTGTAGAATTGTATATTTATAATTAAATGTACTTATTGTTACAATTTATCTGCATATGACTGTAATTATACGCCTGTGCATATGCACAAGTACACAACTATTCGCGCCTATATATAAGCATACGTTAGCATATATACGTGCATACAAACGCGTGTGCGCGTGTATATGCACACTTAAGTTTGAGAGTTGTTAATAGACTAGTGCATTATTTGTGAAATTATTTATTTTTTAAATATAAATTTCACATCTGATTTTTGCAGACACACACACACGCACACATTATATATATATATATATATATATATATATATATATATATATATATATATATATATATATATATAACACAATTGTGGGGATTTGGGCAAATCATTATAGTAATTCATTGGAGAAAGCAAAGGACGGCCTTTTCTTTTTTTTTTTTTTTTGTGACTCATTTGCAGTGCGCATCCACTAACCAGATTCGAATCAGGACCGTTTCCATACAACTCTCCTCGATATATATATATATATAAATATATATATATATATATATATATATATATATATATATATATATATATATATATATATATATATACACACACACACACACACACGTGTTTGTGTGTGTTTGTGTGTGTGACTTCAAAAGTGCGTTGCCAAAATTTTCAATTGCAATTTACAAAATGAAAATTTTAATTCCTGGAGAGATTAAATCTAATATTTTAATTCGGTGGATAGATTAAATCTAATATTTCCAATCACCTAAATACTTTTCTGTATTTCAAACCGAATTTAAACTAATTGGAATCATTTCTGTGATTATCAGTAAAATCACTAAAATCATCCATATTCACAAATCTGTCAACACAACGTGATTCCCATTATTAAGATATTTTTTCTTCAAGCGTTATTTATACTAATTAGATTAATTTGAAGTTTAATTAATCTAAAATCAAAAAATAACAATCTTTATTTTAAAATATCGGAATAAAGCATCTTTAACACAGAGGAGGGTGTTTATTTTTACCTGTTGAACGAGGTATGGACTGCCTGATATTTGCAAAATTTAATTCAGGAGGAAATAATAGAAATTAATTTACATGACCCATACAACATAAACGCTGTTATA
>OZ010583.1:88751075-88761075 GCA_963932145.1 Acanthosepion lycidas
TATATTACGGGAATAAAGATGCTGACATCGTAATTAATGACTTCCTTGAATCTTCCAATAAACGTTTTCAATAGAAAATACTCAGAGCGAACCCGTTTGCGTTTTGCTCGTGAGGATCTTCGTAGAATGATCGACGGTAAAAGCAATGCCTCACTTAATCTCGTCTATTTTACGCATAAAACTAAGTAATTATTTTGTGATAAAAATATCAGTGATTTTGCTTTTCATTTTTGCTATTCGATTGTTTAGTTTCTCCTGGAAGCTCACTTTTCCATGGTAAGCTTGAATATGGCTTCTACGAAATTCGATATTCATGTAAGAGGTTTATCGTATTTCCTATGGTATAATACGCAATTACCTAAACCTTTGATTAAAAATAATGTTACGATGAGGATTGAAAGTAGTTCTACATCTTGGAGCAACAGAAATGCATTCAATTCTTTTTACAAAGAAAATATGTGAAGAAAAACACGTAAGAAAAATATAGTAAATAGCAATTTTCTTCAATTGTTTTTTTTTTTTTTTGTCATATTAATAGTTTGTATTTTAATTTATTTAGCCATACAATTCCAGAATTACTTTGTAGGACTTTTAATTAACAACTAAGCCATTGTAGGTCCTGCAATATTACCTACTAATTCTCTTTATATATAGTGCTTGTGAAATCGCGTGTGATACCCTGCCCTCATCAGCAGTCAACCAGGTGAAGTAACATATTTTCGGTGGCTAAGGCAGTACTGCCACCTCTGGCGCCACCAACAGCTTTTTCAACAGGACAGGATATTGTTTTTGTATACGTGTCAGTCTCTTGCGATTTCTTTTTACAGATGCATCTGAAATATTCAATGTTATGTTAAAATAAACAATGCGTTCGTATCGACAGTTATTGATGACGTAGAATGGAAGGTAAACAGATGTGTTTCATGTCGGAAGTAGCATTGTGTTGCGAAAATGGTTTTATTGAACTTGACCAGATACAACTAGTTACCTGTTGAGCTGTGGCCTGGAGACGTTGTGAAGCACGCTTTAGGTTCCGGCCATTGAAGCCTACCTCAAGGAATCTACGGCATCATCAGCGTGGTTATATGGATATTACAAAAGAAATGTTCATTATGATACCCTGTTATGTTTACATAAAGGTTCGCTATGCGACTCTGATGATGGCTCATGTGAGCTGAAAACTTACATCGAGGAACAGCATAATAAAAAATATCCAAATGTTGGACAGATTTGTCTTTATTTTCTCCCGAAACTAAAGCCGCTATACGAAGCTTAGAACGACTCATGATCAATTACAATAGACATTCGTTGTCTGTTATATTTAACAATATATGTTTGAATAATGATCTGATGACCCAATACACTATATATATATATATATATATATATATATATATATATGCGAAAATGCCGTATGTACATACATATATATATATATATATATATATATATATATATATATATATATATAGGCCTGTATGCGGATGAGATTATTAGGCTCTCGATAATTTCGTTTGAGCACTATTGAGAGAGATTATAATTCTAAATAGAAGTCGCTAACGCAACGCTCTTCATTAAATGGATCGAGCACTATGGCTGTTTGCCGTTTGTTTACATTCGTGAAAAATAATACGCTACCATTCCCCTTTCTTTCTGCCGTGCGATGAGAGCTCAAGTGTATAAACACCGACTGATGCGAAAACGCTCGGGTTTCTATCCTGCCTTGAAGCAATCGGATGTCTAGGCGTACTGATGAGCTGTGATACAGCGAAATAGACCTATATGTGTATGACATTATTTATATATATATATATATATATATATATATATATATATATATGTGTGTGTGTGTGTGTGTGTGAGGTATATAATGTGGGCGCGCGTTTTGGAACTAATGATTAGATCAGGACTATGCGCATTTCCTCTAATCCTTCTCTGGTTCTAGGAACATTCGACGTAAACATTTTTGCCGTAGGAAAACTTACCTCAAGAATCTTCGCCGTAGGAAACTTCGCCGTATAGGATATTTCCGTAAACGAATTTTGCCGATTTTTTCCCCTATATTTCAATATTTAGGTGAAAGTGAAATAGTTTATGTTTGCAAGTAATTAGTGAAAATTTCGAAAAACCTGCGGAGAGTTTAAAAGTGTTATCTTTCTTTGATCAGATTTGTTGGTTGTGTTTTCAAGGTGTTAAGTTTGTTTGAAATAATATATATTGCTTTAATGACAATTATTGGCAGACTTATGTTAACAGAAGGTTTAACGTTAAATCTGAAATTGCTTGACGTAGGTTCTTCTGTCAAGTTGAAATTTTTGCTCTCCTCACTGACGTGGGTGAATGATGTAGGATTTTGATACTATAACTTCTTTTATTACAATGTTTAAATGGAAATAACAATAGTGTGTGCCAGATATACTTGATAAAAGGTATGTCGCATATATATTAGGTTGGTGCAAAAATAATGACGTAATAATGTCGTTTTTTACGTATTTTTAACGTCAAAAAACGACATTATTACGTCATTATTTTTGCACCAACCTAATAAAAAAAAATGAGAAAAACTGTCTTAGGTCAAAAATCCTATATGGCAAAATGTTCTACGGCGAAAATTCCTGACGCAAAAATGTTTACGGCGAATGTTCCTCTAGAACCACTGAAGAAAAAAACTTCTAAAAAGCAAAAAAAAAAAATAAAAAAAAATAAAATAAAATAAAGACACCTACGCAGAAATTATGTTATATAAAAAAAGCAAAAATAATATGGATGTGACTGTACCTTTTTATTAGCCCAGGATGAGTCAGTAATTAGCGAGTAAGTACTTATGAAGTACGATATATCTGATGGAGTCGGTTGACTGTTGAAATCTCGCAAAAGTGGAACAAGGGATGTAGGGTCATTTGTTCATTAGCCTCTGAAATGACCAATCAGCAATTAGCGAGAAAGTTAGATTTCCTGGTGAAAAAAATGGAGATTATTCCTCCAATGTTTTTTAGTAATTATTTTCTCGTTTCATGCGGCTAGTTTTCGTGAGGATTAGCCTGGTTGAGTTCATAACTCCCCAGGCATCAGAATCAAGTTATTTTAAGTGTTTTAATTTGAATCATCAATAAGAGTGGATTCCCTCTTTTCGAAAAGGGAAACCATCGATTAGTATCTTGCGACATAACTTTTGATTGATTTTAATTAATTTGTTCTACCTTTTTGTGAAATTATTAGAAAAAGCTATGACGAATGTCTTCTTTAGTTGGAGCAAATACTGGGTAGTTTAGACAGCTCTTTCTTTAAAACATATAGAAGAGAAATATGAGATATTAGCAATCTAGACATATCGGTTAAATATTAAACTTCATTAAACATGGTTAAAAAATGATTACAGAGAAAAACCGGTGAAAACTGTCCATAGAATTACATAATAAATATTTTCATCGCTAGTAAATATCTTTTAGAAAGATATTTTTCTCTGTCTATCAAATGTCAGTCAAAAAAATGTAATCATTAACTGCGGATTCCTTTAATGTAGGGCCATTTTTCTAAGTTCTAAAATTTTCCTCGGCATTTGAAAAAACGAATACAATTTAACTGATTGCACAAGTAATGAAAAGCGAACTTAACTTCAAATATTTATGTGGTAAAAAATTTGCTGAAAAAGTTTGCATAAACTTGTTACATAGATCAAAGAAACTACTTGTACATATATTAAAATATTTGTCATCGCTATCAACTTTAACTTTTACACAGTTGTACACAAACTTGAAGATTATAGAAAAAAAACTAGAGTCTTGACTAATAAATAAGGTATCACGTCCTATAAAACATGTATATACCAGACAAATTAATAACACTACTATGAAAATTAAGTAAGTTTATTTCTGTTCAAAATTACAAATTTCTTAAAAATAGTCACCATTTAATGTTAGGAGGTTTTTTGATGGTTAAATAATGTCTGCAGTCCTATAAAGCAATTCTGCAACTAATTTTGAGATTGGTATTAAAAAAAAAAAAAAAAAAGGTTATTTCTCCACAAAATTCAAGGGTTGGCTGATAAAAATAAAATCTCTAATTGTATAAAACCAGTTTTAGACACAAAACAGCATTGACACTTGTAGCGTAATAGATTAGATTTTTTTTCTCTAGAGGCAGGATTCTGCATTACACCTGAGGAAGTCAGTCAGCAAATATCGAAAAGCGGTGGAAAAAAAAAAGAAAAATCGAGCCAGTTGAAAAAAAAATTGTCCAATCAAATAAAAGTATATCGAATGAGAATAAAAAAAAATAAAGAAAAATCTCATGAGAAAAGAGAAGAAAGAAAATACAGACAAAAGAAAAGATGGGCGAAATAATAAAACGTTAACTAAATATTAGGTTGGTGCAAAAAATAATGACGTAATAATGTCGTTTTTGGACGTATTTTTAACGTCAAAAAACGACATTATTACGTCATTATTTTGCACTAACCTAATATATAATCAAAAGAATAACTCTTCGACATTCAATATATCTACAAATATCTACATACTCCTGATTTCACAAAGTTCTCTTTCTGATAGTGAACATTCTTCAGCCTATAAATTTGCTATATATATATATATATATATATATATATATATATATATATATATATATATATATATACATATATACACACACACACATTAAGAAATGGACAAAGTCCGACAATTTATTTATTAAAGACATTTTTATGTTTAACGTTCTTTTTATAGGTGGTAATTATCAATCCACCCACGAGGACTGAATGTGGCAGAAGGCCTTTTTAATGTGGGTATCTCCGAGCCCGTAGGCCCAGCCAAAAATAAATGACTATCCAAACCCCCCGAGGTGCGGCCAGTTCCGTCAACCTCCCCCAACGAATCCCTACCCTTCGGCGGAGCTTCGTCTGGGTTCCTCTCTGCAAGCAGAGAGTTCGACAGACACCCGATCCGGCAGCTCACAAAGCACAGATACTACACTTTGATCCAAGCCACCGGGCCGAGCGGGTATTCTTTTTATAGGTACAAGTATTTAAGTAAATGCTCTGTTTATAATAAACAGTGTTAAATAACATTTACCGGCCTGAATGTCCGAGAAATTTTCATAGAAAATATTCGTCCTTTGACAAATATTCGTCCTTATATATATAATCATTGATTAAATACTCTTTTATTCAAATATCTAATAAGCCAAATATCTAATAAGTTTCGTTAAAAAAGACTGACAAAGTACTGTGGCTAAGTTTGTTTTATTTACTCCCCTTGTTGGCTGGCGGCTCATGTAATTTAATAATTGTGTATTTGTCCAGCAATCCCTATTTGATACAAGTTTCATTAGAAACAATTGAAAAGGTAATGAACTTGAGTTTTTATTTATTTTCTTTCTTGGCTGCTGTCTTATGTAATTTAATAATTGTGTATTTATGGGTAGCAGTCTCTCTTTTATACAAGTTTCATTAAACAGGGCTGACATTACATTAATTTCTTGATCCGCCAGACAACAAGGAAAGCAAATAAAATTTTAACGTTAGTACCAGGTCATTATATATATAAAAAAAGATCTACACATTCAAATAAAATGAAAACGAGCCTTGATAATATCTAATAAGATAGCCGAAAGCGCTCGGATATATAGAAATTTTTGACAATTTCTACACAGTTTTTGTGCAGAAAAGAAAACACTTATACAATCACAAGAAAAATTAAATAAATGCTTAATCGCAAATAATGTATGTTCTCAGAAAAATAATAAGAATATATATATATATATATATATATATATATATATATATATATATATATGTATTATGAAATGGACAAAGTCCGACAATTATTTTAAGACATTTTTTATGATTATACATTCTTTTCATAGATACAGATATTTAAGTAAATGCTCTGTTTTATAATAAACAGTATTAAACAACATTTACCGGCTCTAATATCCGAGAAATTGCCATAGAAAATATGCGTCCTCCGACAACAATCGAATCTGTATCCTATACGAAACGGTCATACAGCTGGATGTGTTTTTACCGATTTCGCCACAGAGGAGCTTTCTGTTAGCAGGGTCGATTTTACTGGTTTTTAAATTACAATTTTCCATGATTATAAACAGAGAATTTACTTAAATATTTGTATCTATAAAAAAGAATGTATACATATAAAAATGTCTTAAATTAATTGTCGGACTTTGTCCATTTCATAATATGTGACGCCATTTGTTTACGTTTGAATACGCATCGAGCAGATATGAATGTACTTGAGAAAATCATGGAAAATTGTAGTTTAAAAACAGTAAAATCGACCTTGATAACCGAACTCTCCTCTGTGTCAAAATCGGTAAAAGCACGTCCGGCTAAATGACGGTTCCGCGTAGAGGATACAGGTTCGATTCCTGTCCGAGGACTCATATTTTCTATGACAATGTCTCGGACATTCAAATGTTGTTTAATACTGTTTATTATAAACAGAGCATTTTCTTAAATATTTGTATCTATAAAAAAGAATGTATAAACCTAAAAATGTTATATATATATATATATATATATATATATATATATATATATATATATATATATATATATATATATATATATATAAATGGGGGCGGAAATTATAACATACCAGAAAAATGTTTGAAATATTAATAAAATTAGAAAAATGTGTAAAGTGTCCGACCCATGGCGTTCTATACTCCAGGCCAAGTCATGGGGCAACTGAGAGCCAGAACTGGAGGCCTATCGAAAAATGTAGGATTTTCAGAAATTTTAGAAGAAAATGAAGTCAACCACTTTATGAAATACTTAGAATAACATTTTTTATTGACACCTGAGGATAATAGGATGTGTTGAATGATAAATAAATGAAAATATGTATTTTTGCTATGAACTCTGATAATTATTCAACAACACAAGGGGGTAATTATGATTTCTGGTAAAAGATATATTGAATCAGAAATTTATATTATTTACAGGTGTCACTGAATCCTTTATTCAATCTATTCCTCGTGAGTGAATAAAGACTTTGTTTTAGATTTACATTACAGTTACTGGGTTTGACAAGCAGAACTCAATCATCGCAGAAATATAGACAAATAAAACAAAATCATTCTAGGAAAGTTTCAAAACTTTTAGAGCTGGTTCTTTCTTTGATCTATGTTTGCAAAAAATTTTCAAAACTATATTTGCAAAAATAGAAGCATGCTTTTTCTCCATGTTGAAAAAATGAAACTCAGAAATAAGCATAAAAATGTTACTTAATGATTTATAGCAAACATTTTCCTTTATTGTATGGAAAAGGATGAAACAAAAAAAATAACCATTGATAAGTGTGGCCAGAAGGAACTTTTAGTTTTCCACAGTCAATTAAATTGGTATATTTTCCATACTTTTCATAATAAAAATGGGTTTCACATTCACTGGGTTGATTATCATTTCTTGTAATATATCCAGCTATGTACACAAGAGCCATTTTTATTTCATTGGAAAAAGATGGTTCTAAATTTTCCAGATTGTCAAATATTTCCGAACCTTCCCCACAAAGTTTATAATCACAAAATGTACATTGGTGACCTGGATTAACATCAAATTCATCAATATTTACATTTTGATTTAAAAGTAAAGATGTCTGCTTAATATGCAGCTTTTCAATACATTGTTAAACATTTATAAAATAGGTGTCAATTCTTTTTCTAATGGATCAGTTGAAAATTGCCCAAGTAATACATATTTATGACTTGTAGCTAAAAGGTGTCGACATAGACTAACAATTCCATTGCAAGTATGATATATGGCAGTAGCAGTGTTTTGGGATAATTTTTACGATTACCTTGACTGCCAGCCATATTAAGAGCCATTTTACTAAATTCAATGATAAAATCATGTCGGGTGTCATTTGGAGATTTGATTTCAGCTTGTAGAGGATCATTATGTAATTTATCAATTAGAAGGCATTTAACATTTTAAATTTTGCACCATGCCAAAACCTTGTTTATGAAGAGGGCAGTATCATTCTTACCTGCACTTATTTCAGACTGAGTGAGAAGTGCATTATATGTTTTTTCAGAAAACACTCTGAGGCAAGTAGAAACCCGTTGTCTTTCTATTGGCTTTGGAGCAATGGAAATTTCATTTAAATCTGAAAGTTTGACTAGTCTTTCAGATTCAAAACGATATAACTGTTTAAGATGTGTCCATTTTTGCAACTCGACTTACTCCATCATCATCAAAGATTAGTTCTCATGTTTTTTTCTGTCAGCCACAAATTGCGAATATTTTTCAACAGATGAACATAATCAAAAAGCAAATGTTTATTATCTTCAGTTAACCAAGGTTTTTCAGGAAGTGTAGGATATAATTTTAAAAAAGCTTGATTTACACGGTTGCCATCACATAGAATAGCCTTTACATCAGCTGGTACAGATGTGATGGCTTGGACTGTTAACTCAGTTTGTTCAAATAAAAAGGCGGATGTTAATTTTGAAATTGGATTCAATTTTCTAAGAAAATTTGGACCCCATTGAGACATATCAACATTATACCAAGTACTGTTTGAGCAAGTACAGATGGATTGTCAACTGATTTACCAAATAGTTGATTGCCATGATATAGCAACATCTTTTTGATATATACTTCATCATTGAGAATTATGCACCCTTTTTGACTGGTATTAAGAGTATTAAATATAGATAATAAAAAAGATTTTCATTAAGTTTTGAAACTTTTGACGTCATCCTTCATAATGTTGCTAATGAGTGTAATTGAAAATCATATCTTAATTCATTATACAATGTCCGTGATCTTGTATAGTACCCAAAAGCATGCACAACTATATCTGAGCTGTATTTTATTCCAACCATTTTGGGAGCCATTGCTAAAAATTGTTGAGTCAGGATATTATTCTTGTGATCAAAAGCCATAGAATTTAAATATCGGATAATTTCTTCCAGTTTTGACCAAGTATCAACTGTATTTATATGATTTTTGGACAGGCTGCTAATATAACACTTAACTCCATAATGAAATGTTTCAAAGCGCAAATTGTTATAAATTTTCAACATAAAGAGAGGAATACCATCAATAGATTTTGATAATTGAACAGTTAAAATAGTTTCACCCAAAAATGCTACAACTGGACATATAAAGTCTTTTTTGTTGTTAAGCAGACTTTCTTTCAAATTTGTATAATTTTATCTAATTCTAAAAAAGGATTAAGTTCATCAGCAATTTGATTTCTAACAGTACTGGAGGTTTTTTTTTATATTCCTTTGAACAGCTGAGGGTGTTGGTATTTGACTACTTGGCACACCTGGCCATACAGATGATGGATTTTTTGAACGTATTTTTCCATTAACTTTTATGGTATAAAAATTTGAAGGCCAATGTTGTTTACTTTAAAACTTTATATTAAATTTAAAAACATTTATAAGTAGCCTTTCTTTTAGTTTGGTTATTTTAATACGCTTTAAACTATATAAATAGGAATATATATAACTTTTCTTTTTACCTTAAGGCAAAACAATTAAAAGTAAAGTAAAAAATAATGCATTTTTTTGTCCTTTAACAACAGTATCAGAAAAATATTAAAATAAATATGATAAATAAAATGGTATTATTATACTTGTCTTGTAAAATAAATTTTGTAGTCAAAAGGCGTAAAAAAGGAGACCTTTCTAAAAAAAAATAAATAAAATAATTAAAATATTGACATTAACTGCATGTAATAAATTTATTATTGTTATCTTTCTCTTTAATTCTAATAAGTAAAAAAATACTTACAGTTCACCAATTGGTAACTAATGTAGTAAAAATAATCATTTATTCTTTAACTTCGGAAACAAAAGCGCGAAGAAATTCGTTTGTTTTTTTTTGTTTTTTTTTTACTTTTAATGGAAATGTTGGATAAAGTTTTAATAGAGAAATGTTAATGGACCTTTCTCTATTAAAATTTTATTCAAATTTATTATTCAAACTTAAACTTTTAATAGAAAAATGTTGACTTATGCTAATTTT
>OZ010583.1:88766075-88771075 GCA_963932145.1 Acanthosepion lycidas
TTTCTCATAGTTTACCTTCGCCTACCGCTCACGCCACCATTCAGCCAATGAACGCCCAGCAGCGTGGGTGTGTCTAGACTGGCCTCAGTTTAAAAATTTCGCTCAAAGGAAAAAAAAATGATCTTCCTTTCTTTTTTTTTCTTTTATTCTTCTTTTTTCACGAGACCCCTACGACTCGTAGTGTGGTACTTAATCTCTATCTTAACCGAATTTCATCTAGAATTCACCAACGAGATATTCGTCAAATAATCATTGGGGTTGGTCAAGTGAATCTCTTTGTCTCCTTAATGCCTACGTGCTTCTGTCGCCTAACTCTGTCCAGGCAACAAATTCTTATCACGGCTAAGTCTGAACATAAAACAGGTGTTTTTTTTCCTAAACCAAATGATATCTCCGAAGGATAGTTAATGGTTTATTCCTTCGCTTCTTTTTCCTTGGGGGTGGTCTAGCTGACCTTTTTCTCGGTTAGTACGTGACCTGATTACAATATTCTCCCAGCTTCTGTTTCGTAGGGCACATGACCAATTTGAAATTTTCATAATTGACATGGGCAGATGGCTATCTTTAATTCGCCGCCTCGTAGCATAAATTAATTCGGCAGATCCGAGATCTTACGAATTTCCTATCTTCTGCGAAAAAAAATACCTTCCTTCGCAAATGAAAATAAAATCTTTACCACTTTTCTTTGTTAAAAAAAATAACATCGCTCAGTATGTCTTTTCGGGATAGCTTCTTCTGGCCTTAATTATTTCACGCTATTGATTTTCACGGGATCGCTAAATAGTGTCATATATATATATATATATATATATATATATATATATATATAACGTCATCCACAGACAGACTGTTTCGCTGTTTCACAGCTCATCAGTGTGACTTGACATCCGGTTGTCTCTAGCTCGGATTGAAACCCGACTTATTGGTAATAAGAGGACAACGAAAATAGAGATGTAATCCGAAAAAATGCTATGAGAAATGTGTTATTGTTTTGGAACGTGCGGTCGCAACGCTGAGTTTGAATTTAGATTTTACAGTTGTGCGTTTTTGTACAAATATAGTAATAAGAGAATTCTTTTTTACTGGTAGAATTTCCGTTAATATGGCATGAACTATATTGTTCAATAATTATTACCGAGAAGTAAAAACAAGAACAAAATCTATTTCCATACCTGATGATGTCTGTAGGAACAGACAAAAGCTTGTAAAAAATTAAAAAGACTTTATGCAACTGGAATTTGTAAACAGGGATCATATCATTCATATACAGGTTCGGGGTTGATGTATCTTATTTATATTGTTTGCGATGATGCATTCTCGCCATTTAAATCATTAACCTCTATATTTGTTTTTTGTATGAATGATTCATGAATTTATATAATATATATATATATATATATATATATATATGTATATATATATATATATATATGTATATATATATATATAGTAAGTAGTAATATATATATATATGTGTGTGTGTGTGTGTGTGTGTGCGCGCGTTCAGGTATTATTTAATGTAACAAAGAAATATTTTATTTTTTGTCTTTTAGGCTTACATAAAATAGTAAAAGCTTTTCATTGTCTATTAATTCAATAATAACTGCTTGAAAGAAAATAATTATATATATATATATATATATATATATATATATATATATATATATATATATATATATATATATAATATATATGACTTGAAACGTCATTATATTTCCTATTTGAAATAGACGCCACATTATTATTTATTAAAGAGCTTGTGTGACGTCTTTCTATCCGCGGATGAATAAAAATGGAAAATCTATTTCAAGTACAATGTATCCAGTATAATAATATTTGAAGTAATAAAAATGTCGGACAGAAGGAAATCCATTAAGTCTTTAAATAATAAATAAATAAGGAGAGAGAGAGAGAGAGAGAGAGAGAGAGAGAGAGAGAAATAGTGTATTCTTTAGCGCCCATGAGAAAATGGTCTTAGCGTCAAAGAAAAACAAATTTTAATCTCAAATTCTTTCAAATAAAAAATGACAATATTATTATGATTGCTTGCAAATATAATTTGACGTTAACTTTATAGAACACTATAAGTCTTTTTAAAAGTCTGTTCAAACTGAGTATATTTATTTTCTTAATATATATACATAGTGAATCAAAAATACTTTTACAAATATTAGGTTCGGGTTCCTCGCACCAAAGCAAGGACAAATGTCCATGTAAGAATATGTCCGCAAATCCTATGTTTCTGAATTATTAAGTTTAAAGAAAGTAGACTAGTTTACCTTTGTCATTCGGGTATATTTGTGGCTAGACTATCTTCAAAGTAACGTGTGTAGTAGTGAGTTAACTGAGAAGTGCTCCGTTTAACAATGGATATTCATATCATGAACAGAGAGATATGTTGTTTTTTTTTATATATGAGCGCGCGAGAGGTAATGTATGCCAGGCTTTACCACTCTCTCAGATAGCCTTTCCAGACCGAAGGCAGACGAGTCATCCAACTTTTTGCTGCTGTTTATCGTCGCGTTGCTGAGACCGGATCCATGCAATAACAAGCATGGATCGAGGAAGACCGAAATTCGCTCATAGCTTGACCACGAAGAACACATAGGCTTTTGGGCAGATGTTTATATAAACATTTTACTTTGTTTTGGTATCAGGAACCCGCCCCGCAATGTTTGCAATAGTATTTTCGGTGCACACTATATATATATATATATATATAACGGGCCTCGGTGACGAAGAGGTAGCGAACTAGACTTGATATTGCACCGCTCATTCACAAATTCCGTGGTGGAACTCATCCAAGTTCCTTTACCCATACGATTTTGCCTTCTAGAGCCACGGCTACTATCCCCAAGCCGCTCGATCCAGAACATTAGAAGCCGGTTCGAAGGAGGATTTGAGATAATTAAGTAATTCATCGAGTCTAGAAGAAACCTCAACAGAATGCAGAAAGCACTGGACGGCCGTTTCGCCCGATATTTGGGACTCATCAGCAGTGCGCATCCACTACCGAGAATTGAAACCCGGACAGTTACATTGACAGGCAAACGTCATACCAACTGTACAAACGGGTCCCCTAGAGCCACGGCTACTATCCCCAAGCCGTTCCATCCAGAGCTTTAGATGTTTGCCTGTCATTGTAACTGTCCGGGTTTCAATTCTCGGTAGTGGATGCGCACTGCTGATGAGTCCCAAATATCGGGCGAAACGGCCGTCCAGTGCTTTCTGCATTCTGTTGAGGTTTCTTCTAGACTCGATGAATTACTTAATTATCTCAAACCCTCCTCTCCTTAATTTCTATCATATATATATATATATATATATATATATATATATATATATATATATATATATATATATATATATATATATATATATATATTTATTTACTCAATTTATTTAAACTTATGTTTTCATCTTGCATTCTTATTAACGATATTATAGATAACGTTTCGGCCAAATAATTAATAATACAGCTAGCTTCAGGAGGCTATTATTTTGGGTTGATGCAATTTGTATACCAATTCCATTACATGTTACAGAAAACCCTTTGACGGTTGTATTTGTTTATCCAGCAGTGAAATCAAATGGACACCTGCAGATGACCAGTTGGTATATGACCGAAACGGTGTTTATAATGTTGAAAAAAAAAAGCAAATCTGATAATATTAGTTCGACTAAATCAAATAAACTGAAG
This sequence comes from Acanthosepion lycidas, assembly GCA_963932145.1. Classification (NCBI taxonomy): domain Eukaryota; kingdom Metazoa; phylum Mollusca; class Cephalopoda; order Sepiida; family Sepiidae; genus Acanthosepion; species Acanthosepion lycidas. The sequence continues at coordinate 88,769,776 of OZ010583.1, forward strand.
AATAATTCCTCATCAGCAATAAACCAAAACTGACACACTTTTCTCAAGAATCAGATTCAGCTAGTAGCATTCTGCTACATTGGAATCTAGGTCCTACATGTTGCTGTTTACATAGTTAAATTCAACCGGTACTTCTACGCCAAACGTTTCTTTTCTCGCACTTCCCGCGTGTGGAACTCCCTTTCGTTTACTTGCTTCCTTGATAAATACAACCTTTACACATTTAAATGCAACGATTATTGGGGTCTGTAGTTTTGTCTTCCGTTCATCTTTTGCCCTTTTCTCATTCCTCCTTATTCTCAGTCTTCTCCTTCGATTTCACTCCCAGTAAATACCTGCGTACTAGTGGCATTTCCGCCTTGCTTGGGGTTGAAATGAGTAAAAAAGATAAACAAAAAAACAATTACATCTAGCTACACTATTTAATATGAAGACCGTGACCTAAGAAGGAATACAGAAAATCGAGTTTGCAATTAATATAAGGTAATTAGAATGATATGGTTTTCGCTTGCTATAAACACATTTTGAATGCTTGTAGATGCCGAAAATATTAGATACGTTAACAGTTATTTCTCCGTGCCCAGCTGCTTGTATTTATCTAAATTTTTTTGCCACTGTCTCTCCATATATTTACACATTTATTAATTTCACTAGGATATTACCTCAAACACGCGTACCTACAAAACAACGTTTATAATAATAAAAAGTAACAATGAAAGAAAAAATAAACATTTAAAATAAATCACCATGTTTGCATTTCGAGTACAAAATCTTACTTTTTCATTTTTATTTTCGCGAACATTAAAAAAAATTGCAACCATGGATAGGCTGAAGACATTAAGATCGTCCAATCACAAAGGTGGGGAAAAAGCAATTTTTAAGGTTGAATGGAAAAACTGGAATTTAACTGCATGTGGCTGCAATCTATCTATCTATCTATCTATCTATCTATCTATCTATCTATCTATCTCAGACTCTCTATCTATCTATCTATCTCAGTCTCCATATCTATCTATCTATCTATCTATCTCAGTCTCCATATCTATCTATCTCAGTCTCCATATCTATCTATCTCAGTCTCCATATCTATCTATCTCTCTCAGTCTCCATATCTATCTATCTCTCTCAGTCTCCATATCTATCTATCTATCTATCTATCTATCTATCTATCTCAGTCTCCATATCTATCTATCTATCTATCTATCTATCTCAGTCTCCATATCTATCTATCTATCTATCTCAGTCTCCATGTCTATCTATCTATATCAGTCCCCATATCTATCTATCTATCTATCTATCT
>OZ010583.1:88776075-88786075 GCA_963932145.1 Acanthosepion lycidas
AAGTCCGCTGTATACAACGGTTGAAACGTCAGGGATATTGCAACAAAACGGAGGACAATGTAAATAGTGTACATTAAAAATTTAAATTCGAAAGAACATTCCGAACAATTTATATAGTATAAATAATTACAATACTTCATCTCAGAAATATAGACACGTAAGTTTTTAATATTTGTATGATCATCGACATTGGCTTATTATAAATTACTGGTGATTGAACGAGTTAAAAAGATTTAAAAGCAAAATACAGCCTCTTGTTACGAAAGAAGTAAAAAAACAAAAAGGTGGGTATTTCTAATGTTTGTGGGCTTTACTTGGATGAACCAATCAAATAAAACCTACGGTAAATTTAAGCTAAGGGAAGAAGTAAAAACTAAGAAATTATTTTCCATAAATGGGTCATGACCCGTAGTTTTGAAACCAGATGTATGCTCTGGTAAAAAAAAAACAAAAAAAAACATCGAGCTCTCTATACCAACGGATCGATTACCTGCACTATATATATATATATATATATATGTATGTATGTATATTGCTGAATTGCTGATCATCGGGCTGAAATTCAGCGCAACTTGAGCCGCACGCCAAAAACGTAGGTACATGTAATAAATATATATATATATATATATATATATATATATAAAGAAAGAGCAGTTCGCTTGACGATGAAATGGAACTAATGTTTTTAATTTAATTACAAAATTAAATTTGAAGCTTTTAGCTTTCATTTTTGAAACATGGTAATTACTGTGTAGTGTAAAAGCCATATTTTAAATAAACTTATATATATATATATATATATATATATATATATATATATATATATATATATATATATGTGTGTGTGTGTGTGTGTGTGTGTGTAAAGAGTGTTCCAATAATTTGGACAGATTTTAAAGGTGAATTAAGTTTAAGCATCTAAAGATTTTTTTTCTTTTTCTTTCAGATTTGGCAGATATTTTGGCGATATTATTTTTCACACATAATTGCCATGACTTAAATAACATGATCCAATAGAGAAATGAATTTTCACCAATAAAACTGATATATTTACGGCTGAATTTGATCCATTTTAATGAAACACCCTTATATAAAATCCTTCTTAATGAAACACCCTTAAATCTCTACAGGGAAAGATACCTTATTTAAAATAAGATGAACTATAAATAAATATGAGGATTGTTAAATTTGTCGGTTATTTCATATCATTACAAATATTCGTGCCCGATTTTCCTTCTTAATATCAAATAACCACAACTTGACACTGGCGCATATTTGGCGTGTTCTAGATTGAAACATTGCATCGTTTAGTTCCCAGTTAGTCTTTGTTGAATGTTGACGTTTTGTCCACAAATGAAAGACTTAAAGATGGAGGATGAAATCTTGCCCTTTCGTCGTATCTTCCATGAATTCCGGGACGCGGTAAGCGTTGTAACTGCGACAAAACATTCATAATCTGTATTTGGATCGTATTCCAGCAATTCTGCAGATTTCGTCAGGGTGATTTTAACCAAAATGATCAAGCACGTTCCGTGCGATCCATCTAGCGTCGATGAAGAAACTCTGCTTGCATTCGCGGTGAAATAAACCGAAGATTTCGACGGGAGAGGTTGCTAAGTGTTTGCAAATCGATCTCTCAATAGACTTTCGCCATTTGAAAATACATGGGTTCAAGAAGAACGGCCGATTTGGGGCAACTGAAAAAGTTGTCATTTTCCTCCAAGACAATGCAAGATCACCTTTTGCAAAAGAAACCTTGCAGAAGCTTAAAAAATGTGAATTGGGAAACGTTACAGCATACACCGTATTCCCTGAATTTGATTCCTTCAAATTTTCATTTTTCCCGGTTTCTACAGAACAATTTAAATAAAAAAATCAACTCCCTAAAGTCAGTCGAAAACTACCTCACAATAATCTTCCAGCAAAAACACGATATTTCGATGAAAATGGCATCAGCAAGCCTGTTGTTAAATTCAATAGAATCTATGTATGTTTTATTGTATGTAAATTTAGTTTTTTTACGTTAATTATACTGATATAAAACAAATAATATATATACATATATATATATATATATATATATATATATATATATATATATATATATATATATATATATATATATATATGGGTAGAGAGATAGCGATATCGAGAGAAATATGGAGTAAAAAGATATGCTTCAACACACACACACATATATGTGTCTGTGTGTCTGTATGTGTGTGAATAAAAATGGAAGAGAGGAAAAACTATTGCGCTAAGAATTTTATTTCTTCTTGTCTTTTTTTATTCATTTTGTCTCTCTGCACAGATACTCTCTCTCTCTTTCTCTCTCTCTATATATATATATGTGTGTGTGTGTGTGTGCGTGTGTATATATATATATATATATATATATATATATGTATCTCTCTCTCTCTCGATATATATATATATATATATATATATATAGAGAGAGAGAGAGAAGGGAGAGAGAGAGGGAGAGAGAAAAAGAATGAGAGAGAGAGGCAGACAGACTGAAACACATATGCTATGCGCAGAGATACTTACTCTACCTTAATAGATGTATTGCACGCCCTACTTGATCTTTATTAGTATTTGCCAAAATCATATTTCCTAAATAGAGTTCTACATGTGATATTCTTTACATTTTTACTAATTACCAAAAGCCGACAAAGGCTTTGCAATAAATAGAATAGTTATACTCTGAAATACACTGTAGTTTATGATAAAAAATATTTTCCTTTGAACTGAATGAACTCTTTATTATGCATATTGCCTTTATGCCGTACATTTGACATGTCCGTGCCGTCGATAACTTTATAGCGTTACCGTTTCGTTGTCTGTATATTGAAGATGACAGTAGCAAGAATCATTGAATTGAATGCAGGTCGCCGTGTCTGTCACTTATATCAACCATCTTGTAAGAGTAACGGTTTTCAATAAATTATAGCAAAATGCCAATCATTGCATATGTCGTAGAAGTTCGTATTCGTAGACAGGTTAAAAGCATTTTCTGACGCAAAGGTTCAGTTTCCGTCTCCATTGAAATAATTCAATGGCTTCCGCCATTTGTTCAAATATCCTGAATAAAAAGTATGTATGGTGTAAATTCTTAACCACCATAAATGTAAGCATTGTATGCGACCAAATGATATATATATATATATATATATATATATATATATATATATATATATATATATATATGACTATTGCATCTAGCATGAAACTCAACGCCTGTAAAATTTTAAAATGTTTTTGTTAAAGGCTATCGACAGTTTATTTATTTATTATATATAGTTTGAGATCACTATTGGTAATTTATAAATTGGCCTCAAAAGTAGTTGTTTTGTAATTATAAGAGAAAACTATTACACATACGTTAAAAAGAGTGAGACATTATTTTTATTAAAAATATTATGATGACAAAATGAAACAAAAGCATTTTATGATCCAATATTGCTCTTCTCAAAATATCCTCTTTTAGCCATGATTACTGCAACCAAAAGTTTTGGCGTTCGTTACGAAAGTTTTTCAAAGTATAAGTTTAATAACTGATTCTATTCTTTATCAATGAATGTAACGGCATTTATTTTTCCTCTTCTATCAAGTTTATCCCATGCTAATTCTGTGAGTGGCTTCTAGCTTTTGAGCTATAGTATATATATATATATATATATATATATATATATATATATATATAAACTCGACCATGTCTCTCATACTATTCCTCACCACCCTCTATGTCAACTTATACAAGCTTAATACTGTCCGTCAAAAGTGTAAATTTTAAATTCACTTTTCGTTTCACCTTTTGAAAGTGAAGTCTGAAGATCGAAAGAAAAAGAAAATTCTCTGGTGAAATAAATCATTAGAAATGGACCCTTAAAATGGTCTGTTTTTCTTTAAATTAAATAAAATGATATATATATATATATATATATATATATATATATATATATATATATATATATATATATATATATGTGTATATATATATATATATGTGTGTGTGTGTGTGTTTTGTATACATTTATCTATACATTTACCCACTATTATATCAATTTTAAAAGTAAAAATGGATTTCCTAGATGATAATGTCTAAAAGTATCGCCGAAAGCGCCCACACATACAAACCATTTGGAAATTCTCGACGTCAGGTCCAGAAAAGAATTAAGGTGGTGAACATAATTTCAGAATTGAAAAGAAAAAAATCTTTTAATTCTGGCCGTATGGCCACCCATTACCTTTCGGAAAAGGGGTAACTGAAGGCAGAAGATCCCGACGTCGTCCCGAGGCCGTGGTTGAAGTCAGTGGAGATTTTGCTGATTAAATTTACTCTTCAGTATTTCAAGATATTTTATGTGTAATTTTAGTAAATACATCTGTTAAAATGACATCTCATTTTTATCTTCATTTTTGCGTCATTTACACGACAATTCATCCATCGCACTGCGCAATTTATAATCTAAGGCACGTAGATATAATGTTTTATACTTGGGAATATTGCTGCCAAATATGATCTGGTGCCCCTGCTAGACAATTTAGAGATTCTTGACAAAATCAGAATATGCAAGGTTATTTGTCTATACCTAACATACACTTTCCCACAGCCGTAATGTAGCATTCCTTCGCCTTTTCTGTAAATATTTTCATGGCAATTATTCTGACGTACTTTCTTCTATGATGACGGTTCTCTGGTAGATGCGGGGCGCTTTTTTATTTTTTCAAGTGTGTATTTCGTATTTGTTTTTGTGTTTGGAAGGGTGTGGGTTAGGGTGAGTGGTCGGTCGAACAATTGTAATTAATTACATCGTCCCGCAGTAATTCCGTCCAGTTAACTGTTTGTTTGTTTTTTTGTTATGTTTTTTTTTTTTTTGACACATTTACGAATTGTAGAGGATTTTATTACTAACACTATTTTGTTTCATTTTTTCTATATAAATTGTATTCATTATAAATATACATTAGGTTTTCTTTTTTTTAATTTTTTTAATTCCTCCAGAGAGGTATTGTATATATGGAAACTAGTTAAGACAACATAAATACTCTGACGTATGGTGGCAGTAGTAAGAATGGTAAGTAAGAATTTGTTCATTTGGTTTAAAGAATACTGTGGCATATTTGAGTCAGTAATTATGGATAGCTAAGGTTTAAGATAAAACAGAATAAACACCATCTTTCCCCTATCCCCACTTTTGGCCTTGTGCCACGTTTTTTTATTAAAACAAAATAAATATTACTTTTCTTTATGGTACCTAGATTTTATGAATTTAATTTCACTACTAGAGTTGCAGCAAGAACTCATTATTTTACAGTTAAATTGGCTAAATATGTAACCGTAAGATTTCTGTTAAAAATTTCTTCAATCGTATTTTTCGCTTGTGGAAATCACTTCCGGCTTCCAGCTTCCCAGCCAATTTTGAACTTTAAAAATTTAAATGTAATTTCAATCGTTATCTTCTGTCTTCTTATATTATTCTCTCCCCCAATTAGCATTTTTCTCATACTCACTAATAAACTACATCTGCTTCCTAGGTAAGACGATAAACTACATCCAACAGCAAGGCCTCTGATCAGGTTTCGAGGAGCGTGGAACCACCTCTTAATTCCTGAAGTTCCCAGGTCCACCCTCACTCGGGGTGGTAGCACCTGTTAGGGTACCAGGTATGTGTAAATAGTTAACCCCCAAACTGGGTTTAAAACACTATGAAACTGTAAAAATAGGTTTTAATACCAGAAAAACTTTGTAAAAAATTATTACCAGCAATAAATCTTTGAAGAAAAATAATTACCAGCAATACATTATTACCAATAATAGATTTTTGTAAAATAAATATTACCAGCAATAAAAATCTTGTCGGCATTAAATAAACCATTCAGGTTGATATACCGTAAAAAAATCAAACCATACCAAACTATGCATTTAAAAAATAAACAATTATCAGCTATACGTTTTTGAAAAAAATATTTCCAGCCTGTCTACATTTTTGAGATGCGATATTGTGTAAACTATTTACATTATTCGAACTATTGTCCTCATCTTTGTTGCCATATTTATCACAACCTTTCGACCGGTGTACGCTCCGGCCTTCTTTAGGTGGTTGGAATATCGAATTGCCAATGAAAATGACCGAAGAAAGATCCAAAATTACCTGGATAAATCCTTCAGAGATGAATTCGATCTAGTCAAGGCTCGCCAAATACAAAAATTAAATAGATTGAAAGATCAGAAGGTGACGCACGTGATCCATCACCTACCAGTGAAAGCAGTAATCAACATCAGCCATTATCAGCTGAGTTCCTCTGAGGAGTTAGTATTGGATAAGGATCTCAAATCTTCCACAGCCATCGGGCGAGTACCATACTTGGACATAATTGCCAGAATCGAGGAAATGGCCTTGAACTTCCTTCAGGGTCAGGCGGATGAACTAAGATGGAAGGTGAGACAGACTTAGGAAAAAGCCAAGCCGCCCAAGTCAAACATCACGAAACTGCAGAGGCTGGTAATCAGATCCCTACAGAGGAATGAAAACATCATCATATTACCGGCTAACAAAGTCAATGCAACTGTAGTGATGGACAAATCAGATACAAGAAAGCTGGAAGACCTCATTAGAAATGTTAGCTATAGCAATGTTAAAAAGGATCCTACAATGAAAACTGAACGCAAACTACCACAGATAGTAATGACGAACAAGGATCACTACGCACCTAAGATATAGCAGCGTTACACCAAGCTATCTCACATATACGGTCTCACAAAGACGGTATTCCGCTCAGGCCGATTTGTTAGTTGCCAAGGCTCGGGGTTCTACCCTCTAAGTCACTTCATTGTAGATATTATTCACCCTTTGATCGGAAAGTCACCATCATATTTTCGAAACTCCGCCCACTTCTTGGAAATAATCAAAGATGCTCCCATCCTATCCAACCAGATAATGAGCTTGGACGTGGTGAGTTTGTTCACCAAGGTACACACGGAGGAGGCACTCTCAGTAGTCAGAAACAGATTGGCCTCTGACTCTTCTCTTGAAGAACGGACCAGTATTCCAATAGATAATCTGATGGAGATGTTGACTTTCTTTACATAAACAACACACTTCGGAATGGGATCATACATATATTGACAGGATAAGGGCTTAGCAATGGGCTCGCCATTATCACCAGCAATGGCGAATATATACATGGAATACTTTGAGGAAAAATGGAAACTTAAATGTCTTTGGCTAGATGCGAAAGTGTCTCGTATATACATGGAATACTTTGAGGAAATGGCATTAGAATCTATATCTCTAAAGCCAACTCTATTGTTAAGATACGGAGATGACACCTTCATACTCTGGCCACACCAGGATGATGTACAGGTTCTACTAGACCATGTGATCTCAATAAGACCTTCAATACAGTTCACGATGGAGAAAGAGAGTAAAACATACTCCTATTCCTGGATATTATAATATCTTGAACAGAATATGGGCTCAAGACACCCGTATACCAGAAACCGACATTCACTAGACAGTACCTTAATTTCAACTCCCACTATCCATACAGTGTAAAGAAAGGGATCGTCCTATCTTTCAACACCGAGAAAAAGTCATAAGTGGTGTCCCAGGGACGTTAGATAAAGAATTGGTCAGTATAAGCAGTACCCTACAATGTAACAACTACCCTGGGTACATGGCAGCATTCCCAAAATATAGGGATGGGCAGTTACAAGACGAGGACAACAACACTCAGAAAACAGTCTCCCTGTCTTATGTGAAGGGGTTATTGGAGAAAATACAAAGGATCTGCGGTCCATATAACAGCAGGACAACCGTCAAAAGCTAGACGACACTTCGCAGATACCTCTCCCAAATAAGACCTCCCCATAGAGGCGAACATGACTAAAGACTGCGTGTACGCCATCCCGTGCAACTGCGGAAAATAATATAAAGGGTGACAGGCCACCCACTTAAGGTAAGGCTTCAAGAACACCAAAAAGCTGTAACTCGAGGGGAAGTGGAAAAATCAAGCGTGGCTGACCACATATGGAGGGAAAAGGGAGGTCACCGCCCTCTCTGAGATCATGTTGAAATCATAGGCAAAGAGCATCATTGGAATATTCGTAAACTTAAGGAAGCAGCATCTCATGGGCAGACCAAACATAGAAATGAATACAATATGGGAACCAGTAATAAGGCGTGCCAGAGAAAAGTAATAATAACAATGAAAATTTCGATATGGGCTCTGGTAAAAAAACATATAATTATAACAGCAAAAATTACAATATGAGCACTGGTAAACACGGTTGTTCTTAAGGACACATGGCACAGCGGATAAGGGCGTTAATTAAATCCAGTGACAGGACCCAAAGATTTGTGATTTCAATACCTGGCTAAGGCAGTGGAATTCTTGGAGAAGTCAGTTAACAGGGTTATAACTGATGACGGACATACATTAGACATGAACAGTTTACCCCAGCGCGCGAAATAAAGGGTTCAGTTCAACATTCCAACCACCTGAAGAAGGCCGAAGCGTACAACGGCCGAAAAGTTGTGATAACTATGGCAACAAAGATGAGGACAATAGTCCGAATAATGTTAATAGTACACCAGCTATACATTTTATTAAGAAATATTACCAGTAATACATTTTTGAAGAAAAAATATCTGAAATAGATTTTTGAAGGAAAAAATATTACCAGCAATACAAATTTTGACCCATTGTGGTTGATATGGCGTAAAACAAACCAAACTCTCTAACACACATAACTCTCCTTGCGTCATACTGGATTTATTGCCTTGCTTGTTGGGTGAAAGGATTTAGAAAAATTAACATGTAATTGTGATGTTTAGTCTTCTCTTCTTGCTTCCCTACTCACCTGATTATAACACTCTATAGTGTTATAATCAGGTTTGAAAAGAAGCGAGAAGAGAGGACTAAACATTAATTACAAAAAGGCAGAATGAATCTTTGTTAGCAAAGGTAAAGGCCCAACTTGCAAATTACAATTTAGCGATGCAAAAGTCGAACAAATGCAGCAATTTGAATATCTGGGGAGCGGTGAAAGAGAGTAGGGAGAGTGCGGCAATAGAAATCCAAAGGCGTATTGGAATAGTGAAATAACCCTTTCAAAATCGAAGCAAAGTATCAAGAAACAGGAAAACTTCGTTAGGAGCAAAGAATAGAAGACTGAACTGTTACATGATATCAGTCTGTCTATATGGCAGTGAATGTTGGACTATCACCGCACAGATGGAGAAGAAATTTGAAGCAACGGAAATGTGGCTTTACAGGATGATAATGAATTTGAATATCTGAGAAGTGTTGTACAACAGGAGGGAGAGTGCGGCAATAGAAATCCAAAGGGGTATTGGAATAGTTAAAGAACTTTTTTCAGAATCTAAGCAAAGTATCAAGAGACCTGGAAAAAATCGTTAAGAGCAAAGAATAGTAGACTGAACTGTTGCATGATATCAGTCTTTCTATATGGCAGTGAATGTTGGATTATCACCGCACAGATGGAGAAGAGATTTGATGTAACAGAAATGTGCCTTTACAGGATGATGAGGAGGATACCATGGCTCGAACATGTGAACAACAACGAAGATTTAGAGAAAATGGAAACGAAAAGAACACTTAAGATCAGAAAGAGACAGTTGGAATTTCTATGACAATGAATGAATAAAGAGAGCTTTGAAATTTTCGCGTAACAGTTTATTTATCCCTCCCACAAAATGTCTAATATCTAAAAAAAACTAATTGAGTATCCTTTTTGCAGGTTTTCAGATAAGACGTTTAGCCCTCTTGATATCATTTGTCGTATAACTTTAAATGCCTTTGAGTTAATCAGCTAAAAATAGAACAAGTTAAAATCGTTTTGTGTCAAATCCACTGTCCGAGAAATGGTGAGACGATCATTCAGGCCTTCAGTGAGGGTCCCAACATTCATACTCTGGCTTCCATCTTCAAAGTCTATTCAAAAACTATCAAGAGAAAAGTGAATAAATTT
>OZ010583.1:88791075-88806075 GCA_963932145.1 Acanthosepion lycidas
AGTTGACATCCAAGGCTATAGAACCCAGTCTGTTTTGCTATTTACCCATAGCTGGAGGGAGAAGAAGATGATTCACACACACAAATATATATATATATATATATATATATATATATATATATATATATATATATATATATATATATATATATATATATATATATATATATATATATTATCATCTGATTCGCACATAGAAAAAGCAAAAATTCTATGCACTAGCATACATATAGCAATATTTACAGTTTTTTCAAGTCGGCTTATCTGCTAATTTCTTGAAACTTCTGACGGGGGCATCGTCTCTCTTTAAATTCAGAACGCTACAAATTATACTAAGATTGTTTTAAAAGAGACTAATGCATGGGAAATGTGATTGAGAAAAGGAAAATAAAAAAAACACAAAAGTAAAACACCATAAATTCTTCTTTTCCTCCATATATCATTCTTTAATATAAGTGAAGCATGTTAGATTGACAAACGTTTCCTATTTGTTCTTTATCGTATCATTTCGTTGGATTCTTATCCATGTTTGATCTGTATTTGATCGCAACTCATATATTGTATAAATATTGTAGTACTAAATTTATTCATACATCACGAGATTATTACAAGTTTTCTTTGGTCTCTACAAGCACAGAAGATGTTAAAAATGGTGGCCTTTAGATTCCATTCATTTATTAGTACAGCGAACTACTAATTGAGCAACGTCGGCTATAGTGACTAGTTTGAAAGTTGCACAAGCATTTTCAATTTATTGACTAAAGGGCCGCCAATGTACTAGGGTTTCTCGCTCTCTCTGCATGTACCCGTGTATTTATAACTGTATAGATACATGTTGGGTGAGTAGTTAGAACGTTCGCTTTCTAACCATGAGAACCGGGTTCGAATCTCACCATGAAGGAGACTTCCTGATTTTATCGGACTGGGTGGAGGTCGATCCCAGCGTGCAGCACCTTAGGAATGTGCCTGAAACCATACCACCGGTTAAACAAAGCCATGTGAAATTGGGTAGACGGAACTCTTGTGGGCCGTCGATAGCTATTCTAGCACAAAGCCACAAGTCATAGTAGCCGAGGGCTTGAGCGTGTTGGCCTTGTTCAAATTGTTGATCATACTAGTTAACACGCTCACTCCCAGAAACCGTCACCAAGATCTGCTCAGCATAGTTACAGTGTAAGCCACAGGTGGGCTCTGTGGGTGTTAAGCAATCACAAATGGGCCTGAGCGAGGATCTGCAATTGGGATTGGCTAGCCGACCTAGCAGACGGGTGTCCTCGAATACGGGTGACCAGCTATCTCTATCTATAAAAGGCAGGATATGTGTGTGTGTGTGTGTGTGTGTGTGTAACGAATGCATGGCCGCAATTTTCGACGGATTTGCACCATAATTTACATGCACATGCACCAAGTTAGCGGAAGGCCAAGATCGACGTTGCATTTCCCAACTCCCACCGACAGTGGAAATAAACAATATTTTCATACTTCTACGGCAGTTTTCATGTAGTTTGCGGCCATTTTCTACTGGCCAGAATAAGAGCCTATAGTTGGCTGCCACGAAATCGATAGTTGCATTCGTCACAAATGGGAAAAAATTAAATCTGCATGGCACTTTACTCCTATTCACTTGCTTAAACTCAACGTTGATTCTGATTCCGCAGAACTGGGTTTGGTGTGAAAAAGTATTTGTTGTTAACATTCTTTTTTTCATTCGATTTTTCCAGTTACGAGTCCTTTTTTAAAGCTGATCGTTTTGTGTTCATTTTGTTTAGTTCTTTTTTCGTAACAGATTTCATGTTTAGTATAGAGCTTAGAAAAAATTCGCAGTGTGAGATAGGCAAGAAGTAAGGCATGTAGCAACATCAGCACGGCAAAGGGCACTCCTTTAAAGGCAAGGAAGGGCAAAAATATTTTAAGTCAAGTGATAGCGATTGCTGTATGAGTCGTACGATTTTTGAATCAAGCACGGGCAACGCTGGGCCATGCTGCTAGTTATTATATATAAATGTATATTTATGCACGTGGTGCTGATTAATAAATATTTGCCTTTCTAATTTTTTAACGTCTGATCTGATGACTTTAACTTCAGAATTAAAAAAGAAAACATTTTGGTCCTTTCTAGAATTTTTAGCGAACTTGAACGCGCAAACAAACACATAAACCCTTACGGGGTACGAGTGTTTGAAAGTGTATAAATACACCTGTATGCGAACTACATGGCAGAATTAACGCAGAGCAATTTCCACCGCCGCCAGATACTAACAATTCACCACTGACAGGATTGTGCCAAATATCATTTGGATAGGTTGAGTCGTAGGAATGATTAAAGAAGAAACGCTTATTCTTTGATGAGCCCTGGGAAGCAAAGAGGTTTAATCGCGAAATGATGACAAAATCTTTTTGTTTATACGCATGCGCTGGCATAACGTTGCGCAACACATATATTTCCGGTTTGGGTAGCAATCACGTGAAAATGGGTGTGAACTTTTACATCGTCTGACGTGCATGCTATGAGAAATGAAGCGTTGACATATTAGGCATATGTTTAGATTCCACCGTATTCTCGCTTGTGTTTTAAGCGTGGGTTTCCTCTTTGCATTTCATGATTCTAGGAATATATTTGTATCGGAGTAAGAATGCCTGCAAAATTGCCATGTTGCATTACTTTTTATGGAATAGTTGAAAGGAAATCGCAAATAAGGAGCTTGACTTAGAGATATCCATTTTTTTGTCTACACTTGATTCTGAATCTCTCAATATATTTGTATCAGTTGTATTAAGATTCCGTTTATAAGCCGATGTCAAGGTTTATACTAAAGATATAATATTTACAGACAGAGAGATATATCTGCATAATAAAAAGAATCTTAAGGAATATATATATATATATATATATATATATATATATATATATATATTATTCTCCTGTATATATATATATATATATATATATATATATATATATATATATATTATTCTCCTGTATATATATATATATATATATATATATATATATATATATATATATATGTATATATATATTATTCTCCTGTATATATATATATATATATATATATATATATATATATATATGTATATATATATTATTCTCCTGTATATATATATATATATATATATATATATATATATATGTATATATATATTATTCTCCTGTATATATATATATATATATATATATATATATATATATATATATATATATATTATTCTCCTGTATATATATATATATATATATATATATATATATATATATATTTAGAATTTAACGAAATGTTTATTGTCGGTGATGGGGGAACTTTTTTTTTTTTTGCCTGATCGGGAACAGTTTCCATACATAAATCTAATGTTTCATCATTAATTAGATTTTTGAAGTGGTTAAAGTCAGTGATAAATGAGCAAACACACACACACACACACATATATATATATATATATATATATATATATATATATATATTGTAAAAATCCGTGGGTAAGTAATCAAAGTAAATCCCATTAATATAAAATATTAAAAATCATCCTCAAAATAGAGCTCAATATAATCTTTATTAGAGAGCATATAAACGAATTTCAATTAATGTGATGTAATTGATCATCTGAATGAGGTAAATCGTTTGTATCTCATTAACTGTAATTTACATACACAGACGCATTTGCACATATATATATATATATATATATATATATATATATATATATATATATATATATATATATATAAGTTATGCAGAACATGTTATTCCGTATGGGTAATCCCATGAAGTATGAAATCCTGAGAGCTCAATGTAAAGCCAGAGCTAATATTTAAAATAAAAACAGACCACTTTAAGGTACTATTATAATAATTTATTTTACCAGAGCACTTTTAAAGGACGCCGGATCATCAGATAGCATGAAAAATGAAATTAAATTGATGGGTAGTGTAAGTTTTTTGTAATTTAACAGAGAGTGTAAAAGGGGTAGTTAAAGAGACAGGGTAGAGTATAGGGAGGGGTTAATTTCATATCTCTCTCTCAATCATACTTTGTATTGGGGGAGAAGGAGTGACCAGACTTTGACCTATTTAGACGGTTAACTTAACGGAAGTGATATATAGAAATTGGAGGGGAGAAGGGAGAAAAGGAAAAAGGATAAAGAAAGAAGAGGGAAGTAAAGAGAAAGAGGCTGTAATTGGGTTTTAGCAATTTATGCAAAGAATAGATTTTAATGCTTGATAGTAATTTAGATGTCTAAAAAAACTCGAATAACTTAATTTGATGTTTGCTATCAATTTATATATTTCATTTTTTTAAAAACAAGTAGTTTATGGATTTATTATAAGTTCAATACTATATTTATTAACACATTTATAGAGAACATATTAAAAAAATATTTTAGATTATAACAATTTGTTTAGCCGACCAATCGTACTTTTTTTAATATTGTAATAAATAGTTACGGTAACATCTTTATCAGTTTGAATTTAATTTATGAATGCAATTTGTAATTATTTTTATATGGGTAATCTTTCTTACTTAAAGTTTAGTTTTAATTAAATTTCATATATATATATATATATATATATATATATATATATATGTATGTATGTATGTTTGTGTGTGTGTGTGGATGTATAGGTGTATGTGTCTGTGTGTGAAAGAATTCAGATACAACTAAAATTATAGCTGTGAAATTATGAATAAAGGCAAAAGTTACACTTGTCGTAGTCAACGCGATTCGGTTCCTGTCGGAATTTATCAGGGTAACAGAACACAAAACGGTGAAGTAGAGTAAATACATTATTCAGCGACACGACTTAAAACGAGACAAATTTCCTACTATTTAATCCAGTAGTGCTTGGAGTCAACTTTTTAGGTAACGGTGATGTATATTATTTAATCTGTCGTATATTTACCTATTTACCTAATGTATTCTTACAATCAGTTATGCATATCGTGTGTAACTGCAAAATTGTCCTAATCGTATAACAGCAAAATTGTCCAAATATCAGATAAGGATTTGAACCGTTGTAACTTAGAAATGATTAATGACATTTTACTGGAATTCTCCGAGGTTTTTATCGCGGTACATGACTCGACTTTGAGTAATAAGAATGCATGATTATTCTCCAATCTTAAGAGATGAATTGGGATGAAATCGATCATAAACGAAAATGACCTGTTCATCATTAATTAATCATAGCTAAGGATCGGAAGTTCATGAAGGATTGAAAACAATGCTTTTGTTTGAGTTTAGCTTTGACCAAGTCGTAAAAAAAAAATAATAATAATTAAGACCTTCGTGTTCGTCAACCATAAACAATAATCTTTGTCAATTTTATTTTTCAGTCTTTATGATGGTCGATACTTGATCTATCTCTTACTGTTACATCACCGGGCAACGCCGGGCTCTACTGCTAGTATCTATCTATCTATATATATATATATATATAAATATATATATATATATATATATATATATATATATATATATATATTTGTGTATTTAAGTAGCAACCATTCATTTATGCAAGTTTCATTATATTGGATCTACTACAACTTGGCCAACAAGAAGACTCCCATTATATCTGTCTAATAGCTCAATTATCTCCCACATAAATACACATGGTGACCTACCAAACTATCTGCAATATACTTGCTGTTAATTCAAATATAATAGTCTTATACACATGTAAAATATGACTAAACATAATGGAAGCATCATTAATAAAAAGGAAAAGCCAACACTCAGTATCAACATCTATGAACACGGCCAAAAGGTGCTGACCGGGTTTGGAATATAAAACATTCCTGCAACAGTATATACATACATAAAACTAGCCATACCTTCAATTAAAAGTAAAAACAAATTTTATCCCTGATAATGTGTAAAGGAATAACCGAAAAGGTTCGGAGATACAAAACATCCGTTAATCCTTAAACACTTTATGCCCAGAAAAGAAATGACTTATATAGACACAAGAAAAATAAAATAGAAAGTTTAATCACATTACCTTGTCAGTCGTTTTTATTGAAACTTGCATATATATATATATATATATATATATATATATATATATATATATGTCATTCACATAGACTGTATTACAGCACATCACTATCGCTATATGTCCGGTTGCCTCAAGCTTGGAACGAAACCCCACGGATTTGCCGTCAGCCGTGTATTCTACCACTAAGCCGTTAGCGCTCGGCAGTGATGAAAGTGAATTTAAAGGTATTTATTTTTAGATAAAATTGAGAGAATTCGATTCGATTTACCGAAGAGTCTTGCATTATTAGCCGTAATAGTCACTGTTTACACACCCACACTTCCTCCACAGGGAGCTCAACCGAAATAAATTCTTCAAGAGCATATATATTGTCATCCACATATTCATATGTGTGTATTTGTGTGTATGTATGTGCGTGTTTAGGATATAGTACCAATGCAAATATTTGATTGTGACACACGAAGTGGATGTGCTTACACTTCGCGCCTATAGATTTTAATGAGTTAACAATATTCTACGTCAATCTTTTTCTCAATTGACGAATTTCTTTTTTTGTGGTTTCTGTCAGGTGTTTGAAAGTAGATTTGTTTTTTGTTTTTTTTGCACTGACTGAAATGAATAAGTAAAGTGAGTCTGTTTGAAGACTTTCCTTGCATAACAAACTATCACTGAAATTGTAATGTTTCTCGAATATTTTAAAGCCGACACTTCAGGTAAGTCAGAAATTTACGCCTCGCCTTCACGCTTCAAAGCTTTTCGAATTGCCAAGTAAAAACGAACAACGATTTTTAACAAGCTGAAATTAAGACAATGTTGGAACCTCGATTGCTGCAGTCTACGAAGATCATTCTTTTAATAAATATATGAAGTTCCTAGTGACTCGTTTGATAAAGTATGTAATACTATAACTCTAAATTTGTATGGGTATTTCCGAGATACAGCTTAAAAGATACGTCATACCACAGCCAATTTCAGAGAATATTGTACGGTCAACCCTTACTGAAGGCAGTGCCAAGTTTCATTAATATTAGACAACGAGTACTTAAGCTACGGACATTTTTCTGTAAACATTCTTACGTTTATCCACATGTATAAACAAACACTTTCATATTATATTCCAACTATCGTGTTTATTAAAAATAATAATCATTCATAATACATTCTAAAAACATTATTAAATAGATTTAAATATGCATAACACGGCATATATTTATTCAATTCACTATACTACATTAGAACTTTTTTTTTATATACAACTACTTGAACGGTGAAGAGGGCGTATGTGTCAGATTTTCTAATGGTAAATATATAAATAAATGTACGATGATTTAATACCGTCGCTTATTTGGTAATTAATGCGAGGAAAAACATTATTATTTTGACAAAGACTACACCTCATTTAAGATATTATTCCAAATTTTCATGCAATGTGTTCTATGAAGCCCAGTTGAACAATAAAACTTCTTTTACCATCATTAATATTAATTCATAATTTTGTATTCAAAGTACATTTTATGGAAGAATTTTTTTTTTTTTTTACATTATTTACAGCTTTATTGCCATAGTCACAACGATTCGACCATTGTACGCTGCGGCATTCTTCAGGAGACTGGAATTTCGAATAGAACCTTTTATTTCGTCCCCTGTAGTATACTGTTCTAGTTCCATGTGCCATGCCTCTTCCGGATGTCTCAGTTATGTCCCTTTAACTCAACTCTACAAGTTTTGGTTCACCACAGCTGAACTCACAAATCTTTGGGTCTTGTCACTGGATCTAACCAACGTCTTTATCCTTAATAATTTATTTTCATACTTTAAATATTTACATTAAGGCGTTTTTGGTGCCTTTCATTCGTTATCGAACTGGAAATGTGGTTTATTATTAACTAATAATTCATAAAAATTATACTTATTATTTTTAAAAAGACTAGACCTGTTTCAAGTTGATACTTCAAATTTTTACGCAATCTGTTATCTATGGAGCCCACTGCAATAACAAACCTTCTTCTTATCCTCTTGAAATAAATATTAAAATGTGTAAATAATAATTAAATTAATAATATTGTAACCTCATTATTTTGTATCATGAACTGCATTTTAAAAGGGACAAAAGAAGTTTATGGTTGATCGAGTAAAAGAATAAATTTTTTGAAAGCGTTCAACAAAGCTAGTTAAAGTGTTTCAGTGTTAAAGCTAGTTATAATGAGAGATCAGCTGTCAATTTTGACTTTATGCAAAAAAGTGAGTAGCCTGCGTTGATCGCTTGGGCTTCGGAAGACTTACCGTTTACAAATGATTTAGCAAGGTAACCCTAACAATTTGAATTGACCATATTATCCAACTGCATATATAATTCTATTTAGCAAATTATATGAACCCTGATGACTTTCATAGAATATGTTGCGTCCGCTTATAATGAAATCTGTTTGCTCGTTTTTTTACAAGAACCACTCGAGGTTGAGAGTAACTGTATAAGGTGTGTGCTTAGAAAATCATTAGAAGAAACAGGAAGTGAATATAGCGAATAGACAGCGATTGGCTCGAGATTTGAAAAGGTTGAAATGGATTGTTCAGATAAGCATCCAGACGGGTGTCCATTCTATGAAGTTTCGGTTCTTGCAAAGAATCATTCGGATTGGAACGCCCTTCTCACCAAACGAATACGTAGGAAATGGGGATGATTCAACCATGTGTGCGTGGATTGTGCCTCTAAATGCCTGAGTTGATGGAACTGAAGAATTCAACTAAAGAATGGAACATTTCGGAAAATGTGCTATGGATATACCGAGAGGAATTGGACATTATGTCTATGGGAAAGCAGCAGTAGCCGAGAAACGTTATAAGATATAGAACACGTGACGCAATGTATAAAAGCGTTGGTTTGATGGAATGACTCGACTCAAAGTGTTGAGAGTTCAATACCTGCCTACTGCAGATGGGAACAAAAACTTGGAGAGTTTAGTTAAAGGAAGATAACTGAGACACCCTGCACTCTTCCGCAAGTCTGTATCGTTAACTCATGTTCACGTTTTGTAAGCTTAGTTGCTTGATATCAGACCTTTAATGAAGATTAGACATCTAAATCTCTCTGTCGGTAATTCATCCGGTTAAAGTTTCTAACACTCACGGCAGAATTTACCGGTATGTGTAACAAAATCTTTACTTTCGTCTTTAGTAAGGTTCATGCACTGCCAAAGTCTATATAACTGTGAATTTCTTTCACCAAAAATCCTTGATAATATCGACACTGTTTTATTCAATGACACTCTTTCTGGAGTATTATCGTAAAAATGAAATTCAGATAGTTTTCATGTTCAGCAGGGCACAATTTTCGTATGAGAAATCGTACTTATTTTTCTTCCGACCATCCTTTCCGAAAGTAGCCTCACACCTTCTGAAGTACAATAGGAATGTAATGTTTTCTTCTGGGTTGTTTATTAAATTCACTCATTGAATTAGCGACTGAGTCCAGCGAAAATGAAATTGACGCATTGTCTGTTCCTTGCTCTTCCAGGATTACTTTTATTTGTTTTTGATATACAATCCGCTCACGTTTAATTTGTTATAATAGTTGCTGAATAATTATCTTCAATTCTTCCACGGGGTATTATGTTTGTACAAGTAGTACTTAAATAGAAAGATAACGTATTTTTTTTTTCTAATAGCAGTATATCATATATACTTCAAGTTTCTCGGCTTCCAACTCACGCTATGAATATACAGGAACTCTACAAAATTCTTTCCCGTGAATTTGGAATGTACTTCGACAGCCATTTATACTAAGTGAGGGGAAAAAATTCGGATTCTCGTCGCCACTGTTATGTCTTCATTCGATTGAATGCAGATAACACAATGAAGAAGTATTAGGTTGGCGCAAAGATAATGTCACATATGTTACTATGTGAGAAAACGACATTATTTTTGCACCAACCTAATAGAATGTCGCTTGGAGTCGACGCAGTCTTGCGGAAATCTGTAGTAAACAGATAGACTAGATCTCTATATCTCTCTATTCTTTCTCGCCTTCTATTGATGATTCTCGGCGTCAGTCTATATGTAATTTGGACGAGTCCAATTCATATTCTGTTCATTTCCACAACACACATTATATTGCTACTGCTATCATGGATCTTACTGATGAATGGTCAGGTCATTGACCACAAAACCGGTCTCTCCATCAGGCTTCTCTGGTGAGAAACTTGTCTAGAAACCCATAAGAATTTTTAAAAAAACAAAAACAAAAAAAACTTGCCTTTGAAATCGCGGATTGTCCTTTTACGGTCAACAGGCCATCTAACCAAATGACCATATATACTGTTTACGACCATATCGCGTTCAAAATTCTAGTTCCTATATGTACATTGAAGTTAGACAACGTCGAGCCTGGTCAATACCTAGTAAGTTAAGCGATTGGGAAAACCAGATGCTGTGCGGCTATGTTAATAGGAGAGTCGAGTTTCGATTCCAGTTGGGTTCGTTTATATATTTACGCGCAAATAACCTTGGGAACGTTATGAAGCTTTCAGCTTCTTGCTCAAAAAAAGTTCCTCGGCGGTGGCAGTTACAATAGGCTATTAAGACCAAAGGCCCATGAAAACTAACGAAAGATGTTTTGATTCATCTGGACAATATTAGCGATGTGAGAAGCGTGTGGACCGCAAGATGGACTGTGTTGACTATTAAACCTGATATGGTCACATTCCGTTCATCTTGTCCAGACTATGAAACTTTGATGAAACCCTCGTACATAACACCACCAATACTAAATTCAGTTTATTTCCAAGACTAGTTTCTACTAGTTACTTTTTAAGACTTATTTGACAAGTCAGATATCAATTTATTTGGAAATAAACAATGCAGTTATAAATAAGTATGGTTGAAATTAGAGCAAGCATGATTTCATAGCTCTAGTATCACTTCTCCCTCATCAGTCTCTGATCTTTTCAGCCCATTCTCGTATTATAATCGAAACCGCTCTGGCTACAGAAGGCGTAAGCTCGGCCAAAATGGTAAACCCTAGCGTACTGGTCAGACGGCCCGAATACAGCTGTTAGGTTTTAATCCCTTAGTCGTAGAATTGTGATTATTATAGATTGCCTTTGTTTTAATACAAGACTGCAAATACAGTCAATATGGCGACAGTAATAAAAACGGAAGACGCCTCTTCGATCCCAGTTTTCTTGGTGTACACAACAAGCTACCAGATGGTGATGACTATGTCTATCCTGCTCACCGGCAACCAATTATAACAGTCACGCTCCAGTCGATCCTGGTTCAACATGTGTTGATCCTACGCTGGTCAGTACCGTTTGGATCAACACTGTTTCTGGCTATGTTGTGTTTTTTGATCTCAGAGTATTGAAGGTCGAATATCGTTACTAA
The DNA here is from genome assembly GCA_963932145.1 of Acanthosepion lycidas. NCBI lineage: Eukaryota > Metazoa > Mollusca > Cephalopoda > Sepiida > Sepiidae > Acanthosepion > Acanthosepion lycidas. The sequence continues at coordinate 88,802,465 of OZ010583.1, forward strand.
TTCGGTGCGCTGGTGCGAGCCACGGCGAAGATATATTATGAAAGAAATAAAAATCTCGCAGAAGATTAGTCGGATTAGTGTTAAACTGGTTTATATAGTCCTTAGTATAAATCTTCCCTCTTTAAATTTCTATGGCGACACTCTCCTAATTTTTAGAATGGGGTTCAAAATCGGTAATTCACAGGCAACAGATAACGCGGGGTTTTGGGAGGAGCTCGTCCGTCAATTCGCCTCTCTTTCGAACTCTCGGAAAACTCTCTCGTTAAGTCACCAACGCGATCTTCTTATATTGCCCGCACCATTACATCCAAATGGATGGAGGTAAAATTTCGCCTTTTTCCGTCCTCCCTCGGAATTTCATCTGAGACCATTCTCACGGGAAGCTTTCGACTCTCTGTTTGATAATTCTAATTTTAAACCAAGTGAGCGAAGAGGCGATCTTTTTTTAATCAGTGATGTTCTATAACAAATATTATTTCCCAGACTTTGTTATGGTTTGTCCTAGTGTACCCCCAACCAGTTATCACGTTCACACAACCCTGCGTTTCTCATTTCAATTTCCTCTTCCGGTGATAAATTAAGTTTTGTCTTCCCTGGTTGTTCATATTTCTACAATTATATTTCAGATGTTCCCTTGGCCCAAGTCAGCCAATCGCAACTTAGATTTTTGTTGGCGGCCATGATAAAAATATTATTTCCCAATTCCGTTTGTAAATCCTACGGTTAGCGAATAAAGCGGAATAATCGAATAATATCGATTCCAGCTCACATTTTTATATTAACCCATTTAATTCCACAAGTATGACATAGTGTCACATTGTTTTTCTTTGTGATGTCAACGAACACTTGTTACCTCTTTTGTGATGTCACCGAATAATCGTTGTCATTTTCGCAATTCTCGTTTGTAGTAGAGACTTTGTAATCGCAGATACAACTATAGTAATGCCGTTGAACAATACTGGTCTCAGACGCCTTCGAATAACACTTGCACTAATTGTGCTTGATCGACAATACACACTCGAAAATTAACCAACAAATAGTAATCCGTATAGTGGTCAGTAAAGCGAAATAATATAGTCAATAGTATAAAAAATAGAACAGAAAAAGTGATCTGTATAGGGATATAAAATAGACTAGAAAAAGTGAACCGTATAGTAATAGAGGATAGAACAGAAATGGCGATCAATTACACACCATGCTAATTCCTATATATACATGCCCTCTATGTTCACGTCATCTAAACTAGTAGGAAAGGAATCGCCTGTGTTTGCTCACTGGCGATCTATTTTCAACCTTAAGTGTCGGCAACGACATTTTATTCCTATATAACAGTTATTTAGATGTTTTGGATTATAAGAAAAATTCTTATTTTGCGAGTAAATATTTAAATCATTTTTTAAGAAAAACAATGGTCTTCCAAGTTTAAGCCTTTCTATTTCACCCTTAGCTACGGAGATTAGATGGATTTATACGCTTTTCCAAGGATATTTGCAGGTAAGCTAATCAAACGAACTCTATTAGAATTTCGAAAACGGCTCTCCAATTTCTCTTTCTGTACAGCTATCTGCGATGCAGAGCTGGGACTGGAGGTATTGCTGATAGACCACAAGCCAGAAAGGTAAACAATACAAAACTATTCCGATAAACAATGTCATTGACTTTACTTAATTTATACTATGTACGTCAAAGAGATTCGTTACCGAAATTATTCGATTCACTTTATTTTACAAAATGCGTAATTGTGCATTTTACGCTTACTGATGCAGGGAAGAAAGTTAAAGATTGCATATTGCTCGCTGACACAGTAGCACAATTTTTGAATGTAAAATATAAGATATGAGATTGGAAAAATAATTTGGACGGGCACTCGTGAGATATAAGGAAGATATCTCCATCTTGAATCGAAACAATAAGTGTAAATTCTAACAAACAGCTGGAAAAACTCTAGATTAATATCAGAAATGATTACTCTGTTTTCGGAAGCTTCTACGCCGCTGAACGTTTGTAAGTATAAAATTCTATTGATACAAATGCGAAATGGATTTATCTGATGCAAAGTCAACGAAGGGAAATGCACCCTCTGAAGCAGATAAAGTACAAGCAAATACATCTATCGGTAAAGAAAATATATATTATATAAATATAGGTTCCTCCAATAGGTCACGTAAAAAAGCAGCATATCACGATTAAAAAACGCTCGATTGTGACGAGGTGATGACAGATTACTATGGATGATGAAAATTTTTTGCAAAGTAAGCGAACGCGGTTTTTCGTTTTTAACTAGTACTTTTTAAATATTAACATATTTATTCAGCAATTATGTAATATCTATTTTTTATTTCATACTTTCTTAATTAGGTAATTATTTAAAGTTTTTTTTTTTAGGTAGATAATTTTTTAAGGGTTATGTCATGTATACATTTTCATACGTAGAAATTATGAACGTTTTTTTTTCAATAAAATTTTTTTTTTAATTATTTAAAAAATATTTGGGGTCAAACGACTGTTATGTGTTTTTCAAATTTCGATTCGTCAATTTACTTTTTCATTAACATTATCATTGCATTACGTGCTTGAAAGCAATAAAAGAATTTTAAATGATTTTTGAAGTATTAAGAAGTTAATGAAAAAATGTTTTTAAATTTGTAAAAAATATATTATTCGTCGAAAAAATGTTTATTTCTTCACAAAATAATGTCCTTAGTATAACGTATTTATAAAAACAGGTGAAAGCTTTTCTAATTAATTAATGTCATAGTTTTTTACATTTTTGTTTATAATTCAGAGCAGATTTTCTATGATATGGGGTACTGTTTTACAAAAAATAACTGGTAATTTACTTTCTACAAAGAGTCCTGTTTATAACTAATAAAACAAATCCCGCGCTTGAAGATGTAATTTCTCGAAATTTCATGAAAATATGTAAGTGGGTGGAAACATGTTAAAAAAATCTCTTTTTAACAAGATTTTCCTAAAAAAAAATTTCAAAAATAATTTCATTCATTTGTGAATAAGTCCTGAAAGTTTAATTAAAATCCAACAATGATTTGATTTTTCGCAAGAAATTTTAAACTTAGGTATCGAAAATTTATGCCAAAAGTGGAGGTACCTATATAAATATCTTCTTCGTCATCTGTTTGCCTTCTCCCTTCAAAACGCGGGTGATAATGGCTCTAAACTATTTAATATCTTTTGTAGCTCTAAGTAAATTTTGTCTTGTTGCTATTCTCTCTAATCCTTGTTCTGCAAATCATTTACACAAGATCATTAGGTTCTTTATACGATGCTTTTCCCTGTCTCTCTTGCTTTCTACATAGCTTTTCAGTGTCAGAGGACGTAAAGAGTTACAATGAAATCCAAAGACGGAATGGGATAGATGACTTCAAAATCATGTGCAAAGTATTAAAAAATAGAAAAAAAATCTTTAAAAAGAAAGAAAAATCTACTGAAACGTAATGTAATATCAGTCGGCCTATATGGCACTGAATACAGGACAATCTCCTTATAGATGAAAAAAAAATACTTGAAGCAACAGATATATGTCTCTACAGAAGGAAGCTGAGAATACCATGGTCCGAACTTGTGTGTAACGTCGAAGTTCTGGAGATAAT
>OZ010583.1:88811075-88863575 GCA_963932145.1 Acanthosepion lycidas
CATGCCCCAACTTGGTAGGAAGGCCAAGGCCGACATTGTATTTGCATCGATAGTGGAAATAATCGATTTTTCATGCTTCTACGGCAGTTTTCATGTAGTTTGCAGCCATTGTCTACTGGCCAGAGTGAGTACCTATAGCTGGCTACCACGAATAGGCAGTAAGATTCTATTGGCCAGCCTCAGAGCCAACAGCTGACTGAGACGAATATTAACTAGCATGCAAAAAAATTCGAAAGCTGCATTCGTCTCAAGTGGGAAAAATTTAAATCTGCATGGCACTTTACTCCAATTGGCTCATTCGCTTGCTTAAACTCAACGTTGATTCTGATTCTGCAGAACTGGGTTTGGTGTGAAAAAGTATTTGTTGTTAACATTCTTTTTTCATTCGGTTTTTCCAGTTACGATTCCTTTTTTAAAGCTGATCGTTTTGTGTTCATTTTGTTTAGTTCTTTTTTCGTAACAGATTTCATGTTTAGTATAGAGCTTAGAAAAAATTCGCAGTGTGAGATAGGCAAGAAGTAAGGCATGTAGCAACATCAGCACGGCAAAGGGCACTCCTTTAAAGCCAAGGAATGGCAAAAATATTTTAAGTCAAATGATAGCGATTGCTGTATGAGTCGTACTATTTTGGAATGAAGGACGGGCTACGCCGGGCCATGCTGCTAGTTTAAATATGAAAGTGGACCCAGATGTCAACACTGATCGGCGCAAGTATGCTTCATGATTGAATGGAAACTTCAGTGCATCTGATATATAGTTATATTATATATATATATATATATATATATATATATATATATAGAGAGAGAGAGAGAGAGAGAGAGCGAGAGACAGACAGACAGACAGAAAGACAGAGTGAGACAGAGAGAAATAGGCAGATACGAACAATCCAAGATAGATAGATAGATAGATAGATAAGCTATTAGTTCGTATATTTAAATATTTAATTTTATTTTCGTCACGTTGCCTTCCATTTTGTTTGGATTTTTTATTTTTTATATATTTTTCATATCTGTTCACTTTGTTTTGTTTCCTTTTTTTGTAAAATAGTGAAAAAATATTTTCGAAGACTATGTCTTTTCGACTGAAAATATGAAATCCTAATTAGAAGTTACATTAAAAATGAAATCGTTGTCCTGAGGCAATTGACGATGAAGACACACAAGAGACTGCAAATACAAGCAAAATGTCTCAATATTCACAGGGAGACATATTGATATATATTACCTGTATTCTTAATACACACACACACACATATATATATATATGCATGAAGTATTAGTCATACAACAGAGTGAAAGATATTTCAACTCATTATTCAAAAGCTCTCATATTAAATCAAAGAAAATATTCAAGCTAAGTTCAGCACGAATATAAATTATCAGAATAATTTTCTACTCAATGATATCTTATATATATGTATTGGTCTTCAAATTTTTCTGTGATTACATTCTCAAAGTCAATATTACTGGCCCTTTATATACATATATATATATATATATATAACGTCATCCACAGACAGACTGTTTCGCTGCATCACAGCTCATCAGTGCGGCTAGACATCCGGTTGCCTCTAGCTAGGATCGAAAGCCGATTGAATTGGTATCAGGCGGATATTCTACCACTAAGCTGTCGACGCACGGTTGGGATGAAGGTGGATTATATATATATATATATCGATGAGTGCAATATATATATGTGTGTGTATGTGTGTGTGTGTGTGATTCATTAAGGACTACAGAAAAGATACTGCGATTAAGGTTTTTATTGAATTTTTCTTGTGTTCAAACAAGTGTTTTCTTTATTGGAATATAAAAACTCACAAAGCCAACACTCAATAATATTATCTACAAACACGACCATAATATGCATAAAACAGAAACATACTCTCAAACCATGCATCTAGTTACAAAGTAAATATAAAATCATCCTTGATAATGACTAATAGTTTGGACAGTTCCTACACACTGTATCCAGAAAAGAAAAAAAAAACTTAATTAAATTAAATGACGGATTATATTTTTACCAACGAGTGAAAAGTGTACATTTTAAAGTGAAAAAAGAGCCCAAAATATTTTTTTTGTTTTATAATGTGTTTTATAATATATATTATTCTTTCTTTATGTTTTCCATATGTTTTGCTACACATGTATCGGATCTGGTAAACTTTATCAGGCAAAGAATGGTTATCTTTACATATTATTTAAAGGTAATAATTTTTTCTTCAGTTTTTCTGATGTTTAACCATTGTCTTTTGTGTCTGGTAATAATGCATAATCTCCTTGGACTGTCGGAGAAAATGTCCCTCAGCTTAAGCGGTAATAAAACAATTACGACTGTTCATAGAAAGGAGAAAGGAAGCAGGGGTCTGTTCTTATCGTTTTATGATGTCTGTAACTTCTTAAACTTACCACCATTTTGTGTATTGTGTGTGTTTCTGCTAGTATGTGTATACATATTCCTTCTCCAAACATATATATTGTTTTATTACAAGAAATAATATACACACACACACAAACCGTTTTTATGGTTTGTAGGGTTCATATATATGTGTGTGTGTGTGCGTGTGTACGCTCGTGCGTGTGATCCGTCTAGTGTTTTACTTTTTGCCAATTTGTATGTATATAATCGTTCTCCATACATATTTGTCGAGTGTGTATGTGTGTCTGTGGGTGTGTGTGTCTGTGTGTGTGTGTGGTTCAACTAGTGTGTTTGGCCACTACGCTCTGTATTTCTGTGTGTGGGGTTATGATTTGTTTATCACTGGTTTAAATTTGTCTATGAATTTTTTTTCTTGTATTTGTAGGTAAGAATAATTGTTTGACATATTGGCACAATTCTAAATTTACCTTCATTGCATTTGTGGATTTGTTGTGACACAAAGAGTTTCATGTTGCCTGGTAATTTAATGTTGCTTTCGGGAAAGTAATCTCCGTGCTTGGGTGATGCCTATGTAGGACTTGTTTCATTTTGTGCACTTGAGTGCATAAATTACTTTGTGACAGTTTAAGTTTTTCTTTATTGTGAATGTTGTTGCGGTGCTTTCGAAAGTGTAAGAGTTTCCTTCTATAATGATATCATAAACCCCCATCTTTTCTAGTGGCATTTTGTGACTCCCTGTATTGTGGGTTGACTAAATTTGTATGAAGTTAATATGGGTTTTAGGTTTTTTTTTATTGTCATTTGTTTTTCGGTTGTTTTTCGTATATCTTTCAATTTATCATTTTTGTGAAGTAGGTCTAGATTACTTGCAATTTCTGTAAGAAGTTCTGGATTGTTCTTGATATATGTTGAAATTTATGTCAGAATTTGTTGCCTTTTGTCCACCAGTCCAAGAAGAACTTAGAGTACTACTATACATAACAGACAATGGATAAACACAAGAAAACACGAGGAAAAATTAATTCCTTCCAGTGATGAAGGTGACAAGACCCAAAACTGGTGCAGCAAATAATATGCAAAATAATATATAATATATATTTTTCAAAACCCACACTCTAAACAAAAACGTCTGCGGCCTCTCTTTTCGGTTTAATATATATATATATATATATATATATATATATATATATATATATATATATATATATGGACACTGGAGGAAAACAAATATTCGTATAAGTTTATTCTATTTCTAGCTAAAGAATAAATGTAATTTTCATATTATTAACTATACACAGAGGCATAAAAATATACGTAGAAACAGAAATGATTGAAGAGAAGTAAGTTATAAGATTATAAATTATATTAGCCTCTAGGAATGCATTACTGAGTAATATCTTGGATTAAAAGTCACAATGTCTATTTCGATTTTCCTATGAGTGCCTATGACTGAGCATATAGGCATCTATATTTTGAACACCTTTAAACAGACTATATAGAGATGATGGCCTCATTTTTTTCACTAATAGTAATTACCCAGTATCATTTTGGTATGGTCCAGGTTAGGACGAAGGAAGAACAACACGAACACAAGAGTAGAAATAACGAAGGCATATTACACGAAATAATAATACAAGGTGTGGAAGGTGTTAGTATGACTGTCAGTCTGGTTTGGAGTGAACTACTATCGGCTCGACTCCATTCGTCCCTCTCCCTTGAGAGGCATAGTATACATATTGTTAGGAAGAGTTAATTCTGTAGTTATAGGTAAGGACCCATGACACCCCTCCCAAGCTTTTACCTCACAGGGGTCATAAATATTTTTCCTCTTCAGATTAATCCTCAAATGCTCTATAAACTTTCATTTTCTGCTTGATTTCCGCTGTTCTGAAATTGCTTGAGACCTTTGCACATTGAAGTGTCAAATATTATGTCCAATACTTCCTCCTCTTACTGAGTTAGACCGTTAGAATCCTCTAACAGCCTCTTTCTGATCTGATTTAAGTGCCTTTTATGCGAGAACTTTGGACCTTGAATTATGTAAATCACGTTCCCGATTCGTTTCTCCATTGTACCTTGCTCCCAATATGATGTGTTGTTTTTGAACATTTAAAAAAAACTTTCTCCCTTGGACTAAATTTTCTTTTTGGTACAAACGACGTTGGTGATTGCTTTGTCTGTTTTGGCAGTAATTTGTCGAATACCGATCTAATTTTTCGGGCGAACATCACTTCTCCCGGCGATAATGCCGATGGCGTAGTACTGTTCGGTGTAATTCTATACACTTGCAAGAATTGTTGTAAAGCCTTTTCTGTTGGTATGTCATAAGCTTTCCTTAGTGTTCTTTTTAATGTGTCTACAAACCTCTCCGCTTGCCCGTTTGACCTTGGGTGATATAGCGGAGATTTTATGTTTCACCTGAAAAGTTTCACAAAATTCTTGAAAATTCGCAGATGTAAATTGTGGCCCATTATCTCTGACTAAGCAATCAACCACTCCGAAACGAGCAAACAGCTCGTGAAGGCAATTTATTGTCGTCTCAGAAGTAGGTTTTCTACAATGAAATACTTCTGGCCATTTGCTGTAACTGTCTACTACAATCAAGTAGTAGAAACCCTCTAATGAACCCGCGAAATCTACATGGATTCTCGACCACGGTCGCTCTGTCTTCGGCCATGGCTTATGAGTGATCGGAGGTGCTTTGGCTGCTAAGGAACAGCCCTTGCATTTGTTTGCCATATGTATAATATCTTGATCCATGTTTGGACAGTACACGTAACACAGCATTAAGGATTTCATCCTGTTCTTTCCTGAGTGGCCCATGTGAAAATCCTTGAGGATTCGCCTTTTTAGCGTTTTCGAGGTTACTACTCTTTCATTATATAGCAGAACATTATCACATAACGAAAAACTGTCTGCTATATGCTTATCTTTTCTTACAATTTTTGTTTTCGTTTCCTTTATAAATTCGTCATTCACTGCTTCGTTTCTTGATAATAATTTACTAAGCCCAAGAAGCTTTGTAACTCGGCTAAATTTTTTGGAGCCAGCATTTTTCTTATTACCGTGGCTCTTTCTGTGCCTGGTCTTCTTCCTTCCTCGTTAATAATATGGCCCAGATATTTTATCTCCTTCATAAATAAGTCACATTTATTTTACTTTACCTTAAAACCGTAATTCTGTATATGCCTGAAAACCTCTTGAACGTGTTCCCAGTGTTGTTCAATATTTCTGGTATTTATCAGGATGTCATCAAGCTATGCGATCGTGAAATCCACTCCGCCTAGCATAGTGTCCATTATTTGCTGAAATATCGCCGGCGCGACCTTGATCCCGAATGGTAATCTCTGGAAATTATGTAATCCTTTATGTGTGTTTATGCACAACAACTTCGAGCTTTCCTCATCTACTGGTACTTGTAGGTAGGCTTCGCTTAAGTCTATTTTTGAGAAAAATTTTCCTCCGTTCAACTTTGTGAACACTTCCTCTGGTCTAGGGAGAAGATAGTGATAATCCTTAATCACTGAATTCAATCCCATCGAGAAATCAGCGCATACTCGTATCTCACCTGATTTCTTTTTCACGTAAACCGTAGGTGTGGCCCATTGACTATATTCCACCTTTGTCAATATACCGGTTTTCACGAGTCTATCCAACTCTTCGTTTGTCTTTTCTAATGACGCGAAAGGTACATTTGTTTTTCTTCTTGAAAATGGGTTGTACATTTTCTTTTAGTTCAATTTTGGTCGTCATTTTTTTACACCTCCCGAAGACGGTTGAAAATACGTCGGGGAAACTCTCCTTTAAAATCTCCTTCAATTTCTCTGCCTCGGTCGATAACCTTTCCACTTTTTGGCAGAACGTATTTATCGGCAAATACCAGAGGTCAAATTTCTGCAACCAGTCAGTTCCAAATAAATTTTCCGTATTTTTTTAGAACATACATCTTTAATTTCTTGGTCTTCCGGTTGAACGTCACATTTGTGATAATCTCCCCCTCAAATTTGATTTTTTTTTATCTGTTCTCAACATGGGCGGTTTGTTTAATTTCTTCCACGTCTGTAAGCTAATAATAGTTAAATCTGATCCGGAATCTAATTGTAATCTGATTTTTTTTTTTTTTAACATTTCTACTTGTACGTATTTTCGTATATTTATCCCGTTCGCTTGGTCAGTTCTAGTGACTGTTACTCGGCTTTGGTTTTCTTTCTTTGTTCTACAGTGCGAACTTTTATGTCCCATTTTATTGCACGACAGACAGATCTTATAGCGGCATGAACAAGTTTTATACTAATGTAAAGTCCCACAGCGATAGCATGGACTGGGTGATTGTTTCTTCCGAGGTTTCATTTGACATTTTGTAGTAAAATAATTGGCTTGGTTTGTTTTTGAGGAGGAAGAAAAACGTGTTTGTCGTTGTACTTTCCGTATGTGAGCGATGCCAGTCTCTTCGATATCTTTCGAGTCTTTTTTTACGCTTTTACATCTCTGACAGTCCTCAGCCAATTATTGTAGCGTCAGTTTTGGTTCACTCTCAAGTTTTGTTATAATTCTCCGTCTGATCTCCGCATCTTTAGTCGAAACCAGGCCTTGGACGAATATCAAACCTTTAAAATTGTCAGGGCTGAGTTCAGATAACTTAAAGTCATCGCAGTGTTTGTTTACTACGGAAGCGAATGTTATATAGTCTTCGTTATCCTTTTTTGATAAATTTAAACATTTCCACATTTTGCGGAATAGTGAAGTGTTCAAACTAAATAATTCCGTTAAAAGTTTCACGGCTTCCGTGAAAGTCAACTCAATCGTTTTCCTCGGTAGGATGTAGTCTACGAATTTAGTGTATTCGCTTAACCCTAGTCTCCTCAGTAGTAGACGTACTTTTTTCGGGTCTGACCAATTCCTGCAATCAAACTGATATGAATATTCATATCTTCTGAAGTAAGCCGCGAAGGTTTTGTCTTCGTTCGGTGCATAAGTGAAGTCTTTGATTGAGCTCCATGTAGCATTTTGTGAGAATGCCGCTTCATTTTCAGAATTTTGTCCTTTATTTGTTACTGCCTGTAGTAGTAATTCTTGTAGTTCGAGTTGCTTTTCTTCATTTATCTGTTGAATTTCTTTTTTTTTTCTTCGAGCCTAGTCTGTCTTTCCTCATTTTTTTTTCGCTGCTCGAATTGCATTTTCATTAGTTCCAATATGGTTGCCTTAAAGTCTTCCATGTTTACACCGTAATTTAATAATAACACACTGTTGTCACGAGAAGAGGAGGAAAAAAAGCTCACTTTTTCCCCTGACTTTTTCTTTTCGCAATATGTACTTTGTAGCTAGAGTTGTGTACTTGTGTAACGATTTTTTTCTTTTTCCTCAGTTATGGACTTCAGGTTTTTGTCGTCTGTTGTTCTGGAAACTTGGGACGAAAAAATTTTCCTGCGTAGAATTCGATTCTATTCTGACTGACAGGTAAAATTCGTGTCTTCGTTACCTCTGTTACGGTTGGTGTCCAAAAAGTTTTTATCTGTTTCTCTTCATGTATACCTTGTGTATTTTTTTCTCAATATATTCGTCGCCTCTATTATGGACAACCGATAGCAAAAAGGGGGTTTATATATATATATATATATATATATATATATATATATATATATATATATATATATATATCATCCGCGTAGAATTCGTTTCTTCAATATCCTCGTCGCCATTGTTATGGTCCAGGTTAGAACGAAGGAAGAACAACACGGACACAAGAGTAGAAATAACGAAGGTATATTACACGAAATAATAATACAAGATGGGGAAGGTGTTAGTATGAGTATCAGTCTGGTTTGGAGTGAACTACTATCGGCTCGACTCGATTCGTCCCTCTCTCTTGAGAGGCGTAGTATACATAGTGTTAGGAAGAGTTAATTCTGCAGTTATTGGTAAGGACCCATGGCATTTTTAATATACAAAAGTAAATTACCAGAGCTTTCAAATTCTATGGATTTAGAATTGAAATTTCAGCCAACCTTAAAATAGTTACTTTCTTAGATATAACTTTCAACCTTTCGAACAACACATTTAAAGCATATTACGAAGATAATGAAACTCCAATTTATATTAACGTTAACTCTGATCATCCCAATCCAATAATTTAACAAATTTCTACCATTGTAAATACTAGAATCATTAGATTATCTTCTAATAATAAAATTCTCGAAAATTAAAAAAAAAAATTATAATGATTCCCTCAAAAAAGCGGTTTAGTTTACCATGAATCTTTGAAAAATACTAAAATAAATAGAACAAGACATGGAAAATGAAAAGTTATAAGATTTAACCCTCCTTTCTGCCAACTATCTCATATAAATGAATATTTTCTGAAATTAACTGAAAAACAATTTAACCGAAATAACCCACTAAATAAAACTTTTAACAGAAGGAACTTAAAATGAGCTAATCTTGCTTAAATAATATCAATAATATTTTTCACATAATAATAAAATATTAAAGAAATTTTATAACAATAATCAACCAAATCGCTAACCCTTTTGTAATTGTAGAAAAAACAACTTCCCTATTGGAGATCTATGCAAATCCGAAAATGTTATATATCAAGCAAATATGGGCACCTCGAGGCGGTAATTAGCAAGTATGTCTCTTTTTAATATTTTATATTTAAAAATCCTATTTCGATTATCCTTTCTACTTACGGATATTATATATATATATATATATATATATATATATATATATATAAACATGTATGAACATATATATATATATATATATATATATATATATATAGATAGATAGATAGATAGATAGATAGATAGATACACCTAGTGAGCCAGACAAACCTACCTAGGTTTCACCTAAACGGATCGTCAGGGAAAGTCGGCTAAAGAGGCAAAGTGAAACGCATATTTATAGGCCTTTTTAGCCGACTTTCCCTGACGATCCGTTTAGGTGAAACCTAGGTAGGTTTGTCTGGCTCACTAGGTGTATCTAGGTCTGCTCTACGATTGTATTGAGCTCTTTTGTTAGTTGTTTACTCGTATCGGGTTTTTTTTCTATGGGCTTCAAACCTGCATCTGTGCGATTTTTTTCGACAGACTTTCATGTTTGTAGCTATTTCTTTTTTTAAAAACTTTTTTCCCTCGAGATTGATTTGACTATTGGCAAATCAAAAATTCGAAGTTTTTTTCGAAACGAGTATAGTTATCTATATTTGTATGTATATATATAAATATATATATAAATACATATATTTATATAAATATATATAGATAAACATATATATATATATACATATTTTTAAATATATATATATATATATAAACATGTATTATTAAATATAACAGAACATGAATGTCTATTATCTCTGATCATGATTCGTTCTACTGTTCGAATCTTTGCTTTAATTTCTGTTGAATATAAAGACAAAATTGTCCAACATTTCGATACTTTTTTATTAAGTTGGTCTTAAGCTTTCGGCTCACATGAGCCATCCTCAGAATCGTTATACAGACATGAAACAAAGATATCAATGATGATATTTTGCTAATTCGACATAGAAAACTGCTCTGCGAATAGTAGACGCAGATCGTAAGTTCGAGATGAGGTTCTATGACGTCATACCACGAGACACACCGAAGCATTTCAAGAAAAGTCTTGGGCGATCATGTCTCTTTCCGATGCAAGATCAGCCAAGTGTATTTGCGCGTAAGTAAATGCGATGAACCCACATGGAAATCGAACTCGGCACCCTCATTCTAAGCCATTATGTACTACAACATTGAACATCCACCCTTTTGTAGGCACTATTCAATAACTTTTGAAAATTTGAAAAAAAAGAAATTGCTAAATACCCACCGCCCCACAAATGAACTAAAATCTCCCAATGCTCACTTTCAACAAAACAGAGCCCACAAGGGGTCGATAGCTCCCACTTTGGGAAACACTGGTTTAAGCCATTCATGAGCGTCAGTGTAACACATGAAAGTGTTTCGAACAAAGATAATAGTGATGTTATATTTCTTGATAACTGTTAGTATATTTTCTATGCAGATCAGGTGTTAACATAATTCTCATTGGAATTTAATCAGATTAATTAGCAACTTACCAACAGCGAATATAAAGGAGATAGTGATTAGAAAAATATATGAAACTTTCAAAAAGAAGCTTTTCTTTTTAACTGTATCAGATTTTAAGTAATTATTTCGTGATTAATCGCATGTAATGCATTTGCGCATTTGAAGCTGAGAAGATATCCAGTAGAATATATTAAAAAATAGAACGTGAATGTCTCTAGATTATTTTTACCATATTTAATTCAATTTCTGGGGAAAATGTATTTCTAAATTATTTTATGCTAATAGAGACGTATTTTGCTTTGTTTTTCTTCTGGAAGAAAAATACATAAAGCAGCAGAATTTTTGAAAAGGAGTGGAAGGTAAAAAAAATCCTCCGAAAATGACGTTATGAATACTTTTTTGGGGATATATTACTGGCTTCTTAATCAGATATTAAAAAAAAAAAAGCAATGCTGAAGGTGACAAATATAAAATACAAACAGAAATAATAGGATAAAAATATTAAAACAATGAAGTCATTCTCTCTCATTATATAGAGGAGCGAAAATGAAACCATGTTAAGAAAGCAGGGGGAAACGAAATAAGACAATATACAGATATATAAAAAAAACGTATGAACTTGACGTTGAGCAATGTTTTTTTTCTTACACGACACAGTATTTATGTCTTTGTATACGATCGCTCGCTCATATACCTACCTATATTTAACCATTCGGCTATATATATAAAACACACACACACATATATATATATATATATATATATATATATATATATATATTATAATTATTTTTATAACATATGATTCCTTCCTCCCCACCAAAATATATATATATATATCATAAATTTTATTATATATATATATATATACATATATATATATATATATATATATATATATATATATATATATAATAAATTTAATGGTCAGAGTTGAATTAGACCAGTAATCAGTAGTGCTCAATACACATATAAAAACGGAAAAATTTGACATGTCGTGCTTTTAATATATAATTTAGGATATCGTCCTAGTTCACTACCTTGGTTTCAACTTTTCGGCATCTTCAGGAACTTTTGCTCAATTGATTTCCAAACGCTATATTTTTTTTAAAATTAATGAAAGCTTATTATTTAAAAATAAGTAAAGAAACGCACCACGTGAAGTGCGATATAAGGGGAGGAGCTGATCACATACACACACACATATATATATATATATATATATATATATATATATATATATATATATATATATATATATATATATATATATATGTATATATATATAGTTTTCCTATAACTTGGACCGTTTTTAAATGTGAATTAAGTTTAAGCGTTTAACGATTTTTTTTTCTTTTACTTTCAGATTTGGCGGACATTTGGGCGATATTATTTTTCACGGATAATTTCCATGATTTAAATTACATGACCCAATAGAGAAATAAATATATTTTCATCAATAACACTTATTTCTTTACTGCTGACTTTGATCCGTCTTAATGAAACACCCTTATATAATCCGTCTGAAATAAATACCCCATATATATATATATATATATATATATATATATATATATATGTGTATATGTGTAGTAGTACCTTGAGATACGAGTTTAATTCATTCCAAAACCGTCCTCGTAACTCAAAAGACTCGCATCTCAAATCAATTTTCTCTGTTGACATTAATGTGAATATTTCCGATCCGTTACAGGCCCTTAAAAATCAACCACTGTTCTTTACACTTAATTTTCCGGGTCTTTGTTGTCACTAAAGGAATATTGCGAAGTAACGGCGAAAAAAAAAGACACTACCCAACAGAGATCCTTCCAAAGGAGACGTAAATGCAAATATTGAGGATGCTTCACTTGAAACTCGCTCGTATCTCAAAATTCAGCTCGTATTTCAAGGCAAAAAATCAGCAAACTGCGGCTCGTTTCTCAAGACACATGTATGTAGGTTCTCGCGTATTATTACTGTATAATGATTTTCCATTGTAGCTTAGATGTGGAACATGGCTGAAATATAAGGCAGCCAGTGAGGACCGAACTCACTATTGTAATTGTTTTAGTGGGACAAGCTTGCTAACCGTTGCACCATGCTGAGGTGGCTATGTTCTTAATGTATGTGTATGTGGGTAGGAGGGAGATAGTGAGAAACTGGGATAAACTTGTATGAATGTTGGTATTTCAGTAGATGAGCGTGTACACATGTTGGGGAATTTCTCTTATAAATATTCATATATGCCTCTGCCACTATTTACATATCTGTCTGCTTAGCTTTATACATCACTCTGTATATGTTTTAGGATTTAAAAGGTTTTTGATAATATTAAATTCATATTTGTTCATGTATTTTCTTTAGATGTTGAACCTAAATTGACTTGAAGCTCTGGGTATGAATGGGTGGGATAATCTTCTCCTTCTTTGCCTATAATCTTCTTTTTAATATAATGCAAAAACAAAAGGAAACAAAGCAAAAGGCTCCTATAGAATTTCTGCTATTGGATGGAGAACTTATCGCAAATATTTATGGGAGTTTTGTGAATGTTTACGAAAAACTGCACATGTTGTAAGCACAGTAAAGTAATCGGTCAGTAGAGTGAATGTTAATCCGACAAAGAATATTTTTGTAAAATAATTGTGTAGCTGTAAGCAATTTTTGCTGTATCTCAAACACAAACAAAAAATACACTTTTAGTTTATGCAGACACACATATATATATATATATATATATATATATATATATATATATATATATATATATATATTTGAATATAAACAGATCACTTTAAGGTTCCATGTAATAAGTTATTTCACCACAACCCCTTTAACAGGGCTCTGGATCATCAGACTTTACTTCCAAAAGTTGAAATGAAGAAAAAAAATTTAAAAAATAACAAAAAATAAAGTAATCCATCGTGCCTAGAATAATACTCGACAGAATAAGAAATCAATGGACTGCGGTTTCGTCCTATCTGGGATTCATCAGTAGTGCCCATCCACTACCGAGAATCGAACTCGGACTGTTTCGATAAAACGCAAACGTCATATCAACTGTACGACGGGCTTCGGTGGCGAAGAAAAAAAACGGTCTAGACTTGATATAGCACCGCAACTCACTCAGTTCTGTAGTGATACTCCTCTACGGAACAGTGACCCAAGAGTCTTTTCACCCATAGCCGCTCTTCATGAGCATTAGCGTGTTCAAGCAAGGATATACAAGTGCAGAGATTTTGGGGATTTAGATGTTTCTTCATTTATATATATATATATATATATATATATATATATATATAAATGGAAATACTATTAGGTTGGTGCAAAAATAACGTCGTTTTCTCACATATGTTGCTGTGAAAAAACGACGTTATTTTTGCACCGACCTAATAGTTTTGAAAACCTAGGTTAATTCAATTTGTAACATAACAAATTGATGTCCAAGGAAAAAATGAGAAATAAAAAAAAAAATGAGAAATAGAAAAAGAAAGAACCAAGATAATAACACTGTACGAATCCTCTCGTCAAGTGCCCCCCACAAAAAAAAAACTCAAAACGAGTAAAAGACTAAATGTAAAGTGCTCAGTATCCTAAGACGAGCAAAAACTAAAATAATCCAAAAAACTAAAATAATCGCAAATATAATATATAAATAATATATATAAAAATTGCGTACATATATATATATATATATATATATATATATATATATATGTAAAATGCGTATGTATATAAATAAATATATATATATATATATATGTGCAATTTTTATATATATTATTTATAGATTATATTTGCGAAGTACTTATTAGGAAGCACTCAATATCACTGCCACTTGGAAAGAAGTTCGCTACACAATCCAACATTGAATGCAGTGACTAATTGTCTATGTATGCAGGCAACGACTCATTCGCACACTGTTCATATATGTTTATGTTTGTGTGAGGTGCAATGCGTGATAAATATTTCTGCGTACGTATGAGCGGCGCTCCGACAATTTTTCCTCCCGCTACCTTAAACCATTTAGGGCATATATAGACCCTTCGCCACTGATACACACAATTCGTCTAATATGTGTCCGTACAACCTCTAAATTTGCATGAGAGTACCTGTACAAAATGATATCATGCCTCGAGTTCTGTTAGTCATTAGCAACAGCATTTGTGCCTTCACAGCAAGAGAGACTAACGGGGCCAATTCCCCTTCAGGATAGTTTTGAATTCACGGGTTTCCTTCTTCTATAATGGCTGCCACCTCAAGGCAAGAAAGACTAGTCTACCCTGCTATTTAAACATAGCTGGTGGGCGGAGGACAAGCGTGTTATGACGTTTCCTAAGAGCTTTTGTACGAAAGTAAATGCGACGAATTCGGTTGGGATTCGAACACTGATCGCGGATTTTTCTTTCCCAGTTAATATCCGTAACACCACCTCCCAAGTATTCACATCATGCGCACTCTTAAACTGCATATACACACACCCATATATATATATATATATATATATATATATATATATATATATTCTTCATACTGTTGGATCTATATCCATATATTTGCTTATATATATATATATATATATATATATATCCCAGTTAACTAAATGAAGGTTGGGGGAAAAAACCTTGGCATGTAACATTGCATTAGTAAACTCGCCACCTGGTGCACGAAATTTCATTTTCATTAATAATTTCACATCAAGCAAGGCAATAAAGCCACTAAAATGCAAGGGAGTTTTTGACTGTGAAAAATTAAGGTGAAAAGAATAACGTTATTAAGGAGAGAGAACAATAAAAAAAGAGGAATTTATAACGACAGAAGGTTACGAGTGACATTGATAAAATCAATGTTGACTGGAAAGCAAGATGCCGTCTGAGTGTTCAACAAGCAGGAAGTGTGAGAGAAGAAACTTTCAGCATAGGACTTACGGTGAGAGTTATTCATTTCATGGGTAAGATGACAAGACCTTGCTATCAATCTGGTAGTCTGCTTAAATTCACAAAGTTAGATACCGAAGAGTAAAATCTCATCAGAACAATTGCCCTGAAACTTTGTTTTAGAAATTTTTAGAAAATGCAAAGGGAAGAAACGTTACGGCGGTTGGAAAGAGACTGAAGCTAAGATTCCAGGTCGGGAGTAATAACTTTGCAGTTTCTTTGTATTTTACCAAGAATTTTTAAATATCTAGCAGAAGCTCTAGGCAAGATGTGACAGCAATATTCGTTATATGGACTAATTGTAGACGTAATGTGTAAGATCGATTCTGGCGGGAAAGTTGTCTCGCATAATGGAGATAAACAACATTTCTAGCCGTACTAGAAATTGTCAAATAATTAAAATTTTCTTATTAAGCAAATTAATTTTAGGAAGGGTATCTAATTTCTTCTGCTCGTCACTGTATATGTAAATAGATACATTCTATAATTGTACGCATATGTCCATACCAATATATATTAGAACGAATGAATTTGATTTTAAATTGCTCTATTTTTACTAGCATGAATATTCAAACACATACATATATTTATGTGGAGAGACGATCAAATAAACACAACTGCATTACAAGCGTACAAACACTTTTCTACGCTATTTCTACGCTACGTTATTGTTCGGATAATATCAAATTTATCACTCGCGTCTTTTGTTAGATTTTTTTTTTTTTATCTTGTCTTCAAACTTCTTTCGTCAAACTGGATTAACCAGTTCGTTTACTGTATATTTTTTATGTATATATTTCCGAGAAAATCGAATATAAAAGGGTAGAATATATGAGTACCTAGAGACTTTTGTGAACGGTATGAACCTCGATTCAAATTAAATGGTATGGGAGAAGGTGGAAGTATAAAGAAATTCGGGCTTGGATAGGTAACCCTGCACACATTGATAAAATTCAGATAGAACGAAAAAGAGAGAACGTGATAAAAGGTATCAATCTTCACTTTTTGTACCTTTCAAATAAACTCACTCCTAACAGATGGAGGCAGATATACATAAATAGACACAGAGAGAGAGAGAGAGAGAGGGGTCGAGGGGGGAGAGACAGATGTGTGCAGAAATGATCTAATCGTAATTCATCGAGTATATACCTCAGATATAAATAAGGATAAATAAAGGCGATGAAGGATTCATGTCAGTTATTCTTCTAAGATTGATTCAACGCCGTGTGTAATCTGAAACACAAGAAAGACTCACACATACACATATATATAGACACACACAAATATATACATACATATATATATATATCGATCTCATGTTATATGTTTTGTAACACGTAATAAATGTAAATCGATAACGTGCTCAATGCTTAGGCACACGTTGTTACACACACACACATGCCCGCCCACACAAACACACACACACATATATATATATATGAGTGCGTGTACACACACACACATATATATATATATATATATATATATATATATATATATATATATATATGCATGTGTGTGTACGTGTGCGTGTGTGTATCTGTGTGTACCGACACACACACACACATATATATATATATATATAGATAAATAGATCGATATAGATATGTATGTATATACAGACACAGGCATATATATATATATATATATATATATATATTTCGACAGACGTACATACAGACACACACACACACACACACACATATATATATATATATATATATATATATATATATACATATATATATATGTACGCACACACAAATACATAAATACTCGCATTAATACATAAATTATATTTGGATATACATATATATGTGTGTGTGTATGTGTGTCTGTGTGAAAATATATGTAGTTACTTCCATATGCCTCAGGCTAAAACAGAAATAAAAAATAGTTTTAAAGAGAATGAGGTAGATAAGTTTATCTTACTCCACTACAAATACTTTATGTGTATACCTTCTCCTTATATATATATATATATATATATATATATATATATATATATATATATATATATATATATATATACACGCACACACACACACATATAATATATATATACACGCACACACACAAACATATAATATATATATATATATATATATATATATATGGGAAGGGTAAACACTTTTTGTAATGCACATATATGCACAAAAAAATATATACAAGTATATTTATCCTTGTATAGATACTTGCAGATGAGATTTTGTTTGTGTTAACGATTACAAGCGCGCACACACACACACATATATATATAATTACGTATGTCTATGTGTGTATGTCTGTGTGTGTGTGCCTCTATATTTGGAGATGGAATTAGATTTGAATTTCATGTCATGATTCAATGTGCAAATAAAGCACAGATGGTAACTAAAAAAGCCGACTAATGTTTAAAATCCAAAGTAAACAAAGCTATAGAAACCAATTAATAGGGCAAAAGTTATGAGAAAAAGCGGAAAATATGTAAGAAGGAAAGTAAGGAGGGAAGAAAGGACGAAGAAAGGATAGTAATAAGAAAAGCATTAGGAAGGAAAAGCATGAAGGAAGGAAAGTAAGTAGAGAAGGAAGGAATTTAAAGGATCATGAATCAAGGAAGGAAATCCAGAAAGTATTAAGGAAGGAAGAAAAATCGAGCAGAAAAGAGCGAGAACTGAGGATCAAGTACATCAAAATATTAGGTTGGTGCAAAAAATAATGACGTTTTCTCACATAGTAACATATGTGAGAAAACGTCAATTTTTTTGCACCAACCTAATAGAATCCCGTACGTTCGCAAATGGATTCGTTTAAGTAATAAATAACCGAAGGCGGTTTTACAGGAAAAACTAAATAAAATAATGGAGTCTAGAATAAACACTAGTGACAAAACAGAGGTTGAAAAAATCATCTTAACACAATCTACACACACCAGGAAAAAAAAAAGGGAAAAGGAATGTTGAATATTAATCGGAGATGGAATTAAAATTTTGTTAACCTATGGCGGTCTTATAAGTCCATAAAGAAAAGATTGTAAAAAGGAGGGGAAAAAAGCAGACAAAAAAAAAATAAAGGTTGAAACAATTAATGCGGTCAGTACTAGGAGGATAGAAATAAATCAAAATGAATAAAATCAGAGGAAGTAAATAAAAACAGTAAAAGTTAAAACAATTTTAAAATAATAAGAAAAAACAAACAGATATCAAATTTAAACATGGTGGTCAAAATATAGAATCACGAACAATTTGCTTGGTTGAATAATGCAAAATACAAAGATCTAATTCAAATTATAAGAAGAGATGAAACGTCGTCTAGAAACAGAATTTAGAAGATTTGAGTGGCCTGATGCCTCAGTTTGAAAAATGGTAGCAGGGGTTGGATTTCGAACCCTTATTAAATGTCAAGATTGTGCTCGCTGTTAACGTTTGTGAGATGTTCTATATTTACAAAATGGACGCGAATCTTCTTATTCTTGTTCTTCCATGTCTCGTGTCCCTTCAGGATGTGGACGGCCATGGCTCTCCACAACATCACATATCACTGTTCTACTTTGTATTTTAGGTTTCCCCATCTAATAGCTGTCCTGCACAATCTGCTGTTTTCATCTATTTGCTTTCAATATGTCCCTTGAGTGTCAAATTATCTAAGTCTTTTCATTTACCGTAAACTTCGGCGCCGCCCACTTTTCAATCCTTGGTATTCTCGGCATCTTTCTGTATAACTTTATTTTTGTTGCTTCAAGCTTCTTCATCTGTGAGGAGATTGCCCAGCATTCACGGCCATATTAGAGGGACTGATATTACATGACATTACATTCTTTTTCTCTTTCTTAATATTTTGCTTAGCATTTGGAAACCATCTTTCCCAGTTCAAATGGGGTTTCGGATTTTGGTCTAATATTTTACACCCCCTGTTAAATCACTTCGCACATATTTAAATTCTCGTACTTGCTTAAGTCTAACATCTCCAGTTACTAGTTCGCATCATATGCTGGTCCTTTTGTTGATAAACAGCTTCTTACAATTAATATGCAATGTGATAGTTCCTGATCTGGCACCTCATCTACATTCACTTTTTCACAGACGTGCTGTGGCTTCCCACTATCTTTGCTACAAGTATTTTTATGGTAACTACTCTGACGTACTACTTTCACTCGTTCCCAAACCGCATGAATTTAAGAGTGCTATTCGGTTGGCATCTCGCTCTCACGCTTTCACTGTCGGAACAGTTAAATATAGCCGTCTCTTCTACTCTTCTTTATCCCTTCCCCAAACACACCTCTTTACTCTTCTCTAACTCACTGTAACACCTTGCGTGCTAGTGGCACTCCCACCTTGCTTTGTGTGATATGCTAATATATATATATATATATATATATATATATATATATATATATATTGGTTAGTTTGATGTGAGTTTGTGACCATGGGTTTCATGCTTCTGCGATCGTCAGACAAAACTCACACAAACTCACATCAATCAAACCAAATATGTTAGCTCTATCTCTGATATTGAGCGCTTTCTAATAAGTACCGCGCATATGATATAGAAATAATATATATATATATATATATATATATATATATATATATATATATATATATACACACACACACAGACACACACACTTTTCACACATATATATATATATGTATGTATGTGTGTGTGTGTGTTTTTCTTTGTGTGTGTAAAAATTGATGGTCAGTGGTTAAAATTTTGACATGAGACGCACAGAAATCACGATTACATTCATTGCAAACGCAAAAATCTACCGCGCTGACAAACTACAAAGATAAGCATAAAAAAAAAACCCAACGGCGACACAGTTCACAGTAAGATCTAAATTCTAACTGGGGTTTTTTTGGTGTGTAAAAATCCCTTTCTTTACATATTTAATATACGGACCGTCAAAGATTACTCAGACTTTCTAAAGTTTACACAAAAATGTTGTGCTTTGGTAAATTTTTCAGTAAAAAAAAATGTTAGTTGTAAATATTTATGAGGATAAAATACGGATATCTTTCCTGAGGTGTTTATAAATTGTAAACTTTTCAATTTTTAAAGTTAACAACGAACTATTTTAAATTGCGTAATCGTATTTGGATTAAACGAAAATTAACTACAATATAATACATATGACTTATACTACAAATCTTCTTGCTGTCAATTTAGACCGCGCGAAGACACAGTGGAATCGTGTATAGCGGTCGGATTGAGGAATCGGATAGCCAAGTTCCAATTCCAGTCGAATCCATCACATTCACTTACGTGCTAATATCGTTGGATAAAAGGTATTAATCCTCTTCTTCTCCCTCCAGTAAACAGCAGAACAGACTGGGTTCTACAGCCTTGCATTGCAACTGGTCTAGAAGGACAAGTTTGAATTCAAAATTTGCGGAGGGTGGATTGGGGCCCTTGTGGCATGTTGTGCACAAAGTCTCTGTATTCTCCCATTCAAAAAGTGTGGACCCTATCTATCTATCTATCTATCTATCTATCTATCACACATTGATTCTATCTTAAACTGATCCTACTTATCTATAAATCGTTAGTTTGTAAAGGGTAGAAATGAGATATTTCATTTTTATAATCATAAACTATCCAACTGACAGCTTCTCGTGGCAATTTGCAAAGCGTCGGTTTGGTGTGGTACAAGGACGAAAAAGAGGAGCCCCCAGTGAGGATCGAACAAACCATACAGTTGTAAACGAGCTAACGAGACAAGGTTGCTAACCATTACACCAGGTCGAAGTGCCCCTGGCAGTTTCCAATGCGTTCATTCAGTAAGACTTATCTATCAAAGTCTATTCCTCTTGCCCGACACCTGTCTATGAATATAGATTTATGCTTATCTATCTATCTATCTATCTATCTATCTATCTCACTCTGATTGCATTTATGTATCTCACATTGATTCTATCTATCTCTCGATATATATATATATATATATATATATATATATATATATATATATATATATATATAATTATTTATTTTTAAAGAAAAAAAATTTATAACATAAATATGTTATAAAATCACTACAAAAATAGCCATTTTGTTTCAACACCTTCGGTGTCTTATCAAGTGATGACGTTGAATGTAAAATAAATGGTTTTAAAAGTTTCACATTAATTAATATTCTACGCAAGGGGAAAACGTTGTTACAAAGGCTAGATGGACCAATCAGAACACAAGTACAGGAAAATTCAAAAAGCTCGATAACGAAGTCATGTTATAATATCTATTCAGATGTTTAGTATTAAAAAATAATTTATTCCAACGAATAATTACTAAATTATATGATAAAATTTAATATTAAAATTTAAAACTGCTAATTACAAAATCAAAATTTAACATTTATTCGCTATCAAGTTTACAACTATAAAATTACTGAGGAGAAAAGAAGAAATATATATGTTATTCAATTTATTTTTTCATTGAAGTTACTTTAGCTATATTTAATATCCGGTCTTTTTACAATGTATACATTTTAATCCTCATGATGTGTAAATGGGGTCCCAAACTCACGCGTAAAACAAACGCAGTCAGATTTGTTGGTTATTGGAATTCATTCCATATACACCAATCATATACTTGTATATATATATATATATATATATATATATATATATATATATATATATATATATAATCTAGGCCTTACTTTTGTATCGAGCACTTAAAAAAATAAAATCAAAAATACTAAAGAACTACAGATAATCAATCTAACGGTTCTTTCCTATTTTATCAATATATTTGCACATACACACACACACACACATATATATATATATATATATATATATATATATATATATTCTTTCTCCGTATTTATTTTTATTGTTCTATCAATCCGACTGACAATGAGATTTTTATGTTGATATGAGTTTTTTCATACAAACACACGCACACATGCATATATATATATATATATATATATATATATATATATATATATATATATATATATATATATATATGAATATCGTTTGTGTATGAGTCTATGTGTCTGTGTGTCTGCGTGTGTGACATTTGCTTAAGGGTGAATAAAAGTTTGGATCTTTGTTATCTGCAAAAGAAAAATGATGTCATATTCACCTCCCACTAACTTAATACTTTCTATTCGCCCTTGAATGATATGCTTCTAAGTTTACTGCTAGGAAAGTTTATCTTATTTGGAGAAAGAAAATAGTAAAACACACGAAAATTGAAATGAGAATATGGAAAGGGTGTTTCTTCTCATGCGAATTATTCAAACTTCACAGCGAGGCGATCGTGAAATGACTAGAAATCCTACCGGGATTTGTTACCGGTGGGCACAATTTTAATATAAGATATGCAGTTGACACGGTAAAAGAAAAGGTAACTGCAGGATATCTTAGCTGCGCGAAACATACTTGATAGAATAGGGTTTGGAAGAAATAACAAAAAGACGTTTTAAGAGCTACAAGGGACAGGAAGATGTAGAGGGCTATGATCGCCTACGTCCTGAAAAGAAGAAAAAGAAGATAAGAGACCTGACTTTAATAGATTTCTACTCATAATACTGAGATCCGAAGTCTTATTGGGGTGGCCAAAGACGCCTTCCAAAAGTTAAGCAGTGTATTAAGAAGCAGAAAAATGTCGTATTGTTACGTGATATCTGTCTTCCCGTATGGTAGCGAATGCTGGACAATCTCTTCAAAGATAAGGAAGAGAATTCAAGCAACAGATATTTTGTTCTACAAAAAGATACTGAGGATACCATGCGTCAAACATGTGAGCAACAAAAAGGTTTTGGTGAAAATGGAAACGAAAAGGAAACTTATACTTAACATCAGGAAGAAGTTGAAATTCCTGGAGTGCATAAAAGGAAGGAAGGCTTGGAGAATCTTATATTCACAGAACAGACTAAAGTTTTGTGGGACAGAGGAAAATAGCGCTAACATACTTGATGGGTTTGAACAAATGGATGCTAAAATAGGGTTTGGGAGAAATAACACACAAAAAAAACTTATTAAGAGCTAGAAGGGACAGAAAGATGTGGACGGCTATGATCGCCTACATCCTAAAGTGACACATTAGGGATGGACTTGAACTGAGTTCACCGATTATTATTTCTGCGCTGATACTAAAACTAAACTGCTACTATTATTAGCAATAGTGTTAAAGAAACACCTTAAGCTTTGGGAACACTCGTGGAAAATGTGGTGAGGGATATTGGACTGTAATGTCTGTGTAATACGCGAGTAACGTAGGGGACTAGTTTCAATAAATGTACTGCCGATCAATGACAGAAAATGGCAAAGTGGCGAGCATTATTCCAATAAACAAAATACAGGAAGTCGTGGAGACTTATTTTCATCCGAGTTTTAACTTAACACCACATTGACTCGGGTTGTGAAACAAGACCTTTTTTTAACGTATGGATCCGAGTGTTTCCACTCGGGCTGCTTGTCTAAGCAGGTCTTAGCTTGTCTAAGCTGGTCAAAGTTTTTTTCTAAGCTGATCATAGCTAGTCAAACCTAGTCATAGCTGGTTATATCATCGGTACGTAACAGATGTCATAACAGTGGGTGGGGATCTCAAAAGAGGAGAGAAGGCCTCTGATAGGAAACATATACTCCGACGGGGAAAAAGTTCTCCTCTTCTGCCAATCCTTCCAGTTTAACAGTGGACTCCACGTAACCCTGAAGGGGGAAACCCCGAGAGTTATTTTTACCCATGCACTGGAAGTATATAGGACATAAATGAACAACATTCGAGTTTTTTCTCAAGCTAATATTTTGAATGCTGGTTTTTAGATAAAGCAAATATTGGCGTAACCAAACTTTATTTTTCAATTCTTTTCAAACAATGATATCCCCTTTTAGGACTGAGACATTGATGGCTTTCCACAGTTTATTTTTTCTTTATTATATGTGTTCTGTATTCATGGGAATACGGTTTCTCGTTATCTTATCTACAGTTTGGAATTCAGTGATTATCTTCTTTTTTGGTGGTTTTCATCAAAGACTAGAGATTTTTGTCTGCCCTGTTATTTAATCCACAGCTGGGTTACAATAATCAATTTTGCGTTGTGTCGTAACGTAGCTTAAGTAATTATGCGTTTTGATCGGCGGTCGAAGTCGGTGCTCTTACACCGTTAAGATGTAAGATATTTTTATAAGTAAAGAAAGAAAAGAGTACCTAAATATGAGATAATATCAGTCGTCTTAAATGACATGATGGACAATCTCCTCACAGATGAAAAAGAACCTTGAAGAAACAATAATGTGGTTCTACAGAAAGATGCCAACAATACAATGAACCGAACATGTGGGAAACGAAGTTTTAGAGAATATAGAACGAAAACGATACTTATACTTAGAATTCGAATGTACCAGTTAGAATTTCTAGCGCACATAATGAGCATGAGGAAAGGAGGTTTGGAAAATATGATACTCTCATGACATATTGAAGGCTAGATATACTGGGGAAAGCAAGGAATAATCTACCTAAAGACCTTGAGTACATAGACGGCGGAGCATGGTTTAGGTGAGATAACAAGGCAAAATCTATTAATATTAGGTTGGTGCAAAAATAATGCCGTAATAATGTCGTTTTTTGACGTAATTTTAACGTCAAAAAACAACATTATTACGTCATTATTTTTGCACCAACCTATATATATATATATATATATATATATTTCTTTTTTTTTTTAATAAAAACAGATCACTTTAAGGTTCCATGTAATAAGTTATTTCACCACAAACCTTTTACAGGGCTTTGCTCATCAGACTTTGGTATAAATAAAATGACAATTGGAAAAAAGATCTTAGATTTTGCCGACGCGTTTCGTCTTCCGACTTTTTCAAGGCAAAAATGAAATCGAAATGTTCTTGTTGTTATAGTAACATTAAAAAAATCCAAATTTAAAAAGATAGACGCTTCTGTCTAAGCCTTTTTTTCTGGTTAATGTAAATTACCTTTATAGTAAGAGATTTTTTTTTCCATGTCAACAATATAGTTAAATTCCCAGATCAATTCTTCAGACTTTACTTCCAAAATGACGTAATAATGTCGTTTTTTGACGTATTTTTAACGTCAAAAAACGACATTATTACGTCATTATTTTTGCACCAACCTAATAGATACGAAGGACAGGATATTGTGAAGAGCCGTGATCGTCGACGCCTGGAGGTAATACTGCACATAAAAGAAGAGAGACAATTCAAACAGCTTTGTATAAATGTATTATCTTTTGGCTTCTGACGTACTAAGTAAACTTTATATGAGAATCAATAAAAAGGAAAATGGCAATCAAAGTGAGAATATATATAAAAAAAAAAAAACGAAAGGAAAAGAATCTCGAAAATGAAATGACAGGAATGAGTTAAGAAAGAAAAACATTCAAAAGCGTCGATAAAATCCAATAAATGTAACGAATTCTTCAAATACCTTTAGATTCATATTTAAAATCAAAATGATAACAAAACAAAATAAAAAAGACACAAAATGCCTTTCACCCGGACTTTGTTTCCGTCTACAACTACACAAGATGACGTCAGTTGCTGGAAGGAACTCATCGATGCACCGTGACATGCAAAGACCTTGATTTGCATTCCGTGTGATAATTTAATTCTCGCACCTTTTCGCTCTCACGTGCTTACATACGGCGCACGCACCAATTGTACACAATTTTAAAAAAATACAAGCTTAAAGGCGTATTTCTCACAGGAATGCTTAACATTTAGTTTCCTTTCTATATACTTAATAAACCGATTGCTGGCATCTTCATATATATACATATATATACATATATATATATATATATATATATATATATATATATATATATATATATATATATATATACAGGGTGGTTGAAAAGTAACTCGATATTTAAAGTATGATGGACTCTCCCGTCTTGTTTGAATTAACAGTCAAGAACAGTATTGGTAAATTTGTATGACAAAATTGAAAAAAAATATATATATATTAGTGAGGCGTTTCATCCATTAGGACTTCATCAGACGCATAATCATATTTATTCATATATATTAACATTGCCCGGTCTATTCATCTTTTTTGCCATATTCAAGACGTTTCGGCCGTGGTACTCTCAGTCCTTCTTCAGGTGATTCTAATTTCGCACTGAGCTCTTTATTTCTTTCCCTTGAGTCGATTGTTCTCGTTCCGGATGTGTCAGTTATCTGGCTTTAACTCAACACTCCATGTTTTTTTCACCACTATATATATATATATATATATATATATATATATATATATATCAGTGAACATTGAATTTAACACTCAGAGGCGACAGGCTGTTTCATGATAGGCGCAATCGTCAGGTCGTGAATGTTGGATTTTTTTCCGCTACTATATATATATATATATATATATATATATATATATATATAGGTGTGTGTGTGTGTGTGTGTGTGTGTGTGTGTGTGTCTGTCAGTGGTGTATTGTGGGTAATCTATTCTTGCGGTTATTTTTGCGGGAGTGGCTTGTTTGTTTATTTATCTATTTGTTTCGTTTAATTTATTTGTTTTTCATTCTGATTTTGTACAATTTATTCTTTTCTGTTTTTGATGTTTTATTAAAGCTATTTACTTCTTCAATGTTTAGATTACTTGCCGTAGTTTATTCTGTTATTTTGGCGGGGGCTGCGAAACTTTTCAATTTATTTATTCATTTGGATTTATTATTTTTACTTGTTTTTGCTTATCTATGCTTATTTTTATTAGTTCTAACGGTTATTTTAGCAGGGACGATTTGTTAATTTGTTCGTTTCTTTATTTGGATTAATTTTTATTTGTTTTTATTTATTTATTTATTTTGTATATTTTTATTTAGTCGTTTTGGTTTTCGATTTTTTGAGTAGCGTATTAATGGTTTTTTTTATCGTTGGTTAGTAGTTATAGCGATTTTTACGTCCAGTTTTTTAAGTGTTTTTGTAGTTTATTCTAACGGTTATTTTGGCGGGATTGCTTTCTTAATTTGTTTATTATTCTTTATTTATTTATTTCAGTTTATTTATTGTTACTTGTTTTTTATGTATTTTATTTGTTTTATTTGTTCTTTTTCGCCTATTCTAACGGGAGTGGTTTGTTAATTTGTTTATTGTTTGTGTTAATTTATTCTATTTGTTTCTTTTTTCATATTACTTTGTTTATTTGTATTTACTGATTTCAGTTTTCGATTTTTAATTAAAGTAGTAAAAATTTCTAGTGTATTCCCAGCAACACAGAAATACTCACCACAGAACGCAGGAAAAGCCAACAGGAAGAGAAATATCATATGGTTCAACTCACCGTACAGCAAAAACGTAAAAAAAAAAAGAGAAAAACATATTAGATTTTTAAAAGCTTCTTATTTGTTGTTTATCCTGTCATAGACACATATTCTTATTTGTTGTTTATCCTGTCACACACACACGCATACACACACACACACACACATATATATATATATATATATATATATATATATATATATATATATATATAATAATAATAATAATATATATATATATATATATATATATATATATATATATATATATATATATATATATATATATATATAATAAAGACGTGAATGGTCAGAGTTGAATTAGATTAGGACAAAGTAGTATTAAAAGTGCTTAATGCTCATATAAACACATAACATTTTATATGTAAAGCATTTAAGTAGAGAAAATTAGGAGAATAGCCGATTCGGTCTCCTTGGTTTCAATTTTTCGTCATCTTTAGTCAATTTCAATAAATTGGTTTCCTGACACTTTATTTAAAATCAAGAAATATAAACGCTATATTTAAAAAAATAAATAACTATGCTTATCTCCCACCCATTAATATTAAAACCGAGTATTTTAAAGTAATTCCGTCCTCAAATTTGCACTAGAATTCATATTAGTAATAAAATTCCATTACTTGATGTACTTATTGAGTCCAGTACACATAAATTTACTATTTCTCTGTATAGAAAACCCACTCGCATTAACTTGTGTCTTCTTAATTATACTAGTGAATGTCCCAACGATATAATTTAACCGTTATAAAAAAAACTTAATCCAACGCAAAAGAATTATATATTCTTCCAAAAACATATTCTATAGAGAATTACATAATATAAAGCAAACAGTTGTAATAATGGATTTCGACATAGATCAAAAAATTAAAAGGTATCTCAATAAGGATAATAACACAACTAACAAAATTGATAATATTAATAAGAATTGTAACCATAATAGTGTACGTCAAAATAAACATAATACTATTAACTTATACTTATATTGTAATCAAACGCATAATAATTACAAACAGGATAAAACAACACCCAAAAACAGGTCGAAATGTTAAACCCATTAGCAATAATAAACAAGTTAAGTCTAAGTTTATAAAAGAATTAAGCCATTGACCTCATAGTCTCGAATAACCCTACAACCACACAGCTAAAACCTCCACAAAAAAAAAACAAAAAAAAACAATGCAGTATCAGTTTACATGCCCGTTCAGGGATTGTATCTCTGATACTAATAATAAACCCACTACATATATTGTTTTTACTACAGGCACCTCCTCACGTAGACTTACCATTCAGTTTTCTGAATGTAGTTCAATTAAACAACATATGTTAGAAAAACATAGCCATGTACATAATATTATACAGATTAGTTGATAACTCAACAACAGTAGCATATACACACGGTAAAAAGGACCTTAAGATATTGAAGTCCATCTACATTATAACAAAACCCACATTACAAACCAGCAACGAATTTAAACATATCCCTCTTTTCATAATATTTCTTTCTCTCAAGTGGTCATGTATGACGTCATAAGACCGTATTACGAATTTACGACCAGGGTGGACCGTTCCAAGATCGTTATCGTCTCATAGCAAAACAGTTTGTCATCTTTGACGATAAACGTCTCTGCTATAATGTCCATATAAACACTCTGATGATGGCTCACGTGAGTCGAAAGCTTAGATCGACGACAAATATGTTAAAGTAATATCTAAATGTTGGACAGTTCATGTATTTACTTTCACTTCAGCCATTATACGACGCTTGGAAAGACTCATAATAAAACATAATGGACAGTCTTTATCTGTTATATTTAACAATATTATATATATATATATATATATATATATATATATATATATATATATATATCAATTAATGCATTTTTACTCTATCCTTATTCCTTATAGCAATAAACTTTATAATTAATGCGTATACGATTTTAATTTTAAAAATAGGCAGAATAATAACGCATAACGTTAGGCGCACTGAAATTAATTTCTTCCAGACATGTGCCAATCCCTGTCTTTCCACCATATCTCGTTAACCTTCTCATTCTAGTCCCTCCATTGACGTTCATGTCGCACATCTCATTCAGTAACCATCCAACTTGAATCGCCATATATATATATATATATATATATATATATATATATATATATATATATATATATATATATATATATATATATATATATATTATATATATATATATATATATATATATATATATATATCATGACCCGTAGACATCTTTTTTTTAAAAAGACTTCTACAGTAAAATCATTCGAAACACTAAATTTCTAGAC
This sequence comes from Acanthosepion lycidas, assembly GCA_963932145.1. Classification (NCBI taxonomy): domain Eukaryota; kingdom Metazoa; phylum Mollusca; class Cephalopoda; order Sepiida; family Sepiidae; genus Acanthosepion; species Acanthosepion lycidas. Next base: position 88,841,035 of record OZ010583.1, read on the forward strand.
CTTTCCCTATGTTAAAATCATAAATAACTGACTCTTACAAAGTGGGAATCGACATAGTGTTCCATGCTGCTCAGTGTTAATCTCAAGCACACTATATTCCCAAGGACCTGGGAGACTAACTCTTAAATGAATACTCTAAGATATACAACCGACAAGTCCCTCATTCTCAGAAACTAGTCCATCACACTGAGTTAATCAGTGGGGAATGAAGACAATGGTCGCAAATATTTTAACACACGGCGGAACATGTGACACAGGCAACGAAAGGCTTCTTGGGATGACGAAAGGCGCTACATGCACACATATTAAGAAACAGGAAAATGTCGTTAGAGAAAAAGTTTATCGATTAAGTTGTTACGTATTATCCCGTTCAGTATTAAATTTTTTCATGTCAGTAGCCTGACATTTGCCAGTTGAGTATGAGCCCTAAAGCTTGAGTCAACATTTTTACCTGATCTCGCATCACATGATTGGGACATGTGAAAGGAGACTACCGTGTTCGGGATCATCAAGTCAATGTGAACGATCCTTTCTTTAGCTGCCAGTGCTACAAACTTTTGAATTCGGTATTTTTCTTCTCCTAGACCGGTTGCCAACCAAATCTTTAGAACGTAGTATGTCCTATTATTTACCTATAACTGTGGGGGTGAAGGGTTGGATTCATACCTTTCCCAAATGAATACCCTAAGTGAATGTAATGAACTTGACTGGAATCTGAACTCGGCTCTCCGATTCCTCAATCTCACCCGCAACCCGTTATTCTATGTTCTTCTTGTGAAAGGTGCTTACAGTGTTCAAAAAAGGGGCTTCCCGAGCGACTTGTAACAATCGCAATCGGCTGTTACCACCGTGTTGTATCTGTTGATATAATAAATATAATAAAGCGGATCAATAAATCTGTATCCCGATATAGTTAAACTTGAGCTTATTTCGCTTTCAATAGTTTGTAAGTAACCTCTATCAATTGGGTTTGCAGATAGAAATGAAATAGTTAATTTTATTAACGTATTTTACGATATAAAGAAGCACAGAAATCTGTTAATATGTGGAGACACTTCCAAATAATCCACTCTGAAGTTGAAAATCCGAACGTTGAAAGAGTCTCCCTACATATGATACTCCGATGACTCAGTCTAACTTCGTCGTAGACTTTATCTCGTATCCAAGAATTTAATTTCTTCTTTTCTCGTCGCTTCCTATATGATGATAGTGTCGATGACTAAGTAGACCAATTCATGCCTGAAAAAGCCGATGTCACTGACTGCATAATAATGCTGGTCCATTTTGTCGAGGCTTTCTTTCGTGTTGTTTGACTTGTCTCGTTTCTCTTTTGGTAGATTCAAAGTTTTGTGTTCCAATAGTGATGGAACATCGCCAGTTGGTACGGTCCGATGCATGTGTTTCAAACTATTTCAGACTCAAATCCAGTAGTTTTCAGACTTTTTTTAAGCTGGTTCTTCTTTGAAGTCTGCAACCCCATGATTTTTTTTTCTCAATTGATTTCACTGAATAAATCTTGACGTAGAAACCTTGACACTAGTATCCTTGCTATTAGGTTGATGCAAAAATAATGACGTAATAATGTCGTTTTTTTGACGTTAGAAATACGTCAAAAAACAACATTATTATTTTCTCCGCGTCATTATTTTTGCATCAACCTAATACATATACTAACGATCTAAGATGTTATTTAACGATCGATGCTTTGACTTTTGGGTCTTTCCAGGACTTTGGTTTTGGTCATATATTAATTTCATTTGATGTTCAAGATTGAACGAAGTTTTTCTGGTAAAAGCGTTCTTAAGTTTTGGATATTGCAACCATATAGCAAATATGAAAATGAAATATAATTGTAGACCATAATTCTTATTGCTAATTTCAGATCTTTATTGTTAACGATGACATTTACTAGCTTTCCTAATGCTCTGAGTGTATCTCCAATTCTGTTTTGCACATCCTTTTCTGAGGTGCACTTTTTGATAAAAAGTTGCCTGCATATGGAAATGCCCTACTTATTCTAGAGTTGTATCCATGTTGATTTTCCTTACATATGATACTCCGATAACTGAAACTAATCAAAATGAATAGTAAAACCGAAACGATTTCATTTTAACTACATTTGAGCAAGATCATAAACTGTTTTGCTGATATAATTAAAACGTATGTAATTTTATAAACTTATTTTATCACTTAAATGACGAATCGTCATATTAGAACGCAGTTTTATTTCAAAAGGAAATATTCAAGGAAGTAATTTTCGTGCGTTTATAGATGCCCAAGGCACATTGTTCTTGCTGCTCTTAGGCAATTTGTTCATACTTCTCGTTGACCTAGTTCTAAACAAGTTTCCTTTCGGCAATTTATTTTCTATAATCCTTATTTTATTTTTCTTCCTAATCAGCTGATATTTTCTGTTTAGTGGATCTGCGTTTAAGCATTGATACATCCTGCTACTTAATAAACGGATAACATTAAATATCTGATCTTTCAAATCTCAGAATCATTTGTTGACTTTATCAAGTTGTCTGATTAAGCATTTTTTTTTAGCTAGATGCATCTTCCTTGAATTGCTCTTATACAGCAACCATTTTTTTTTTTGCATCCTACCCTCATGTTCAGGCCAATGTATGACTGAATAAGGATGTTTATATAAATATTGTTATCAGCAGCGATCTCATTTCAAATGTTGGGTATACGTGAAAAAATAACAAAAGAAAAACACTGAGCATGCGTAGTGCGAATCCGAACAGGCTAGGCGTTTTCACCGTTTGAAGTCATGCTTAGCGCTCTGAGTGCAGACATTTACGACATAGAAAAATAAAACTCGCTCATCTGATTTCATTCTCTTGTTTGTCAATATTCTCAACTAATACTACACTTGTAGCTTTAATTCATCAACACAGATCACCTACTCAACGTCGTACGACGACAACAAACCTAACAAAACAATGTTTATCATCATTTTTAGCTGTCTTTAGTTGATATTCTAACAACCGCCAGATACGTTCCTTCCCATTTACACTAATTACATTGTTCGGACTGTTCTCATCTTTATTGCCATATTTACGACGTTTTGGCCGTTGTGCGTTCCGGCCTTCTTCACGTGATGTAGGTTGTAATTTCGAACAACCAAACCCTTTATTTCATCCACTGGGATAGATTTGTAGTAGTTTGTAGCGAATGCTCTTGTTTCAACTTTTTACCATGTGCCTTCATATTCGTGAAGCTAAGGGCACCTCGAGGCGGTATAATGGTTGGTAAGGTTGTCTCGCTAGAACAATTACGGCCGAGTAGGGAGTTCGATCCTCACTGGGTGCACCCTACTTTCGGTCTTGTGCCAAATCTAAGCTACGCTTGAAAAATAATTTTATACCGGTACCAAGAACTTTTACGTCTACTCAGCGCTTGTAATTAATGGCATTTTCTGTTCAGTAGAAGTTTATTTTTACACATTGATAATCCTTGCTTATTCATAAACCGTTAAATCCTCGTCTGGTGTAATAGTTAGCAAGCATGTATTGCTAAAACAGTTACAACTGCGTAGTGAGTTAGACTTTCACTGGGTGCCCTATGCTTTTGGCCTTGTGTCACATTTAATATACGCTTAAAAATCACGATGACTTGGTGTAATTTTTAGCAATCTTGTCTCGGTATAGAAATTAAAACTAAGTATTGAGTTGGATTCTCACTGGGTACCTTCCTACCTTAGGTATGCCTTGTACCACACCTTATCTACGCATACAACAATCGCCATAAACCGGTAACACGAACCTTCTTACCCTATAACGCTTTCAATTCTTAGTTCATATATCAATTCCATGGTCTCATTATGATTTTAGTTGAAACATTTCCCACGCAACGAATTTATCTCATTTAAAACTCACATTATTATGATACCCTCAGGTTAATTTCTCTACTGTCTGTCTTTTTCGACCAGCGCATTAATTTTCCTTCACGGCCGATTCGAATGGCGGCCATAAAACTCAGCGTCATTAATATTTTCCAAGGTTAGTCTTTTTAATAATGTAATATTTTAACAACACGAAGTAGAAGCGTTATTAGACTTAATTCCCTTTCGCAATGCTGGAACTTATACTCTACCCTGACATACTAACTGCGGATCCGAATTCTGTGGATGCTGGAAGAGAGTACCGTCATCAGCGAAAAACCTTTGAAAACAACATGGAGGAATGTTGCGACGGAGCACGCAACAAGTTACGTAACTTAATAAAGTATGTATCAACTAGCGTTTACGAATATTTATCAGATGCAGCTAAATATTAGAAAATCCAAGAAATTCTGGACAAATTGAATTGCACTTCAAAAAGTTAAACGAAAGGGTCGCCCGTCATCTACTCGCTACGAGACGCCAACAACCTTCAGAAACAATCGACAAATTTCTTTGGGGACTAATGAAACTTAACAAAGATTAACCCTTCACAGTTGTTACAACTGAACAATACCGTACGGATCTAGTAAGGAATACATTCATTAATGAGTTATTGTCAGTACACAATCATCAGCGTCTACTAGAAAATGAAAGCCTTGCACTCCAGCAATCCTGCGACCAAGGAAGGCGTTTAAACCTACCTCAACATAATGCAGAATATTTCATTGCACAAGGCTCCTTGATTGCAATGACCGAAAAACCTCCTTCCATTTCTACCTCCTCTCAGCCTCGGGATTCTCTTGATTCACCCGACACTTAGGCCTTGACGTGGCGCACTTTTCTTTTTTTTTTCTCTCCCCACCCCTGTGAGGGCACAATGCACTCTGGCTTGTAATTATCCATTACAATTAATATAATGTCAGCGCTAAAACTGATTTAAGTCTGATAGACTTTTTTGGAGTGTATCGGAAGAGGGCTATGATATCAAATGTACTATAATAAATTGTCTCAATTTCAGAGTTCTCCGTACATAAGGCTGGCTTGGTCTGGAGGCTTAAAAAACAAAGTTAATTTTATATTATTTTAAAAAAAAGTTCCTTATTTTACTGCAGGGATAACAGGATAACAGGATAACAAGTAACACTGTGATACTATTTGCTGTTACCGCTGTAAAAGGAAAGAAAGTTTTATTAAAACATAAGAAAGTGTTATGTGCTGAGAGACATTGAAAAGTGAAGGGTTAATACCAAAAATCCGTGGGAAGAGTTGAGGATTTAATTCACGCATAAACGACTTCAATTTTATGTCGAGCAGTTTGAACAATGGAAAAGTGACCCAGACTTAGGGGGCAATATTGATTGATACACAGTTAAAAATGCGGTCTGGAAAGCCAAAACAAAAATTAGATTTTGTAAATGACTGAATTTGGAACTGAGTTTTCCTGGACAGAAAATCGAGGTAGCAGGAACAGGGGAGAGATAATTCCCCAAATTTATGACATAATCCGTAGATGATTCACTGAAATGCTCCTAGGTTGCCATACCTCCCCTCCCCATGTCAGTTTGGGAGAATGCCCATGAATACGAATGCGCGAAGCAAATTAAGGAGAACAAAGAGAGGCAGAAGGGAGGGAGACGAAACCAAAGAAAGGAGAGATGCCCACGTGATTATCTGCCGATTAAATCCTCCGACTTCAGCCTTGTGCTAGACTTTACCAAAGCTGCAAAACAGATGTTGCCAAGTCAACAACGATAGTATCACGTCCGATTTCGATGCGATCCGGGCTGATAATTAATTGCATGCGAACACTGATGTAAACTAATTATTGTAAGAAGGACTGATGTAAAAACAGTATTTACTTTTATTCAATTTATTTCACTAATATTGTTTTTCCTGCGCGTCACCACCCAGTTTGGACCAGCTCAACACGAAGATACCTTCGACGATTCGATCTTGGCTGCCTTATCATCAAACTTAAATCACAACGTGGGATAAGGTTAGCTCTGGTTTGAAGAGGCCTCTTCAGCGACCAACCGCGGGGTTGGAAGTTTTGGACGACCGGAGAGGGTGTTGTATGATTACAAAACCATCAACAAAAAGTTCAAATTCCTTACTCCAAACGAATTAAAGTTAGAAATCGCAAGTTATTTAATGACACACTTGTTTCTACTTAGTGTTTGATAACTTCTCCACATCAGGTGAAATATTTGTTGATAACAGGAGCAAAACATCATCCAGTTGGTCATCACACAATCTTAATTTACTTTTAGCCTACATCATTTCCGAAAAAAAGTGGTTCACTGCATATGTTCTTCCAAATAATGATACCATCATTTTCGCATTATTCGATAGTTTTTTTTATATTTTCCGCTTAGCAAAACATATTTCTTGTAGAAGCCAGCAGTGGATTCGAAACGAAATTTTTTATTTAAAAAGTTCGTTGCATTTTACATTTTTTTTCCTGCCACTTGCTCCACAAATTAATTAGATAAATAGTGTCCATATATTAAAATGACAGGCCTGACAAAAATTCTTTGCGTGCCGGAGGTTGCCGAATCCTGTCCGACTTAGTGTTACTATAATACAATTATTGACGGCATTTTATTTTTGGTACGCCTTTTTTCTTCTATAGTTTCCCATGGGGTCATCATCGTCATATCTGAATATGTTGAGATACTTTCTGTTATGAGGATTTAATTGCGATGAACGTCGCCGCTATCTTTTACAGCAATTCAGTTTTCAGTACTGCTAATAATAATAATGATGATGAAGGGGAAAATTAATATTTGTAGAATTCTTACGCAGAAAGAATCCAAGAGGTGCCATGATAAAGTGACCTCACATCTGCTTTGGGGTCTATGTAGAAAGTATGAACTTGATATCGAACAAAAACAGTACCAACAGAAACCAGCCAATGGGATCGAAAACGCACAAGCCATGATCTAATGAGATTTCTAAATCCGAAAAGACCGCATTCTTGAATCCATCAAACCAGATATCACCGTCGGGTAAACAGAAATCATAAAAGAAAATGCCACCTCGTCGAAAAAATATATAAAAAATATGCCCGCTCAACATATTACTAAATCCAATCAGAATGGGAAACTTAAAATTTACACTGACCTCCGGATTGAGGTTGCTACAATGGGGGATTTTAAACCGCCTGCATAGGAACAGAAAATGAGTTTACAAAAATAGAAAGGTGAGTAAGATAAGGATGTGTCTGAATTTATTCAACCGACACAGCAAAGAAATTCTGAGAAGTCCTACCAGGATTCATTTGCGGTCACAATCTTAACAACATAAAGTATGTAGACAATGCAGTGTTTATAGCAGAGACTGAAATGAAAAAAGTGAAATTACAACAGAAGGTAGCAAAGGAAAGAGAAGACAAAGATAGAATTCATGGATATCAATAAAAAGATGAGCCCAAAATGCAAATTAAAATTCTGAGATGCTAAAATCAAACAAGTACAAAAAATTAGATATCTGGGAAGTATTCTAACATAGGATAGAAAGTGCAACGCCGAGAACTGAGACGTATTGGGATGGCCAACAATGCATTACAAAACTCTAAGAGTATTAACAAACAGAAAAATCTCGTTAGAAACAAAAAAAAAGTGTATTGTACTGTTACGGAAGCAAATGCTAGACAATCTCCTCAGAGATGAAGAAGAGACTTGAAGCAACAGAAATGTTCTACAGAAAGATGCTGAGGATACTATGTAGCGAACAGACGTTAGAAAAAATGAATAAGAAAATGAAAACTTATAAGTAACTTTAGAAAGCGGCAGGTGAAGTTTCTGTAGTACGTAACGAGGAAAGAGTGATTAGAAAATTAGATACTCACAGGACAGATTAAGGAAAAGAGGGAAAAAGAAATCAGCATGTAACATACTAGGTAATTTTGAGTAAATGGATGGTCGAACAGGATTTGGGAGAAATGACGAAACTTATTAGGAGCTACATGGGAGAGGATGAAGTTGAGTGCTATGCTCACCAACGTCCTGAAGTCACACTGGACATAAAAGAAGAGAAGATTATCCTAGTTATCATAGGGGTGTAAGTTTCTGTATCACCGAAATGCTATTAGTGAGGCGTTAATGTCTGTGACACAAAACTCTTCCACTTTCTAAACCATAATTTTGTCTTATACCGCGAGAATCACAGAAAATTTATAGTAAGTCTTGTTCGTCTTTATCTACATTAATAAAATCTGAATAATTCCTAGTTTGCCATCCCTTCAGAGGTCTGTGTTACTTGACTGTTCAAATAACTTACGAAAGGTGCTATTTGTTTGATTTGCTAAGCCTTGATGGAGAGCATGCAAAATTCAAGATATCCAGTTGAAAACGAAAAACGACGCCAAAGAAAAGTAGATGATGATGACAATAACAACAACAACAACAATAATATTTATAGGTTTAGAGTGATTTTTTTTCTAGCTAGCAGTTTGAGCTGTAATTATAACGTGTGTTGGAAATAACATTATCGAACGAGACCCTTCAGCATCAGATATAAAATGTAAGGCAATTTTTTTCTGGTCATTATTTTTTTAAGTGTGTATTATATGCTGTTAAATCGGTATATTCTTTGCCGTAGTCCTGGCAGCGATTGCCCATTTGGCAAGAACACTGAGGAGCAAAATCATTATTTACATTATTCGGACTATTGTCTTCATCTTTGTCGCTATATTTATTACAACGTTTCGGCCGTTGTACGCTCCGGCCTACTTCAGGTGGTTGGAACGTCGAACTGAACCCTTTATTCCGCTCACTGGGGTAGACTGTTTTAGTTCCACATGCCATGTTTAATGGATGTCAGTTATCAGTTATCTCCTGTTAATTACACTCTGAAAGTTCTCCACTACCTTGACCCGGTATTGAACTCACACTCTTTGGTTACATCTAGTGACAGGACCCAAAGAGTGTGAGTTCAATACCCGGTTAAGGCAGTGGAGAACTTTCAGAGGGAAATTAACAGGAGATAACTGATAACTGACATCCATTAAAACATGGCACGTAGAACTAGAACAGTCTACCCCAGTGAGCGGAATAAAGGGTTCAGTTCGACATTCCAACCACCTGAAGAAGGCTGGAGCGTACAACGGCCGAAACGTTGTAATGAATATAGCGACAAAGATGAGGACAATAGCCCGAATAATGTAAATAATGCACATAATAACTCATCTCAGACATATAGACAGATACTGAGAAAACTCCTTGGCATCTTCTACTCGGAATATAAAGCCAATGATTTTGTGTGGAAAAGGTTTGAAAGTTTTGTGGGCCATCAGGAACAAATTGTTCCCACTTTCAAACGGAGAAAAACGGTGTGGTTTGGACGCGTTACAAGGCACAATAGCTTGTGGAAGAGCATCATGCAAGGCACCGTTGGAGGTGGACCTAGGAGAAAACGCCACCACAAAAACTGGTCGGACAATGTCAAACAATGAAATAGAATGACTATATCAGAATTTATGATGGTAATCGACCGTTGCGGAGGAGATTTAGGGTGGCTTTTGCATTGGGACTCCCCACTACGATTACAAAAGTCACGGGGATGATGATGATGATGATGATGATGATGATGATGATGATGAAATCAGTACAACGTTGGTATATCATACAAAGATCGAAACGAAAGTGTAGATAATTGTCATATATATATATATATATATATATATATGTAAAAAATTCGAACATGTTGAAGATTGAATTTAGATATTATTAAGTTGGTGGAAAAATAATGACGTAATAATGTCGTTTTTTGACGTTAAAAATATGTCAAAAAACGACATTATTACGTCATTATTTTTCCACCAACCTATTAATAAAACCTGTAAAAATGTCACAAGTTGAAAAATATGAAAAAAATATGCATCTCACCCTAGTTGATCTTATAATAATCTGTGTTGTATACCTGCGTCTTTGGAAGCTAATCTTCTATTTCCTTTTTTACTTAATATGACTTCCGTTATGGGGTTGTGGTAGAGCCGTAGAGATCAATAGTGCGTACTTGAGGGTTCCTGGACAACTGAAGCAGAAATAAATTAACAGACAACAGCTGTCCTTTGATTAGAAATTTAACTTTAAATAGCTTAAAATTAAACAGCTACTGGTGTTAAATTTTAAGCTGTTTAAAGAGTGTGTTTTTTTTTTACTTATATCATTATTACCATTCATCATTGAAGATTTTAAACTCAGGATTTTTAATGGTGGTCTATTTTTTCTGATATTGCTTATATAAGAAATATTTTGTTTGGATAATGTCTTAAATCAGTGGAATACATTTTTTTTTCTAGTTTACTTTTGGGCCAAGAAGTGAGTGAATTCTTGATATTTTCTGCTACTACCAGAATTAATCGGAGTTAAATGTCCGGGATGATTGGTGCATAACCTTCAAGGTATTCACTGTCGAGGGCTTGACACACAAAAGCCGGTCTAATAAAAATAATTTAATTCAGCACTTCAAGAGGACGAATGTATAGACCCTTGGAAACGAATGACAGAAACGATTCAATGCCAGTCAGGAAATTGCCTAACGATTCTCGAAATGCAAAAGAATTGTAAAACTGGTCCCATCTAAACGCTTATCGCTTCGCAAATGAAATTGGCAAGTGGGAACTTTGATGTCTTTTACTATCAAACATGAAACCGCCGGGAATCAGATGAAATGACGAGAAATAGATGAACTGTTCAGTCCGACACGCACTAGCGTAATGGTCCGTTAAGAATGTAAAGTAAATTCGCTACTTACTCAGTCGAACACTTCAGATCTTTCGCCGAGGGATTTGTTTTTCGCTGGATTATTAAAGGATTTTTTTCTTTTTTTTTACTGATTCCAAAATCTGTGTTCGATACAAGCTAAAACCAAGCGAGGGATTTAAATATTAACTTCCTTGGACTGAAACCTTCCGTATTCCGATATGATTTAATTTATTAAACATATCTTGCAGAGCTGCCATTATAAATCTTATATCCGGTTCCAAGCCGCATCTTAAACCGTCATTTTGTGGCTTATCTTGCGAAAATCACAAATCAATCTTTATAGTTACTTTTGCTCCGTCGGTTTATGGCAACTGAAAGAAAAAGGATGAAAATCGTGAAAAAATTAGTCTTAAAATTCGAAGATTAAAATCGATAATTACTGCTTACTATTCCATAACAGAAAGCACTACGTAAATTTACATATTTATAGGTCACTAAACCTGATTTTATCTCTCTAATTTACCTACGAAAAGACAATTTGCATATTACCAAATTATTATATCATGGGTGTTTTAGTAGGACCCCTGTGAATATAAGGTATCGTGACATATGATTGATTCAATTATGATGAATGAATTCTTGTAGTGATTGAGTCAATTGTAAGAATGAAAGGGGTATGAATCAAATTAACTAAGTGTAGGATAGTCAGTGAAGACTAACCCTTCCCCATATCCCCTTCGGCCTTGTGTCACAATTGTATTTTTAAATACATTAAATAAAATTCCTAATTAATCAAAAGTGATAATTCCGAGTGAATACGCGGAGATTCGGGTATATAAGTAGTCAGCCATCTAGGTACTGACCAGGATCGACGTTGTTTAACTTCGGTGATCAAACGAGAACCGGTGTTTCAACGTGATGTGGCCGTAAGCCTCTAGGAGAAAGTGTTCAATCAACACTTCCCAGTATTTCCTCGCTTGTTCTGTTGACGGAGTGTACAATACACGGACTTCCCGGTGATAATAGCAACCCAACACGACCACCAAAAACACTGTCTTTCTTTGCGTTTTTTTTTTCATTCTTTCTTTCTTTCTTTCTTTTTCTTTTTAACGTTATTTCTTTTTGTTTTTCTGTTTTTCTTTCCGTATTTTTTCTTTGTTTTTCTTTCTTTCTGTTTTCTTTATTTATTTTCCATACCAGTTTTTTTTTTTTTTTTTTTTTTTTTTTTCTGGTGAAACCCTTTTTTATTTACTAGTAACGCTATTTTTCTTCCTTTCTTTACTCATTTCACTAGTGATGACCCGGCAAGCAATTTTATCATTCCTAAAAGGAAGTCTTTTCCTTACTATCATTTATCTTTAAGAGTTGGTCACAAGAAATCTTTTTTTTTTTCTTGCTTTGTTTACATTTTTTTAGTATTGTCTGAAAGTCGAAATTAATTCATATGGATTGCATTCTTTTTATGACTACCCATACGCGATGAGAGAGTTCGATTTGCTGAAGATTATACATATTAAAATAACACACATGGATAAAGGCCGCCTCTTTCTGAGCTAGTGATTCTCGTGTTGGACCGTTGCCATGTGATGAATGACCATCAGCTCTTGCGTTCTGCTGACGTAATTCTCGGGGTCAATAATCGACTGTTCAATCCCACATTTTATATTGAATATGCAAACAAAAGCAATATGTTTTTGACACCACTGATTCTAAAAGACTGCCTTTTGAAAAAAAATATATTGTTCAAATTTTTATCGTCTATTTTCCAAACCTCGTGCTTTGAATGCCCCTATATCCTATATGTCGCATGGCCCCATATATTTTATTGTATTACTGTTTTCCAAAATAAAAGTTATCTAATTCCAGGTTACAGTTCCAATTACAAATAACGGACCTCCCCAGTAAAGAATTGTATTTAATCACCGTTCCGAACGATGTCTAGGAACTTCTTTCTAATGCATTTACTTATCAGAATTCAGAACTCTTATGCTTTATTGAAACAATAACACTTAATCAAAACTTATTTCGAATTATGGCTCTTGTTCTCAAATAGAAATCCTTTGAGAATATTGATCGGAGATCAGAGGTGAAGAGTTATATGGGAATTATTTGATCTTCCTGGTTTATATTGGGGGAGCGTGATTTAATCCCGGGCTCAATCTCTGCAGTTCACCCTTTCTTGATTACATTTTTATGTGGGTGTCTCCCTAAGTAAATAATTATTTGAAGGTCCAGGGTTTCATGTCGAAAGGAAATAATATAAGGCCTCCCGTTCAACGTGATAGCGACTTTCAATAAAAGCTGGATAAAACTGAGATACAAAATATGCAAACAATGTCTTCAGAGATGAGTTTTCTCACCACTGCATCTAGCTGGGTAGTGTAACAACAGATGCATAGGAATAACAAAAGTTGCCTTACAGAAAATATATATATATATATATATATATATATATATACATATATATATATATATATATATATATATATATATATATATATATATATATATTACTAGGTAATCTGTATGGGTAGTCCCAAGGAGGATGATATCCATAGAGCTCAATGTAAATTCAGATGTGTGTGTGTCTGCGCGCACGCGTGTGTAGTACAGTTCATTTTATATTACAATGAATCATTCATATAAAAAGTAGATTAGTAAAGTTAATGCTATAATATGGCGAAATCACCTCGCAAACAACATTTTAAGGGTGCATTAACATATAAATCACTTGATGAATGTTATGAGCCTTGTTTTTAAAAATTATAAGCTTTATAATGTCTTTCTTTAATACTCAGGTATTTCAAATGTACATTCAGTCATCTTCAGGCATAGAAATTATTTTGTTTTTGGTAAAATAATTGCCATGCTTGATGATGACTGAATATACAGTTGAAAGTACTTGCGCATTAAAGAAATACCTTCCTGGTGGATATGTGGGAAACGTGATTTAATTCCCGGTTCAATATCTGCAGCTCACTCTTTCTTGATTACATTTTTATGCGGGTGTCTCCCTCAGTAAATAATTAGCGACCTTCAATAAAAGCTGGATAAATCTGAGATACAAAATATGCAAGCAATATCTTCGGAGATGAGTTTTTTCATCTAGCTGGGTAGTGTAACAACAGACGTGTAGGAATAACAAAAGATGCCTTCCAGAATATATATATATATATATATATATATATATATATATATATATATATATATATATATGATAAATTAAGAAAACACCTTAAAAATCCATGTTAGTTATTATTTATTTCATAAATATTGTTATATTCATCTCTTCAGACCGAATATTTTTAAGAAGTACATACATACATAGATACATACACACGCGCGTGCGCACACACATACACATACATTATATATATATATATATATATATATATATATATATATATATATATATGAAAATATTGTAGAAAATAGGAAAGAAACTGGTTTGGTAAATAATCCAAAGTTCCTTAGTATTTTTGTAATTATTTTTAAAAAATAGTGCTCGATACGAAAGTAGAGCATAAATATAATTATTTATTTAAAAATATGATTCCAACTCGCTACATAAGACGTCTCATGTTTCAAAACAAGAGCCGAAAACTTCAAAATAATATTTGAATTAACTCAAGAAACATTATTAATGGCCGGAAACAAAGAAGAGTAATCAGGAGGACAGTAGATAGCGATTGACATTACATATATTTTTTTGAAGATTAAAGTGGGCTGGAAAGCGTTAAGCCAGATGGACGTTCATCAAGCGAGGAGTGCGAGAAAGAGACTGTTAAGATAGAACTTACTCTTGCATCTAGCCAGCTCAACGGTAAATTGATGAAATTTCGATGTCAGTCTAGTATTGAACTTAAATTTTAAAAAAAATAAATTTAGTTACTATAGCAAACAGCATTATTTATTCGCAAAATTAGAAATTAGGACAAAATGGGGAAAATGTGTGGTTTTCTATCATATTAATATTAAACTTAGCTAGTGATGATCACCTGCCCAAAATTAGTACAATATTTCTGACACCAAAACTGCAGATACTTACTTACCATTCTTGCAACATCCATCATAATGCGTCAATGTCTCTATAAAAATTCTAACTAATCCCAATATCTACAATCCCTGTCTCTGCGGTTGGGGAGAGGAATCAAATAACAAGAAGAGCTCCTCCTAACAATTACCATGAACGTATTTATAGAAAGCACACGGGGAGGCAACTTTACGGCGGTTGGAAAGAGACTGAAGCCGAGTCGCCAGATGAGGACCGATAATATTGCTGATTCTTCATTGATTTTATCAAGGAGCTCAAGGTAAATAGCAGGATTACAGGACCATTTGTAGAAGACTTATTCTAATCATGGATATGCAGTGTCTTAAATGATAGCAAATGTTCATTGGAAACAAAGAAAACTTGCGGAAATAACGTGGAATATATAATCTCCGATATGACAGCGATAATCTTCTTACAGATGAAAAGTAGATTTGAAGCGACAGATATGTTGTTTTATTGACAAATGCTGAGAATATGATGTATGAGAGTAATGAGAAAGCCTTAAGGTAGCAACAAGCATTTGTTTTTTATTTAATTACCCCCAAAAGAGATATGTACTGTGACACTTGAGGAAAGAAGATATGGAGAATTTAAACCTCACAGGTCATATTGAAGATAAGACTACGTCGGCCGCTATGAAATTTGTTTCACTCTGTCGTGTTTGACAATTTCCTCACCAGAATATACGTTACACTTTTAGAAGGTTAAGATTCCTTCATGCTTTGAATATTATTGCCTTATATGGGCCTGTACTCCTGCTATAGATTCTTGATAAAAATCTGGAATTTTATTGCTCCTGACCTGGCATCTCATCTTCATTAACGTAGCGTCCCCGTGCCAGTTCTATAAATACACTCATAGTAATTGCTCTGATAGACTTTCATGTATGGTAGCTAGACTTTAGGAATTTAAGCAGAGTACTAGATTGGCAAAAAGGTCTCGCTATTTTACAGTTGAATTGGCGAGACATAACCATAGTTTCTTTGCTAGCAGAGCGTCTTCTCGGACTTTTCGCCGGCGAATTTACAGCCAGCTTTGATCTTCAAAAATTTAAATGCAATATCAATTGTTATCTTCTGACTTTTTTTCTTAGTCTTTTATTGTTCTCGCTTCTTAGTAATGTTTCTTTTATTCTTTTCTTTTTCTTTCGCGCTCAGTAACCCACTTGTGTCTTAGTGACTTTAGTGCCTTGATTGGGTTGAAATCATTAAAAAGAAAAGAAAAAAAAGAATCAAGGGTAAACAGTAAGTAACCTATTTAACGAATCTTTGTGAATAAATGTAAAAGAAAATGTTCGCCGTTTCCCTATAAGGAAACATTCGGCATTGATTGTCCCAGCGGCCAAAGCTATCTTCGATTGAAAATTATAAAATTTCCCCCTTCTTTTCTCAAGTCCAGTAAGTATTATTGATCCTTCCGGTAGTGATTGGTGTTTCCTTCCTTTGATACACTATTTACATTATTCGGACTATTATTATTATTATTGCCCTCTCCAAGTTCTCCACCGCTTTAACCAGATATTGAATTCACACTCTTTGGGTCCTGTCACTAGATCTAACCGAAGAGTGTGAGTTCAATACTCGGTTATGGCAGTGGAGAACTTGCAGAGGGGAATTAACAGGAGATAACTGATAACAGACATCCATTACACATGGCACGTGGAACTAGAACAGTCTACCCCAGTGAGCGAAATAAATGCTTCAGTTCGACATTCCAACCATCTGAAGAAGCTCGGAACGTATAAAGGCCGAAACGTTGTAATATATATGGCGACAAAGGTCAGGACAATAGTCCGAGTAATGAAAATAGTATACATAATACCTCATCTCAGAAATATAAACAGATACTTTTGTTTTATGTAGTATGGAAATGCAGTATCTTGCATATGCTAGTATTTCTCTTCCAAATTAATATAACGACATTTTTAGTTGTTTCGTTATTGAAACTCGTTAAGTGATTTGGTTTCTGTTATTTGGTTTTTTCTTTGTTTGTGATTGTGTAGCGCCAGTCCACAAGTTTCGAAGAAGGGTGATTCTCGCTAAGACCTACAGGCTTCATTCGCTCGAAGCCATTTTTACCCATTGATTAAAGAAAAACAGTTATGTACAGCCTATATGACTATAGTTCTTCAAGTTAATGTTTTCGATTTGTAGCTACTTGAGGTGTTGTGTGAAACTACTCCTAACGAAGCATCTGCCATGTTAAATTTCACTTACGCCCACAGAAGTATGATAAAGGATAATCGGCTATTTTCTTTAAAAAAAAGACCTAATTACGATCATTGATACCCATTCTGCTGTAGACTATTACATGTTAATCTTTAAATACCAACAGGTTCCAATTATAGAGCGACTGTTAATAAAATTATATCGTGAATAAATGAGCGAGAGAAATGAGAGTGGTTCTCACTAAGTGTCCACTCTCTTGGTTTTGTGTAATACTTGTATGAGTAAATAATTATCAATGGCAACCGATATTTAGTAGGTTCAGTATGAGAAAATTACCGACTCCCCATATGAGCCATACAAAGGGTAACGAAGAACAAGGCAAATGGAAATTTTAAAGACATACTTTTACATAAATAGTAGATTTATACAAAGAGAAAGAGAGAAAAGAATTGCTAAATATATTTCTTTCCCAGTTAATGTCAGTTCAGCAGGAAAGAAGTCCAACACATCAATCTGTTTAAATGGATAGAAATACTTATCTGAATTTGATCTTATATCTTCTTCCGATGTCTGCTTGTCGAGGCATTAACACGGCTATTCAGTTTTGCTCGTGACCAGCATTTCCTCTCCTTTGGAGCAGGCTAAAATGCGTTCTCAGGCGTCTCCTTTGGCGCCTCAAATCAATTCGGCGCCTAAATTTGGAGTCGATTCAATTACATTCACTTACGTGCTAATAACCTTGGGAAACGTGTGAATCCGCTTCTTCTCCCCTCAGCTATGGGTAAATAACAGGACAGACTGGGTTCTATAGCCTTGGATGGTAATTGGTCTGCCGCAGAAAGAAATGGCAAACTACGGCGGGAAAAAATCTGCTCCCTCAGTCATGTATCGAAAAGATACATAATCGCCTAATCATGTATCACGCATAACTGACTCTTATTGACCAAGGGGAGATAACCTATATTTTTCATATCAAACAGTGAGTTTGAATTCTACTGAATGATGAAATAGTGTAGCCTTGTGCCAGACTTATGAAAGTTTAACAAGACACTGTAGTCATGAAAAGTCACAGGTTATCAATGTTTTTAGAGTAGCGGTATTCTGTATAAAATTCATATCTTGTCATTGTAGGGGTGAAATTAATTTTGTTTTTAATAAATGATTTTTTTAAATTTTTGATTAAGCTTGTGAAGAGAATCAGATTCAGGAGGGCCTAATTTGGATACCAGTCGAGTTCATTACATACAGTTAGGGTATTCACTTGGGAAATGTATGAATCCAACCTTCAACCACCGACACCCACCCAACCCCAGTTATAGGTAAATAATAGGACATACTACGTTCTACAAATTTGGTCGGCAACCGGGCCAGAAGAAGAAAAATACCGAATTCAAAAGGTTTGTGGGACTGACAGCTAGAGAAAGAATCGTTCACACTGACTCGATGATCCCGACCACGGTAGTCTCCTTTCACACGTCTCAATCATGTGATGCGAGATCAGATAAAAATTTTGACTCAAGCTTTAGGGCTCATACTCAACTGGCAAATGTCAGGCTACTGACATGAAAAAATTTAATACTGAACGGGATAATACGTAACAACTTAATCGATAAACTTTTTCTCTAACGACATTTTCCTGTTTCTTAATATGTGTGCATGTAGCGCCTTTCGTCATCCCAAGAAGCCTTTCGTTGCCTGTGTCACATGTTCCGCCGTGTGTTAAAATATTTGCGACCATTGTCTTCATTCCCCACTGATTAACTCAGTGTGATGGACTAGTTTCTGAGAATGAGGGACTTGTCGGTTGTATGTCTTAGAGTATTCATTTAAGAGTTAGTCGCCCACGTCCTCGGGGATATAGAGAGCTTGAAATCAACACTGAGTAGCATGGAACACTATGCCGATTCCCACTTACGTACTTACATTTACTTACGTCAATGGTATGAATCTATCTCTTCTCCCTCTCGGCTATCAGTAAAATAGCAGGGTAGACTTGAATTGCAACCAGTTTAGGAGCAGGAAACTCTGAAATTAAGAAGCTACAAAGGAAAATGTCAACTTCAAAAACATATCCACTTCTGAGAGGAGGAATGTTGTAACCTAAACATCTCCGATGAAAAAAAAAACGGTATGTCATTGCACTATTCTAAGTTAAATTACACATCTTTCTTTCTTTTTATGTGCCATGTTATTTCAGGACGTAGGCGGTCATGGCTCTCCACCTCATCCTGTCCCGTGCAGCTTTCAACAAGTTCTTTTCCTCTGCTTCCTTCCTCAGATCCCGTCCTGTCAGCCACTTGCTTAAGTCCGCCAGGTATGTCACCCGTTGTTTTCCCTTGTCTCTCTTACCCTCTATTCGACATATGAGCATCAGATTCTCCAGGCCCTTTTTCCTCATTATGTGTCCCAGAAACTTCAGCTGCCTCTTTCTGATGTTATGTATAATATTTCTCCTTATCTGTAACCTCTCTAAAACCATATCCCTGCTCGTATGCTCGGTCCATAATATCCTTAGCATCCTTCTGTAGAACCACATCACCGTCGACTCGAGTCTCTTCTACATCTTTCCAACATTCGCGGCCGTATAAAGGACAGGTGTCACGTAACAGTTCAGTATTCTTTTCTTTGTTACCAAAGAAATCCTCCTGTCTCGCAGCACTGTGCCCAGCTTTTTGAATGTACCCTTGGCCATCCTAATACGCCTACGGATCTCAGTGACGAACTTAACGTCCTCTTAACGCATCTGCACAAAATGCGCTGAATAAAAGCATAAAAGTAAAATGTTTAATTAGCAGATGTTAGACAACATTGCAAACCGTTTTTATTACGTTCGATCTTTCACAGTACCTTCGTCATATAATCCAGAAATGCATTTCCCCGGCTGAAAAACTTCCTCCTTAAAACATATCAACATAAGATTTCTTTTAATTTTAAATTTTTTATACTCTTTATTATATAACGTTATCTTTGTGAAAATTAAAATAAAATAAAAATTCAAGACTAAAACTGTCATAAATAAAATAATTCTGTACCCGACTCCGAACTTTTACAATTAATGTAGACATGATGATTTATCCTTTCTGGGATTTTCTTCAAGAGTAGATCTTTGTTCTGATGATGATGTGAGAGATTTTTGCTTTTGCTTCTTGTCTGGGACGGGTATATAAGTCCCTGTCATACGGTTTTCCAACGTGTGCAGTTAATCACATAATATCGTGGAAGCATTGACATCTGTTGAGGACAGATTCAGCAACTAGTGATCGTTAGGTTCACACCCACCAAGCCAGACTTCTCATTCAACTGGATCTTTTGATGTTCTGCTGTGACATTGAATGCAACGACTACTGTTCAAATCTTCTAAGAGGAAAGGATCTTTATTGGCATTAAATACGATCCAGTCTTTTTGTTTTTCCTAACGTGAATCAAATTACAATCTAAATATTAAATTGAAGAATCCGCTAATTTTAAAATTATTTCGAAGATGTTTTCTATGGAAGCTGTCAAAATATAATTGAAAGAGATAATTTCTTAATGAGTCTAAAGTTGATCTCTAAAGCTGTCTTACTTAAGCCAATCCAGATATAAAGTATAAGATTTTCGCTACAGACCTATATTTTACTCATCACCAGCAGTGTCCATTTATTATCACCAGCGTTTGAAAAGTACCTGGTATTTGCGTTGGTAAAAATCTACAGAAGCTTAGGTGAGTCATTTTTACACAGCCGTGATAAGGTCGCCCTTGTCTGCAAGATACAGTGAGTCCCCCGTATTTGCTAGGGTTAGGGACTAGAATCGACCACAAATAGAATCCGTGAAAACTTGTAACCCATATAAAAGTGCTTTTAAGTAACTATTTTGATTGTTAAAACTTCATATGTCTTAAACTTTCAATCTAAGTAGTTTAGAAACATTTCCGGCCCGTTTTCAAATATTTTTGAAAAATAGTAATAGTGACTATACACTTAGCGTAATTTTTCTTTCATACGTAAAATAACCATTTTTATTACACATAGATCGATACAACCATTGAAAATACTGCATAAAATATGTGTTACAGGACAGAACTGTGATGATGCCCCAGACTTAGCATATGCCACTTTTAAGACTCCAGCCGCAGCCCTCAACAAGGAACGAAGCCCAAACACTACGCATGTTTTTACGTTTGGTTCTACAATGATGATGCACAAATCTGCTAATTTTCACCATAAAAATGGACTGTTATATGTTCCTTAAATAACAGAAAAATAATACAAGAATATTTTAAATATGTTCTATCGAAAAAAAAAATACACGAAGCTAGGGGTTGTACATATCATCTTCAGAAAAACACGCGAATATTCAGGGCTTCCGCGAATAACAAGTACATATGTTCTAAAGAAAAATCCACGAATGTGCGAAGCCGCGAGTGCTGAAACGCGAATAAACGAGGAATCACTGTAATATTTTCCTTGCTAACTTCCCCACAAATCACACTGTAGTTGAATAAAACTATTAAAAAAATAAAGAAATTTTTATCGCTAGTTAAACCTTTTCAGTCCTCCTCTACATTGATGAACATTTACAATCACTTCACAGTATCACTTCCATGTCAGCGATTTCTACGCTCCGCCGAATTCATCCTTTCAAGTGTAGTAATAACCCCTCTCAAAATGGGACGCCAAAACATTAGTGATAATAATGAATTTAACATTTTGTGCCCCACATGTCGATTAGCCTACCCAGCAAAAGAGTTGAAACAGGTGGTCATTTTAAAATTTCTTTGATGTTTTTCTTCTACTCTTCAAGAAAGAGGTGAAGAACAAGCACAATTTTTCATTCTGTTTTTCGTCTCTTGACATAAAACCAAACACGCTTCTGTCGATGTCTGTCAACTCAAGTATGAGCCTAACTTCACAAAGTGCCAACAGACCTTGAAACGTCAGTGATTTGATGATTACTCGCTTTTACTTTCCTGGGTTATCACAAAAGCAGAAGCGTCTTGTAAGTTTTTTATTTTATTTTATTTTATTTTTTTTACAGCAAGTTTCACCCTTTTCAAGTGGAAGACAACGGTTTTCCCCAATCTTGATCAAGTCAAGATTGTAGTGATCGGAGAGACATCCTGTTGAGAATCGGCTCCACAGGGCAGCGCTTCTCGGAAAGAAGTTCGAGTGGAACTTAGTTCTCACCTATTGGATATGGAGGGTATGTGCGAGGTTTGCTATAATGTAAGTGGCATCGCGTGTTCTTGCTGTGAAGGTTTGCTTTGGAAAGACCAGATTATTATTATTATTATTATTATTATTATTATTAATGCCAGCTGCTCGTTTCCGTGCACACCCTCCTTCTAGAGCGGCTCTCCAATCCCTGGTGCGGAAGCCTTCTCAGGCACATTTGTGTTTTTTCAACACTCACAACTACTTTATAACACAAATATGCTGGCGGGATCATAGCTACAGTTTCTGGGAGATAACTTACCATACGGCTTGATCATAAACTTGAAGAAAGCCAGTTTGTTTAAACCATCGATGATATATCTTCATGCTAACACAACCATCGATGGCTTCCGAAGAGTTTATGGAGAAACAGCTCATCATCTTGCACAATGATAGCTGGCTTTCAAACAATTACAGCTACCCCATTTCAAGCACAAGTCTCGGATCAATTCGTATGTGGTTGTCAGGCATTTTACAGCTGTGCTACGCGCTGGCATCACATCACCAGGCTGATAACATCTACAA
>OZ010583.1:88868575-88926075 GCA_963932145.1 Acanthosepion lycidas
ATGTATGTATGTATATGAGAATATATGTATATGAGAATATATATATATATATATATATATATATATATGTGTGTGTGTGTGTGTTTGTGTGTGTGGATACATGTGTATGTGTGTACATGGGTATATATATGTGTGTGTATGTCGGTTCACGCCTATATGTATGTATGTATGTGTATGGTATTGTGTATGTGTGTATAGGCATGTATTTATAAACATAAAAATATAGGTCCTTGCTAGATTAGATAATCGTTATATTCATTTTTTATGTTTATATTTGATTTGTAACCTGAAATCGATATTAATTTTGTCATTTTTTTTAATTACACAGCGGCTCTTTTAATAAATTCCCTTCAGTTTTAGTTTCCCCCACTCCATCTCTCTCCCCTACCCCTTTTTTCTTTTCTTTTCCTCTCCCTCCCTCTTCTTCTGATATTTAAGATTAAATCGTCTATTGTGTGTGTATGTCATCACAAAATGTATCCTTTCTGGTTACATCTTTAATGTCTTAGACATCCGACAACATTCATATTTCTCTCACTTAAACCGTATATAAGATATTCGGCTCATCCAATCAAAATTGCCATTCCTATTTCGTCTAGCAACTGACCCAAGGTCAGCCTCTGAAGGTGTTAGCATAATTTATCTGTCATTATAAAATAATAGTCTGAAACTATTATTAAACAGCTTCAAACTTTTAAACTGTAGTGCATATGAACTTATATATATATATATATATATATATATATATATATATATATATATATATATATATATATATATATATCTGTTAGTGGTAAATGTGCAATCATATATATAAATATATATATATATATATATATATATATATATATACATACACATAAATATATATTTGTATAAAAAAAGAAATCTAAGAGGATAGAATCCAGGTAGAACTCAATGTCCTGGACAGAGTAAGGATATGATAAAATGACTTAAAAAACTAATATTCCATGGTCATAATTTATTCCATTGGAATCGTAAATAAGATATGGAATAAATTATGACCATGGAATATTAGTGTTTAAGTCATTTTATTCATATATATATATATATATATATATATATATATATATATATATACATACATATATACATACATACATATATACATACATATACATACCTATATATACCTATACATATATATATATATATATATATATATTACCTTGGTGAAAGCGAATCAGGTGATGTATATAATTTCAATTGATAAATGCAATAATAATATTTGTTTGGTTATGCCGAAACCTCTTGTAAAGTAAAAAGGCAAAAGAGAAAGAGAGAAAGGGGTGAAGAGGGGTTTCAAATGAGGACTTGAAAAATGTTTTATGCTGTCTCTTGCAAATACTTTTAGGGGAGATTGCGAAATAAAACGAGCACATATACAGGGTGCATTAATTTTTTGATAGTTTGTGTAAATGTTTGGCAGAATAGGGATTAGGAGAATTAGCGAGTAAACAGAATTTTCTAAGAGCTACAAAGGATATAGAATTGTGGAGAGACATGATCGCTCACTTTCAGTAGAGACAAGGCACATAGAGGAAGAGGAGCAAGAAGAAGAAGAAGTTTCACGAAGAGGAATAGTTTAGATCCACTGTTAGAAAATGTGTCGAATATCGTCATTCTGATTAATTCAATATCTTGCGGAACCAGTGCAAAACATGCTGGGCTTTTTTACTTGATGCCACAGGAAACTGTTCTTATCATCAAGACAAGGAGTCTCAATCGTCTTGAATAAAAAGTGCTTCGGTTCGCCCGAGTTTAAAAACTCATCAACATGTGGGAAAGAGATACGAAACAATTGCCAGAATAAACACAAGAAACGAAAAAGCTAGAATGTAACACGAGAAGTTAAAGATGAATAACTCTCGCACACCCGCACACCCTTGCGCGCACATACACACACACACACACATATATATATATATATATATATATATATATATATATATATATATATATATATTGTGTATTTGAGCAGCAATCTCTCTTTTATACGTTTCATTTCTGACAAGCTACTGCGGTTAAATATGTTTATGTAAGTGTTCTTATGTTCTTATAATTTTCTTTTTTTCTGGGCATAGATTATATATTAAGTTGGTGCAAAAATAATGACGTAATAATGTCGTTTTTTGACGTATTTTTAACGTCAAAAAACGACATTATTACGTCATTATTTTTGCACCAACCTAATATAAACTGTCCTGATGGTTTCCATGGCCGTTGCTGTCGTCTATATTTTTAACCATTGATGATATTATTTTTACTTTTAACTGACTATATGAATGTATGTATCTAGAGTTATAGGAATGTTTTATTTTCCAAAACCCAACAGCACATTGGAGTCTTGATCTTAACTAATTAAGAATGCTTACAATATTTTAGCAGTTTTATACATATGGATATATTCTAAATTGAAAATATATTCTAAAATAAATTTAGAATAGTCACAGCGTCTCAGCAACAAGGTTAGCAAGCTAACCTTTTCCATATATATATATATATATATATAATTATTTTTTTTAAAATATGATTCCATCGCTACATAAGAGTTCTCATGTTTCAAAAATTGAGGATAAAATAGAGCTGTTTTTTTTAACTCCCCTTTAACTGTGCCTCTAGCTCAACATAACACAACTGTTAACAATTTCAAGCAGAGGAATGCTAGTCTCATCAAACAAGATAAGAAATCACAGAGAAGAAAATATATTGAAAGTGTTCTGATATAACAATTCACTACGATAAACGCAAAAGCATTAATCGCGCCACTCGAACTAATCAAGTAAAAGTGTACTTCCATGGTCTTATTTCAAAAATCTCAGATGTCAGAGGTTACAATACGGAGGAAAAGATAATTCTATCATCTGATAAGGACACTTATTACCTCTTCCTCAAATTCTTTTGCACCTTCGTTACACGGGATTGTCTCTGATTTCTACTTGAACACGCCTAACATAAAGAGGCGAAACGATCAGTCTGCATTATGTCGATCCCACTTTTCTCCTCTACGTACGCAAACACATGACATTCTCAATATCGGATATTTAGTTCACACAAACAGGTCGTTAGCACATGTGTTAACGAACATTTCATCTCATTGCCCCTTTTCAGACTATAATCCTAAGATTAATCATTTAGCACTCAACGAAAATTTGAGGTAAAAAAAAAACAGAGAATTCTTTATTTTCTAAATAAATTATCTGGTCACTCATTACACACATTTATGAAAAATAATTTACGAGAAAAACTATCCAATATAATTATTCTTCATCTTATCCTACTTTCGGATTCCGATCCATATTTGATTTACATTTGACCTTAAACTGATAGCTTTACTCCGTATTACTGTCTCTCGAACAACACATAACCACATAATAAATAATACACGTTTTGTTGTTTCCACGTTTTGCTGTTCTCATTTGAACAGTATTTTTGGCATATATTAATGTAAGTGGCTTTACAATTATTTACTCAGAGTTATACCTCTCTTACAGTAGCTTTTCCACTCATTTGGTCTCATTATCTACCTAGTGTGTGTGTCTGTGTGTATGTATTAAGATCATTCCATATCAGCTCAAAGATAATTTTGAGAGTTTCTATTGACGATACCTCAGATTTTGATGAAATTTTACTACGCGATACCCTCCCTAGACGGACGGAAAATCGGAAAATGAAGACTGATTTCGTGCTATGTTTCAAGAAGTACAAACTGTTTATATTTTCTTGGGTTTTCTTCTCACGTGTCAGTAGCAAGATTTGAAGAATTCAGGAGTTCAGAATTGTGCAACCTGAGAGGATATCTGGATGATATTTTGTGTTCCTTTCGGCTGAGAAATCTTTTGTCTCCATCGCATTGCTTCTTTTGTCTAATTATCTCCGTTCGCACAAGCACACCCACACATATATTTACTTCCTACGTTAAATTTAATGGTTAGCAAATGTAGAAATAGACGCCCCCTTTTTTTTTGTTTCTAACAGTGGCTAATACGTCTGTCGGCGGGCACAATCCAAAAAGATCAATCAAGAAATGTGTGAAATAATGACGTAATAATGTCGTTTTTTGACGTATTTTAACGTCAAAAAACGACATTATTACGTCATTATTTTTGCACGACCCTAATACTTAACATAACACTTTTATTTTTCTATATCAAATTACTGTATTTTAATTTTCTTTTAATAATTTTCCTACGTACAAATTTCATTGATTTGTTCATAGATACTTATTTTATTCATAAATATTTATTTTTAATTTTATTAAGTGTTAAAATTTCTAAAATAAATTCAAAATAACTACCGCGTTTCCAGTAGCAATTTTGGCATGCTAACGATGTTTCCTTATTATTTTTTCAGTTGTTCGGATGAACTTGGTATTGAATGAAAAATTGGAAACGGAATAAATGTTTAAACCATCATCTGCTTTTTACATATTCTAATCTTACTTTGTTCGGTATTTTTCATATATATATATATATATATATATATATATATAATAGCAGCATGGCCCGGTGTTGCCCGTGCTTGATTCAAATATCGTACGAATCATACAGCAATCGCTATCACTTGACTTTAAATATTTTTGCCCTTCCTTGCCTTTAAAAAAGTGCCCTTTGCCGTGCTGATGTTGCTACATGCCTTACTTCTTGTCTATCTGACACTGCGAATTTTTTCTAAGCTCTATACTAAACATTAAAACTGTGACGAAAAAAGAACTAAACAAAATGAACACAAAACGATCAGCTATGAAAAAGGACTCGTAACTGGAAAAAACGAATGAAAAAAGAATGTTAACAACAAATACTTTTTCACACCCAACCCAGTTCTGCGGAATCAGAATCAACGTTGAGTTTAAGCAAGCGAATGAGCCAATTGGAGTAAAGTGACATGCAGATTTAAATTTTTCCCACTTATGACGAATGCAGCTATTGATTTTTTTGCATGCTAGCATTCTAGTTAACACTCGTGTCAGTCAGCTGTTGGCTCTCACGCTGGCCAATAAAATCTTCCTGCCTATTCGTGGCAGACAGCTATTGGCTCTCACTCTGGCAGTAGAAAATGGCCACAAACTACATGAAAAGTGCCGTAGAAGAATGAAAATATCGATTAATTTCCACTATCGATGGAAGTTGGGAAATGCAATGTCGGTCTTGGCCTTCTCCGCTAACTTGGAGCATGTACACGTAAATTTTGGTGCAAATCCGTCGAAAATTGCAGCCGTGCATTCGTTACACACACACACACGTCCTACCTCATATACATACACACACACACACATATATATATATATATATATATATATATGTATGTATGTATATACTGAGAACGAATTGAATATAAATTTCAACGTCCGTAGCATTAATTTAAAAGAGGGCTCACTACACTCCAATAATAGTGCAATATTCTGTATTATAGGATATTACATTCAAACGTGTAAAATAACGTTACATAAATGCATTGCAATTTATATAGCGTTAAGCATTGCCTTCATGTAGTGTTATTTTTCATGTTTAATGTAATATCCTATAATAAATTATATATATATATATATATATATGTGTGTGTGTGTGTGTGTGTGTGTGTGTGCGTGGTAAAAATATAGGCTTAAGTTTGGTTATATGTATATGAGTAAGCGTTCTTAATATCAGGGATTGAGCTTGTACAAATTAAACTGAACTTAATATAGACTAGCGATATTTCTTCCATAACCCATGTTGCTTAAAAACCAATCGATGTTGACATCTGCGTCATCTTCTACACACACACACACATATATATATATATATATATATATATATATATATATATAGGGTGACCCAAAACACAGGAACTTTTTAGCAATCTAATAAAACCAAGAGATGGAAGAAAAATATTTTTTACAAAGTAACTGAAACCTTAAAACATGCCATTTAAGAAACAATGATCGAATTTTCGTCTTTTTAAAAATTATGTCCTGTAGATGGCGTCCAACTGTACGAATGCATTCTTGAAATCTGCTGTTGAGATTCCTCATTGACTGCTGCAACATCTCAGCTGGGATACTGTGAATTTCATCTTGAATTCTAAATGGCGAAATGTTTACTTGCTCAAGGCCACTGTCTCGCAGTGTTGCCACTTGTTCATGTCTAGCAATACGCACTTCAAACATTCCCATTTTTTTTGGTCACCCTGTATATAACTGAAATGTACATATGTGCGTTCACGTCTGTGGATAGGATGATTTGAAAGCTTTATTTCATCAGTGATTTACCTGCAATACCTGTGATCTTTCGGTGTCTGTGGCTATTGGTCATAATTTATATATTGAAACTTTTCATATTTTAAAGATTTGCTAACTTTTGACACATAATAATTGAGCATAGATAATTTTTACCCTGGGTCGTCCTAGACAATTTCTATCACATGAATCTCTCTTTGCAACATTACGAGTATATAGGCATTAAATATTTTTGCCACATCTTGTCTGATGATTCTGCTATATATCACGAGATTTTTGGCAAACTTCGAAGAAAAATCGTCATTCTTATTAGTCCTGATCTGGCATCTTGTCTTTCGTCACATTCCCACTGTTTTCCTGTAGCTTCCTTTTGGCGTTTCCATATATATTTTCATGGCAATTTTTCTAATGAGCTTTCTCATCCCCACCAAACAAATTGTACATATGGGAACTAGTTAAGACTTCATAGAGACTTTGAAGTATGTTGGCGGCTGTAGTACGAATAGTAAGCAATAATGTGTTGTTTTGGTGTAAGAAATACTGTGGTATGTTTGGTTCAGTAATTGTGCCTAGCTAAGATAAAATAGATTGAAGACCAGCCTTCTCCTCCCTCTTTTCGCCTTCTGTCACATTTTTATATTATTCAAAATAAATATTGCTTTCTTCTTTGGTAACTCAACTTGATTACTTTATTTGTAGTACAATATTGGTAGATAGGTCACATTATTTTACTGTGGAAATCGCAAAGTAATTTCTATCAAAGATCTTGATGTCATCAGTTCCCAAGTAGGCATCTACGCTGACGAAGCTACTATTTACACCTGCCCCAATAGTAAATCCGGCATTGCTGACGAAGTTAACCTGGCCGTTGGTCGCGAAAAGGACCTCCAATCTGTGGTTGCCTGGGGCATGAAATGACTTGTAAACATTAATGCCTCCAAAACGAAACTGCTCTCATATACCCACCATAGAAAAACCTCCCTGCCTTCTATCAGTATATTTGATGCCCAACTCCAAGAGAGCGTCTCTCTGCGCCTGCTTGTTCTCACGCTTTCCACTGACCTGAGACGGAAAAACTACATTAGATCAATAGCTACAACTAGCGCAAGGAAAGTTGGTTCTCTGTGTCTCGCCAAAAGGTTTTTTCTCGCCTGAGACCATCCTTCAAATCTACAAAACTACCATTTGTCCTTGAATTTAATACTGTTGCCATATATGGTCTCGTGTCCCCGCTGTTAATCTTGAGGCCCTATACAAAATCCAGAGACAGATATCCAATCTGATAGGTCCTGATCTGGCATCTTTTTTACAGTCACTTTCTCCCAGACGTGTTATGGCTTCCCAATGTCTTTTCTGCAAATATTTTCATGGCAACTGCTGTGAGGAGTTACTTTCACTGGTACCCCAACTGCATGAATTCAATAGGGTTACTATTAGGTTTGTGCAAAAATAATGACGTTTTTGACGTAAAAAAATACGTCAAAAAACGTCATTATTTTTGCACCAGCCTAATAGGTTGGCATCTCGGTTCCACCCTTCTTCTCTCGCATTTCCCGACAGTGGAACTCCCTTCCTCCTGCTTGCTTCCATTCTAGCTAAAATCTTCAAATCTTCAAATGTCATGTCAATCAATATCTTCTGATGTCTTGATCACGATCCCCGTCCTCCGGTTTATCCTTTCCTCAAACACCCCTCTTTACTCTTGCTCTCACTCTCTGTAACACCTTGCGTGTTATTGGCACTCCCACCTTGCTTGGGGTGAAAAAAAAAATCTCTCTGAATTTTTTTCATGTTTGTCCTTTCTCCTCACAAACGTTTTCTCGATTTCCTCTTAGCGTCTTTATCTTTGATGTTGGAGGTGAAATGATTATGAAAATATTTTTGAACGATTTTATTAATGGCTGATAAATCCTGCCAAGAAATTCCCCTTCTGTAGCAGAGATCGATGATAAACAGATATTTGTAATATCGCCTAAGAAAAGTATATTGAGAAACTTTTCAACAATAAATGTGAAGCAGTTATGGCTAATTTATCGTTATATGAACCCTGTGGTTATTTAATGTCGAATAATAGTCTAATAGAAAAAATATCTATGAATTAATGGAAAATGAGACATGGGTCCGGTTTATATTCATGTCAGAAATGTTAGGATAATTCAAATTTAGACTCGAGTCCAGAAATGTAGACTTTTGTCGTATTAATGCTGACGTTTGTAAGTTTTCGTCCGGTATGTCGTCGCTTCTACATTCATGTCGGTATATTCTATGCTTTGCCCACAGAGGAAAAGTACGAAATATCTAGTCTTTCACTAGATCTTATTTTAGAATTAATTTGTATTGAAAAATGAACAAAAATTGTATTGTACGAAAAGGAAAACCGTTGAAAGAAATTCAGTGTAATGAACTGGTTCCGAAAATTATTTGCAAACATCTTGTCAGAATCAGATCTGTTTGGTTTGGTTTGGTTTGGTTTGGTTTACGGCATATCCAATTCAATGGGTTATTGAATGCCGACTAAATTTTTATTGCTAGTAATATTTTTTTTTTTCAAAAATCTATTTCTGCTAATATTTTTTCTTCAAAATGTATCACTGTTAATATTTTTTTCAAAAAAATGTATAGCTGTTTTTTTTTTCAAAGATATATAGCTGGTGATGTTTTTTTTATTTTTTTTTTTCAAAAATGTATTGCTAGTAATAATTTTTTTCCTTCAAAATATTTACTGTTGGTAATAATTTTCAAAAATTATTAAATCTGGTATTAAAATTTATTTTTACGCTTTCATAGTGTTTTGACCCCAGTTTGGCGGTTAAATATTTGCACATAGCTGGGACCCCCTAACAGGTGCTATCACACCTGGTCAAGGTGGACCTGGGAACACTAGCAATTAAGATGTGGTTGCACGCTCCTCAAAACCTACTGATCAGCGTCCTTGCTCTTGGACGTAGTTTATCGTCTTACTCATGAAGCGGATGTAGTTTATCGTTATACCCAGGACAGTCAGAATCAGAGAAAACTTATATCCACATACTTAGATACTTAGATAGATAGATAGATAGATAGATAGATAGATAGATAGAAAACATAATTTGTTAGAAAGAATCAGAATTAGATAGAGCGATACAAACAGAAAAGAGTGCATGTTTCTCTAATAAGATTTCTCGAATATTATTCACTCTCTCTTTCTCTCTCTCTACACACACACAGATATATATATATATATATATATATATATATATATATATATATATATATATATATATATATATATATTCAAGCATGTTCGGTTTAATAATCTAGACATATTGTGTCGATTTTTCGACCAGGATACGTGTATGGAACTATAAAAAATACATAAAATTAATTTCTCTCTCCTTCCTATTATATCCCAAATCTCCTCTCCGAATTATCAATTAACCAAAATCATTAACCAACTCATTACATCGCACATACCTAATAAATACAGTATTAAATCAACTCACAAACTAATCTAAATCTTAAAAACACAAACATCTAATAATTAAACTATCCTCACTTGATGTTGAAAGTTTATTTTATGTCCAAGTTAGAGAAAAGATTGATATCATTATAACAACTGCTTACAACAATCCATCTCTTTCTCCATTAGAAATTAAACCTGACATATTACGGAAAATACTCTTGACTTCTAATACAAAGGTTCCCTTGTATGACCATCAAAATAATATATAGATACAATGAGATGGCGTTTCCATAGGTCTAGTTCTGGGAGCAACATTTAGTAACTTATACATGGCTAACCTTAAAATTAAGATATATAATACCACTAAAAAATCATCTACCTAAGATATGTAGATGATATGTTCATCTTAGCTAAAAACATTGGTGAAATATATGAACTACAAAAACATCCAAGACAATTTCCGTTCTTAAATTGACATAAGATCTTAAAAAAAGAAAAATGAAAATAACTACGGTGCCTTTCTTAATATGTTTAATAAAAACACTAAGAAATGGAGGTGTGAATTTGAGAGGAATAAAATAAAAATAGAGATAATATGCCTAGATCATTCAACCAAACATGTTTGAATGACGATATGCTGAGTGTGTATATATATATATATATATATATATATATATATATATATATATATAACTTTTGAGTCACTAACACACTAAAAAGAGAATGTCTCATATCGAGAATATTTAACATCGAAGACCGTTAAAAAAATTAATTGTTTTTAATAATATATGGAAATCTTTACGTTTAGCCTGATGAAGGTCGCGAGACCGGAAACGCGTGTAGCAAAATTATGGAAAATAAACCATAATATATTTTTTAAAAAATCCACATTACAACCAAAAACGTTTGCGATTTCTCTGTTCTTTTTAATATACACAATTTTCTCACAATTTTTCTAATTGTTTGTTAGATTGGTGCAAAAATAACGTCGTTTTCTCACATAAAGTTGAACGTCAAAAAACGACATTATTTTTGCACCAACCTAATAGAACTACTATAACCTCTTCCCTATATATATATATATATATATATATATATATATATACATATATATATATATATATATATCGTTACATTTCTGAGAAGCACTTATGCCCAGAATTTTTGACAGTTTAATATGCCGTTTTATCTATAAGACCAAGTGTTTATGATTAAAGCCGACATAAATTCTTACAACTCTCTTATTTTGTTATTGACACATTAAATGTAAGTAAAAAAAGAAGTATATTTGAGAAATTTCTAGCGGCTACATCACTTGTCTAATAAATTATTTTGCCGGTCACAGGAATTTTAAGTGTCCGTTCGTAATTTTATCGGGACGAGAATTCATGCTAAAAAATTGAGTTTTCTGAGGAGCCCGCTCATGTGAATATGCTTAATAGTTTTTAGTAGGTACCTCCACTAATTCGGTATACGTAAGGTTTAAAATACATTTGTAAAAAATGAAACAGCTTTGTTGAAGTTTTCTTTTCAGCTTCAATTGAAAACCAAAGGATTTAAAATTTACAATTTCCAGTCAGCAAAATAGTCGATGGTGTATTTCAAACATAAATTATATTCATCTTAATCGATTTTTTGTTTTAGGAAAATCAATAAAATTCGGTCATTTTGAAAGATTTGAAACAAATGTTAATTCTCAGAATTTAAAAAAATTTTGCAAAAAATAAAATATATATTTCTGAAACGTTATTTGAGGAAAATTAGCAAATTTAACTTTAAATTAATCTGATTTGAAAAATAAAATTACTTATAGAAACACGTTTTATATCATTCTTAACAATGGGGCCTTTTTTTAATAGCATGTTAATCGATTTATTGACAGCCGATTGACCACCGAACGTGTTTACAGTCAAGTATGGTGGGGAAAACGATAAAGTTTATGAGGTGAGACAGCTCTTTAAACACGTGGCCTTTTAATGATAGATTAATCGCTTTGTACATCCATACTTCAGAAATTCTGCACGTATATACACATGCAAAAACGAATCGAAATTCTTTTTTAGAATTTCGAGGTTAAAAGATTGTTATAAGCTTTACAATATATGTTTAGTAATTATAGTTTTACTTAATAACAATGTTTCTTCATAGTTGTGACATTGAAACTGAATTTTAAAAGATTTAAAAGATTTATAAATTATTCAATTTACAATTGTAAAAAATAAAAAGGAATTTAGTAAAAATTAATTTTACATCGAAAATCTTTTTTCATCAGACAATATTTTCTTTAATATATATTACTCATAAAAGTAATTAAAAGCTTCTTTAATTAAATAATATCTTAGTTTTATAGCGTTTTTTTTTAAATTTTCGATTCAGAACAGATTTTCGGTAAGATAGGTCTGATTTTGCAAAAAAAATAAAAATAAATAAATAAAATAAAAAAATAAAATAGGTAATCAAAAATCTTCAACGAATTCTAATTTTACCCAATATACTCACGTTGAATTTCTCAAGTTTTCTTGAAATTAAGTAAAGGGCTGAAGCCCTTTACTTAATCTTACGTATAAAAGATATTTTTACTAAGATTTTCTAATGAGAAAAATTTCAAAAATAATTTCCTTTCATTTATAAATAAGTCCCGAATTTTCATAAACCCCCCGACCATTATTTCATTTTTACAAGAAGTTCAAAATTAATGTCTATGCAACCGCAAAAAAGAGTCTAATTTTTTCTATGCTAATATTTAGTAGAAACACTGACGCAAGAAAGATAAGTTCTTAAATGAAAATTTCGAATGTTCTAGAAAGGAGTAAAACTTTAATTAAATACTCAAAAATAATTTGATCCTTTCTCTTAATATTAATATTAATAAAGATTCTGACGATAAAACTTTGTTTTCATTACGCTTGTAGCATTTTTCCTCACGGTATGCTAATTTTTTACCGATTTAATGGAGGTAACTAGTTTTTACCAATGTCTGTTCTAAAACAACAAATTCTATCTCTGGCTAATATTCTAATCTAGTGAGTTCTTTACGGTTGCACCACAATCAAACTGTATACCATACTAAGAAAACACAAAAAGGTTGATATGCCGTAAAATAACAATCTGACACTATTTGTTACTCGTAATCATAAGAAGGTTTTGTTTTGTTTTTGTTTCTTCAACAAAAGGAGCGATATATTGATGGAACCCCTGATTTAAAAAAATAAGAAGGGTTAATGAATAAACCTCGTGGGAAAAATTGAAGATTTTAATTTTCACGTAGTAAACCATCTGAATTGTGTGTCGGGGTTTTGAACAATGAAAGACATAGGATTGACGTGGATTTGAACTGCGATATTTCAAATGGCAACAACGATTGACACTTATTCGGTCGATCACACACACACACACGCACACACACACAGAGCTATAAATACGAGCTATGAATGGGAACATTTTCTGCGTAAACAACGGACTTAGAATTAATCTTTGCTGGTCGGTAGGTGGCTGAGGTAGCAGGCACAGATGAGTCACCAAGGAAGTGACCCACGCCCATTGAGGAGGATTAGAGGGAGATGATGATAAGAGGAAGGGGAAGATATGGGGCGAAATAATGTCTGTAACCATCACCAATGGAAGAAGGGAATTCCCCCAAAATATGAAGCAATTTAATTCTCAGTACCTAAATCAATGAAGATGACAGGAGGAGGAAATACCGAATTATCCAACTGCGTCGTACCCCGCGCTGGTTTAAGCGAACGAATATACCGATGCGAGATCCTCAGACGAGAGAAAGAGAGAGAGAGTTCTAGCCACCAGACGCGAGACACTCCCCGCAATTATCTACCGAGGCCTACCTGCGACATCAGCCTTGTGCTGAACTTTACCAAGTCAGTAAAACAAACTTTACCAAGTCAACAATGTGTCACGTCCGAGTTAGAAGCGAGTTGGGCCGACAAATTTTTCACGCGAACTTTTAGATTGAACAGCAATTAGTGCACGAAGGACTTTATGTAAAAATAGTATTTTTTTTTTTTACAAATTAATTCGAGTGTTATTTTCTTTCTTTGCGTCTTCGCCCTGCTTGGACCAAGCCAATAAAAAGATACCTGATGACAACGATTCGATTTTGGTCGCCATATGATCAAAGCAAATCACAGCGTGGGATAAGGCGGGATCTGAATCGAAGCGATCACTTCATCTATCAGCCGCGGTATTGTACATCTTGGACAACTAGGCAGGGTATAAGGCCACAATTGGTTGCTGTTGACCATGCTCGACACTGAAGGCTACAACATATCAATAATCTAATAAGCAAATAATAATATATTTGATGGCTCACCTTGTACATATATATATATATATATATATATATATAAAAGTGAACATAGAAGTGTTGACTTCTATGTTCACTTTTATATTTACACACGCTCTATCTCTGATATTGAGCACTTTATTCCAAAAATATACCACACCTTAAGACTATATTTTATATATATATATATATATATATATATATATATATATATATATATATATATATATATGCGTGTGTGTGTGTGTGTGTATGTATGAGAGAGTATTATAAATACATATCTTTATACTGTGTCCTGGGTATGATGATAAAGTACATCCAGCAATAAGAACTCTGATCGGGAGAGTGGAGGTTTTTGTGGAACTACCTCTTACTTGCTGTCGTTCTAAGCTCCACCCTGATCCGGGGTGGTAGTACCTGTGTAGGTTCCCAGTTATGGGCAAATAATTAACCTCCAAATTGGTGTCAAAACAATAGATGCATTTCTATCGTAAAAATGCCAGCAATACATTTTTATCATAAAATTACGTTTTTGAAAAAAAAAAAAAAAAACTACCAGCAATAAATTTTGAAAAGAAAATTACTAATGTTCCTAATAAAATCAATTTTCGGCATTAAATGACCCATAACACGTTTTCTGGCTTTAAATAACCAGCAAACGGTTGATAAGCCTTAAAAATGAATCAATCAATTAACGAGCGTTTTTGTTCCGTTCACATTTTCTTAAAACCTCCTCGCTGATAAATAAGTAAGAAGGTAAAGAACGATAGAAAAGTTAGCCTACGTGGAAATGGATCGCAGAACAGGGAGTGTCACCGATCGTAAAGGAACATATATTGCTTAGATGTACGAAGTATAGGAAGTAGTGGAGAGTGATAAACTTCCACCTCCTGAATGGAAACAACGCTTTAAAATAAGAGCCAGTGAGAATGAAGGAAAAAAAATCAACCCTAACGATCGCATTTCTTTCTTCTTTTTTTTTTTTTTTTTTTTTTAATCACGTCCGTACTCTCGTTGTCCGAGAACGTTCTCCTGCAGTCTCGGATCTATTTGTATTTCATTGAAACGATATTTTGTTTATTATGTTGATATTATATTTGGATTTTTGTTTTAAATA
This sequence comes from Acanthosepion lycidas, assembly GCA_963932145.1. NCBI lineage: Eukaryota > Metazoa > Mollusca > Cephalopoda > Sepiida > Sepiidae > Acanthosepion > Acanthosepion lycidas. The sequence goes on from OZ010583.1 coordinate 88,883,670, forward strand.
AAAATCATACTTTCAGTGTTTAATGCTAAGTGTTTTGTACGCCTCCACGCCAGAGGATCATTATTTTTCTTTCTTTTTTTTTTTTTTTCATCTTATTAATTTCTTTTCTTTCTTTTTTTTTCTTTTTTTTTTTTTTTTTACTTTTTATTTGGCACGCGTTGATTAAAGACGCAGTAATTAATTCTCTTTTGATCGCCATCTTTACAAAGCATATCCTTTGCTTTGATGTGTAGCGAAAATTGAATGCTCGTCTGTGAATGGACTTGAGGCTGTTGGTACGTTCTTTAAAAAGCAATGAGGCAAAAATGAACGCCATCATTCCATCGACCGAACAATTAACACCGAAGAGAAAAATGCAAAATGGCGATTGCACTTTGTCTTTCCCCCGCTTTATCACATTGTATGTTTCTTTTCTTTCTTAATTTTTTTTAATTTTATTTGGCAACTGCTTCGTTTTAGCTTTTGTTACTCGTTTGTTTTATTGTTTCTTTCATTCACCGCTTTTGTTTTTGTTCTTGTTGCAATTTGATCTTTTGTTTTCGACATTAATTCAAAACATTTATCTAATTTTATGTCGCCGGTACATTTCGATTAACTTTTTGGGTTTGTTAAAATGTTTAGGTTATTTGTTGATCAGTTTGTGTTTCTTATTTTATCCACAGTTACCTCCCTTGTTTCTATTGCTGGTTCTTTCCTTTCTTTTTCATTTATTTCCATTGTTATTTTCTTTCTATTTCCTTTTTCTCCCCGGAAGAATGTTATTAATAATATTTTACGTTACATTTGTTATTCTTCCATTTTTTTCCTAATTCCTTTATTTTCCCTATTTGTTGAAATGTACTTTCATATTTTTACTGTCTTTCTTTTCTTTCATTTTCTGTCTCTCTTTTTTCGTGCCAGATCAGAATTGTTTTAATTCTGACTCATATTTTCACAGCGCACTTTTAATTTTGTCACTCACTTTTTATTTTATTCATCTGTTTTGAATCTTCTATTTTCTTCTTTCTTTCTTTATTTATTTATTTGTATTTCTTTGTAATTTCTTTCTTTCTTCTTCCCTTTCTATCTGTAAGTTCAGTATTCATTGGATTCTACGCCATATTTTTATAACTCTCTTTTTGAATTTGTTACCTACATTTTTTTTTATTTTATTCCTGTCCTAAATCTTCTTTCTTTCACATCTTTTTTTTTCTTTCTTTCTTCTATATTCCGTTTCAGTTTGTTTGTTCCTTACTTTCTTCTAGGTCGTTACCTGATCTAAATCTGCCTCATACGAACCTTTTAATTTTATCTCTCACTTTCTATTTCATTTTATAACGTCTGCTCTTAAACTTCTAGTTCTTTATTTCTTCCTTCCGTTTCTTTCTTTTTCTTTTCTTTCTTCTGTATTTATTTTCAATCAATTAATTCATTTATTCATTCTTTTTTTCCTTTCTTTCTTCCTTTTTAATTTCTTTTTAATTCTTCTGCAAATTTTGATGCCACCCTTTTTAATGTTATCCATCTTTTTTTTTATTTATTTCATTTTATTCATCCGTTCTTAATCATTTTTCTTTTTTTTTCTTCCGTTTCTTTCATTTTCCTTTCTTTCTTCTGTATTTCTTTTCAATTAATTAATTTATTTATTCGTACTTTTTTCCTTTCTTCTTTTTTTCCTTTTTAATTTCTTTCTTTCTTGCTGTCCTTCTTTTCCCTTTCTTTCTCCATCTGTATTTCTTTTTAACTTCTTTCTTTCTTTTTCATTTCTTTCTTTCTGCAAGGTCGATATTGATTTAATTCTTTTGCATATTTTGATGCGACCCTTTTTAATGTTATCCATCTTTTTTTAATTTCATTTTATTCATCCTTTCTTAATCATTTCTTTCTTTTTTTTTCTTTATGTATATATTTATATATATATATATATATATATATATATGAATTTATGCATGCATATATGTATGTATGTTAATCATTTTTAGTTTGTTTTTTGTCTTTTTTTCTATTTTTTTTTCTGTTCCTTTGTGCAAGGACGTCATGGATTTAATTCCGTCTCGTAATTGTTTTTATCTCTTACTTTTTTTAAATAATTTTCTGTCCTTGCTATTATAATCTTTCTTTTTTTTTTTCTTTCTTTCTTTGCTTCATTATTTTTCTGCTTATTACGCTTTCTTTCTTCGTTCGTTCTTTATGCCAAAGCGTCATTGATTTAATTTTGTCTAGCATTTTTTAACATTTATTTTCACAAGCCTTTCGCGCTATCTTTTCTTTTTTCTATTCATCCTATTTAACCCCTTCCCACTTCCAGTATATTTATATTATCCACCTCTTATTTTTTTTTTGTTTTATCATCACTAAAAATTCCTTTTTTTTTTTTAATTATTTTTTCTTCATTTCTTCTATTCACCTTTCATTCTTTTCAGCATTTGTTTACCCACAAATTGTCTTCGAGTTTTGATCCAAACGTATTTACCTAATTTCCTTCTATTTCTAACCCTTCACTCTTTTCCTGTTTTAATTGTCTTCTTTCATTGCTTCATGCCATCGCCTATTAAATATTTTCATTATTCAATCAATAACAAGCGCCATACGACAATGAACATTCATAAAATAACAGGATAACAAAAAGAAATTATTAACTGTCACTGAATCTTTGCCTGATGCACAATAACCCTGAAGATGGCCTATAAATATCTCAAGTGAAACGATGAGTTAAAACAACAAAAATGATAATGTTATATTAAATAATACGCGCCATAATGGAAATCCTTTATCTAAACCCTTCACTCGACCCTTTGAAGACCGGAAAACATATCAGTCAGAACTGGTCATTAAAAATAAACAAGATGAGCATAAAATAATTAGGAGTATAAATACAGCAATACATGTCGGATCTTCAAACAAAATAATTGACCCAGTCAGAAGAGAGAGAAATATTGCGATAAAAAAAATTACTGGGTTGATACAAAGTTTGTACTGTTTTTAAAGACACTTTTAAAGAGAGTTTTAAAGACACTTTTAAATAGTGTTTTAAAGACACTTTTAAAGAGAGTTTTAAAGACACTTTTAAATAGTGTTTTAAAGACACTTTTAAAGAGAGTTTTAAAGACACTTTTAAATAGTGTTTTAAAGACACTTTTAAAGAGAGTTTTAAAGAGAGTTTTAAAGAGAGTTTTAAAGACACTTTTAAAGACACTTTTAAAGCGAGTTTTAAAGACACTTTTAAAGCGAGTTTTAAAGACACTTTTAAAGCGAGTTTTAAAGACACTTTTAAAGCGAGTTTTAAAGACACTTTTAAAGCGAGTTATAAAGAGAGTTTTAAACACAGCTTTAAACAGTTTTAAACACAGTATTTATTCGGTCGAACTAGCACTGGTATTCATGAGTCTATCTCGCCAACCATTACATCCTGCATCAAAGTCGGACGATCATTAATGTGGTATCCTTAGCTTCTTAATGTAGGTAGATGCTAGCTGACCAACCCGCCTTACTAAATTTATGTAAAGCTTTCTATTCTCTGCATAGGGGGAAATGGAGAAGATTATTCTAAGATATGACACCCCACTGAGATATTAGCTGCCATAATTATGCTATACAAAAAAAAAAGACAGTGTATACATATTTGTAAATACATTTATTCAATCACATACGTATGATTTTGTTTAAACAACGTTCTACCATTGTTGAAGAAGCTTCGTTATTCCATCCTTTCAGAATTTGGAATATTTTTAGACGATGAATTTGTTTAAGTGGTGTTTAATTCATTTCGGAGAATTGAACTTCTTCCCGTCAAGTGAACCCAGTCAGGATCATAATCCGAAGTTATAAATTCAGGTTAGCGTGACAGGTGTAGTTGGACATCTCGGCTGCACTCTATCGATTTCTGTCGGGTCTGCAAAGGGAATTCAGGTCTATCGCTTTTCTGGGGGTAAGGCACACGGTTCCGACTGACCCATCCCGGTAGCTTTTCCTTGGTTGCTGCATTTAATGGATCCAGTTTAGAATAGTATTTGTCTCAGTTCGGGATCTGTTTTCGCCGAAGTTCGTAATACCCAACGAAGAAAATATCACTATGATCGATGCTTACCCAGAGGTTCATTTGACATTTGAAACTTGTCTAGTCTGGTTAAATGATCCACAAATCAATTCTTATTGGTTATTTAATGTCGTATAGGCAAAAATCACATTAAATGGTAATTAGGCATATAGGTATAGACCCAGCCCTTAGAGTAGAAAAAATGAAGATATCTACAAATATGGTTTATATCTGTCCCCAGGTATCCACATGGAAGTTGATCAGTTAGTTGTGTCGGCTTACCGGAGCAAGTCTAAATCTTCCAGTCAAACGCTTGTAGCTTTAAAATTACCCTTTGGCTAGATCGTTACCGACGAGTGAAAAAACAAAACAATTTCTAGCAGTAGACCAAATTTCTTTGGTATACTGCTATAAACGAGCGAAATCAAGATGTGCGATAAGTGCGGGTGGCGTAGGTGCACAGTCCAGCGGCTGTCTCCACTGTCCGTTATCTGAGGCCTGCTTCGTCCCTTCTATGTGCTTTTTCGTGGGATGTTCAGTTTTATAGATAACAGTTTTCTTTGTCCTATCATCTTCGTCTAAAAAAGTAATTTATATCAATTCCGTGACTTTCTCCCTATCTAAGTCTATTGTTCTGTACTTTAAAGTTGACTTAACTTACTGATAAAGATCGGTCCAAAGTAAATGTTCCGTATCCATTATCGCGACAGGTCCAGTGGTTTCCAATCTAACAAAACCTCAGCTGCGTCAAATTTCTACAGAATTCAAAGAGACTGTGTATTGATTTTTCAGGATAAAGGTCTTTACGAATATGCCTGTTGAGGAAGCTATGGCGGAAAAATTGGCAGGAAATGTGTTAATTAAATACGTTTTCTCTTTTTAGTCCTACGTAATTATTGTGGGTATAAAATAAAGGAGAATAATATGAGGTCAGTTATTAGGAAGAAAATCACCTCTTAACTAACGAAACAGTCGCACAGATTGTTAGAATTATATCGTATTTCTGAAGTACGATATATTTCAGGGGTTACTTACCGATCCCGCAGTAAAAAAAAGAAAAAAGAAAAAAAAGACCCAAGTTGTGGCAGTGTCTTTTCATTGTCCTTGAATTGACTAATCGGCAAACAGAATTCCTTCTTGACTTACACATTCTCCGTCAGTGACTAGTAGACGTCATAATTTCCCTACTGTAAACATTAACAATAGTCAATATAGACCAGGTTTTGTGTTATTTATTAGTACAAGAAAACACTTCTGCTGAAAAGATGACTGATTTGACTTTTGTGAGAAACAGATATAGTACGACTTTTGCCATAGGCCTGAAGAGCAATGCAATGACATCGACGACAATGAACCTCTACAAAACAACGTGTGTAGTCACCTAAACGCCAATTTAAGCTACATGTGATATTGACCGTCGTTGTTCTTTTCGAGGTGCTCGACGGCCTTCTTATTTTTTATGGCCTCAAAAAGGTTGCTGATGATATTGAGGAGACTGATGGGTTTATTCTGAGAGGATAAAAACCGAATGCCCGCCTTCTAGAAAACCAGGCATACGCTTGAAATTTTCCACAGTCTTTGGACGGATTTCTCCTTTAAATAATTTCACTAGGATTGGGGATAATTCCGGACTGATGTTCTAAAGAAAAACCACTGGAATTTTGTCTGAACCTTCTCAGATCCAAGGCTTTAGATATGTCGGGAGACTTCACGTGTTGTGATGGCAATATTACTGAGATTGCGCTCAGTGAAACGTGAGAACTTGGGGAAGGCATTGTCTTTGTCACCTAACGGTTAAAGGCAAATATGCAGGCGAAGAGGTTAGCCTTACCTGTAGAGGTAGATATGACGTCGGGACCATTTATTATTTTCGATACAGCCGTTTTACCTCTGTTCATGATTTGGTTGGTGATTTTCCAGAATTCACAGGATCCGATCTGTTCTTTTCAACTTTGATCTGGATTGCACGTACGAAGCTGCTCTTCGCATTTTCTAGACCTTTCTTGCAACTATTGCAGGCATTTCTGAATGCAGTGAGGGCCAACCTACTTTGCTCCTTGCGATAGATATTTAAGTAGTGGTTTTGGGGAATTATGGCTGAAGCTCATTCAGGGGTGAAACAGGGTTGACTGCTTTTTGCTGGAATTTTTCACTGGGGATAAATCTCTCCATTCCAGAAAAAATCCAGTCAGTAACAAGCGCAGTAGTTTTGGGGCAGCATTCATAGAGAAAGTTGGGAAGGAAGCTTCCATCATCTAGGATCGAAAGTCGTCCCAGTCTGCCTTCCCATAGCGAAAAATCGTTTTATGGAACAATATATCAGGGGATACCTTAGGTTTGGCACCAATCTGGACAATGATTGGGAAATATCTGACGTTCCTAGTGGAGGTAAAACTTTTGATGTTTTTTCTTTGTTGTTTTTTTTTTTATCAGAGCAGGAGTTTAGGAAGAGGTTGAATAGGTTCGCCTGATGTCCTGCCGTGTCCGGGACCCGATTAAGTTCTCCGATGATCTGGGTTCGATGGGTGATGGAGAAGCCCCTGAAATATCCGATTTAACACCGGTTATTTTCTGTGTCGTTAGTACGTTAGCGGAATTGTAGCAAATCTTTTTTTCCTACACTTTATTCATACATTTTCCGCCATGTTCCCTGATTTTTAGATTTCTAGAATATTCTTCTCTCTCAGTTTATTGTTTCTTTTTTATAAAATCCATCTTCTTTCTTTCTTCATTTATATTACTTCGTTTTTCTTTTTCTTTTTTCTTTCTTTCTTTCTTTCTTTCTCATTTGCATACTTCGAATATACATTTCTCTTCCTTCATCATTCATATTGTTTCTCTTCTGTTTTATCTCCATTTTCCTACTTCAAATATAGTATTTCCTCTCTCTCTCTCTCTCTCTCTACTTTTTTCATTCAGAAAGGAGGAGGGGAGATAAGGAAGAAAACAAACAGACGAACGAACAAACAAACGCTGCATGCTCCCTCCTTTTGTTACGAACACCCCAAAATTGGAAATCGGCTCTGTTTACATTTGGTGTTAGCTCCACCAGCTTTTCGAGGGTGATGATTTTGCATACATTTCATCGGAAGAAAATTAATTTCGCCTTTTCTTTTATTCTCTTGTGGGGAGCTTTCAATACAAGCGGAAATATAACTAGAGGTTGTTTTGTTTTTGTTTTTTTGCATATAGTAGAATTGATGAAGCTAGAAGTTTCAAAGAAGCCGTATCCGTTAGACGGAAAAAAAACTACGAAAAGAAAAACACAAGAGAAAAGCTTCTCCCCAGAATCAGCCAGAGAATCAAATCTTCCCACAGTTACACCAAAGTACAAAGATTATAATTATACCCTCGACTAAAATATATTCAGTTTATTAAGAACCTTAATCGAGATTGTTTTTAATTTAAATTACCCTTTCATTCAAAGTAACTCTGCTGTTTTTAGTTATGCAATGATTTTAGTATGTTATTTACCGAATATTATAATCTTATTTGTAAACTCTTAGAAATCGGCCACTCACTGTCTAAGTGTATATTTTCATTTTTTGAATCATTTTTCTTTCGTCTTGAAAGAGTGGTTTTATATAATTAGATCTAAATAAATCACGTTAAATTGAAAATAATTTATTAAAATATTTAATGGCCAAAAAATATGTGCCAAAATAATAATTTTGTGTAACTAATTTTATATTATTTTTATTCGTTGTGCTAAAATCAGCAGTGAAGCTATCGTAACTATTTTTATACGTGAAATTTATTGTTAATTGTCAAAAACAATTTTTTTCTTCAAATCTGTTGTGAGAAGCAGCACTTTTATTGCGAAGTGTGGAGGTTTTTTTTGTTTTTTTTTCAGTAAATGTTTAATGACTCATAGTGTATTTGTCCCGGAAATAATATTGACGCGCTCATGTGAGTCCGGAGAAAAATAAATCACAAAAACATGGAGTTTAGACAAATAAGTATTAATAAATATATTAAACAGACATGTTATGAATAGGAAACTGAGAAATCAAGCTAATATTGTGAAGAGTTCAAAACGACATTCAGTATCCGTTTCTGAGTTACTTACATGCCAACCGAGAAAGAGAAGAGGTGTCTTGTCTCTGCCAAAATCGCAAAGGAGAGATCTCAAATCTCGCGCCGCATATGATTATCGTTAAGGGACGGTAAATCAAGGTGATTATCGCCAGGAGGCGGTCATTCAACAAATAATAACATAAATTTAGCCATCTATTTCTTTTCTTCTCCTATACATTTTCATTGTCGTATTTTTTTTCATTTTTACCACCATGTCAGACATTTAAATAAACATATTTATATTTTAGGTGCAACTTTGTCTATTCTGTATTCTTTGTGGTATTTCGTGATATGACAAACAACAGGAAAATTGCATTTCTTGAAGCGATATCCTTTCTTGTACTATTCCTGGACAGGGAAATCACTGTGTACAAAAAAAAAAAAAAAAAAAAAACTGAGTATTTTTTTTTCTTTGGTCAGTAACTGTTATTTTCTAATTGTCTAGAAAGCAAAGAAAATGACGATAATTCTCTTCAAAACTTTTCTTTTATAAACTGAGCATCGATGTTTGGGAGCTAACCTATTTTCCGGTACATTCAAAACAAATTCAGCGCTTAGTTGCTAAAGAAGAATTTTCTAAAATCTTTCTAGAAATTTCAAGAACTTTCGAAAAATTTGTAAATGTTTCAGGTATCTCTTGAACGTTGTGGCTACCAAGGATTGCGTGAGGAAAACATGGCGGACGACTATATTTGGAGGGTGGGGGGCTGATTCGTGGAAATAATTTGAATTATAAGTGTAAATCGCGAAAAACTACTCATTTTTTGTAGTCTTTCTTGTGCAATCCTAAAATAAATAAATGCTACTTTTGTATCATATGTCGTTTTGTTCCTACTTTGAGTGAACGAGAATGTTTCTGTGTAATCCTAGAATAAATAAATACTACTTTTGAATCATATGCCGTTTTGTTCCTACTTTGAGTGAACGAGAATGTTCTTGTGTAAACCTAGAATAAATAAACGCTACTTTTGAATCACATGTCGTTTTGTTCCTACTTTGAGTGAACGAGAATGTTCTTGTGTAATCCTAGAATAAATAAATGCTACTTTTGAATCATATGTCGTCTTTTTCTTCCTACTTTGAGTGTACGTGAATGTTCTTGTGTAATCCTAGAATAAATAAACGCTACTATTGAATCATATGTCGTTTTGCTCCTACTTTGCGGGAATGATAATTTTCACATTCGCCAGTTTTTACAATAGGAATAGGGGAATTTCAGAAATATTATTATCCTGATAACAAACGTAAAGTCTGTGTAAAATAACCACAGCAAAAATGATATTAGGTTGGTTAAAAAATAATGACGTAATAATGTCGTTTTTTCACGTATTCTTTAACGTTAAAAAACGACATTATTACGTCATTATTTTTGCACCAACATTATAGTAGTCATTCTCGATTACTCTATTCTCGTACCATCGGAATACAGATGCAAAATACACTCGACCTCTGGCCACTGACCTCTGTCCACTGACCTCTGTCCACTGACCTGGTCGGTAACCTCTGTCCGTCAGCGTCAACCTGAGGAATCCCCTATTACCTTATGAGACCTTCCATCTCTACTCTACAGTCTGAAGAAAATATTAGGTTGGTGCAAAAATAATGTCGTTTTTTGACGTTAAAAAATACGTCAAAAACGACATTATTTTCGCACCAACCTCATATTAGGAATTTTTCTTACATCCTAACCTTAAGAAAATAGGAAGTAATAATTACTACCTAAGGACAAAAATGTTGTTACACAGTGTAATCATTTGGTAATTTAACTGCAAATAACGTTTTTTGATATGCCATTATCGATTTTTTTTTATCTTTTAAAATTAAGTGAATCAGGAGAAAAACGTTGTCCTTTATACCGGCATTCATTGAAGTTCTACTGTAGCGTCTTATGCGATTTCTTTAAGGTATAAAAACATATAGTGATCGAAAGTAAGCCCTTGTCGAAAAATCATTGACGACGGAAGAAATAAAAATATTGATTCTAATTATTCGTGTACTTCGTTCAACAAATAACGCGACGGATTATTTTGGTAAAACGAAAATTATCGAATAGTATTCTTTTTGATAGGGTGGACTGATCTGCAGGTAAGAAAGTTGATCTTTTATAGAGTTTGGATTCCTGTCTTTTTTCAGCTTGATTAGGCGAAGTCATTATTCACAGATTCCAGTCAAAACTCGTCTAAGACTAAACGATCTTTCTGGAGAATGATTAGAATTATGATAAAAATAGGAATGTTGCCTCCCCCCAGGCGTGCTTTGAGCTGTCAAGCACAATGAAAGGGTCATTCTTCAAACTCCCATATCATTTAAGGGCATTATCGTTACCGCTGCAAATATACAGACACAAATGGAAAAAGAAAAAAAAAACTTCTTAGTTCGTCAAAACAGACTGAAGTCTTATATCATTATCTATCTTGACATTTTAATTCCACTAGTTCTCTACGCATTTCTTCTACTCCCTGCCTTCTTTTCTCACATTCTCTACCTTCCCTTTCTTTCTCACCACTTCCGTTCTCTCATTATCTATCATCTAATTCTTCCTCCCATTCTTCTCTTCTTTAGTTCATTAACCTCTCCTTCTTCCTCCCCACCACCACTTCACTCCTCCTCTAGCCTCTCCTTCATCCTGCGACTTTCTCTTCTTTCTTTCTCTACCCTCTCCGTCTGCCTCTTCAATCTACTCTTCTTTCCTTTTCTCCCCATTTTCCCTTCTCACGATCACTAAACGCTTCTTCTCTTCCGCACCACATTCTCATCCTTCGTTCTCTACCATCTTTTTTCACCATAACATAACCTTCTGTCCTTATTCTTTCTCACCTTCTCTACCCCCTTTCCATCCTGTTCTTCTCTACCCTCTCTTTCTCCTTCCCCATTCTACTTTGTTCACCTCCTCAACACCACTTCTTCTTCTTCTTCTTCTCAACGATTTCCTTATTCCTCACAACCTTCTCTTTTCTCCTCCTCTACCGACACTTTCAAGCTCCATTGTTCTTCTATCTCCTCTTTATTAATCTCCCCGTTCTATTTTCTCTTTCCCTACTCTCTGATCCTCCCTCCACAACGTACACTTCTCTACTTCGCAATCTCCTCCTTCTTCCCAAACTAATCGTTTCTATTTCTCAACCCTCTCATTATTCCTACTTCACCTTCTCCTCTCTCGCTCACTACGCTCTCCTTCTTCTCCACCACCTTCTCTTCTCTCGTACTCTACAATCTCTTTTTTCCTCCACAACATAGGCTTCTCCCCTTCTCTAATATCTACTAATTCCTACCCTTTTTCTCTTCTCTGCTTCTCTAAATTCTTCTTCCCACTTTCTCTTCTCTTGTACTCTACCTTCTGATTCTTCCTTTCCCACTTCACATACCTTGTTCTTTACCCTCTCTTTCTTCTTCCCCACCTTACGTTCTCTCGTTCTTTACCCCCTTCTTCTTCCTCCTCATTTTCACTTTTCTCTCTCTTTACCCTCCCCTTCCTCCTCCCCACTTTCACTTCTCTAGTTCTTTACCTTCACACTCTTCTTCCACTCCACCTTCCCTTATCGCGTTATTTACCCTCTCCTTATTCCTCGACACCTTCGCTTCTTCCGATCTTTAACCTCTCCTTCTTCCTCCCCAGCGTCACTTTTCTCTCTATTTACCCTATCCTTCTTACTTTCCAGCTTCACTTCTCTCGTTCTTTACATTCTCTTTCTTCTTCCCCACCTTCACTTCTCTCGTTCGTTACCCTCTCTTCTTCATACCCACTTTAACTTTTTCAATTCTCTACCCTCATTACCTTCTTTCTCTCCATCAGCTCTTCTCTCGTTCTCTTTCCTCATCACTCGTCATATTTACTTCTCACTTATTCATTTTCATTCTCTTCCAGCTCTCTGAGCCTTTATTGTCGCCTAGTTTCTCAGAACAGTAGAAAGTCTATTTATCTTTATTGTTTAAAATTATAATTTGTATAACAATGTGCAGCGTAGAGGTTATTGTCAAGGAAATTCGGTTTGAAGTGCCGTGGAAAATTCCAGCCAAGACCTTCTTGCAAGGCTTACTGAAGTAACAAGTCTAGCTTGACAAGTCAAAATTCAATGTCACCGTGTGTTGGATGAGCAACTTACTTGCTTCAGAAATCACTGAAGAAAAAAAAATAGTATATTGAGTCTGTGCCTTACACTACTTAGAATCTACAGGTTTATATATATATATATATATATATATATATATATATATATATATATATATATGCATACTTGATTGAATAAATTGCAAACATTTGTGCTTATTTTTGTCATAATCTGTTCATATTCACGAATATTTTTCCGTATATTACAATTAAATGGCTTGTAGCAGTGAGAATCACGTTTTATTTCCCAAGTACTTTCTATCTCTCTCTGAGATCATCATCTGGGGTGCAACTGATAAGACAAAAACTATGATCTCAGAAGAGATGGAAAGTACTTGGAAAATAAAAGTGATTCTCACTATTACAGTGCAATTTCTGCCTTATTTAATTGTAATGCACGGAAAAATATTCCTGAAAATTATAGGATTATGATAAAAATAAGCAGGCATAAAATTTGTAATTTATTCTATCAGACATGATTTAACAGAGAAATTTCTGCCTAAATACACACACACATATATATATATATATATATATATATATATATATATATATATATATATATATATATAAGAGAGAAAATGAAATGATTTGAAGATGCATCTGATGTTTCATACAATTGAATTCAATATTTGATGCATGTAGGCAGTACCGTGCTGAAGTGAGGTAGAGGATGCAACGGCCCCGGGCATCCAAACAATGTGTCACATAAACATTTAATTTGCAATTAAGTATTTATTCATGTTAAATCTATTTTTACATATATAAAATGTCTTCCTTTCTCCCATTTCTCAGGTCTAGGCCCTATAGCCCCCACTTTCCCCTAATGAATCTTAGGGTCACACAATTAAGGCAACACCAAAAAGTCACCAAACCTCTTCACGTTATTGCATGTAGCTTTTCAGAAAAAAATTATTACAATTGTTTTATTTTACCAGATTCGTTGCATCGCTTTTCAAAAGTGTGTTCTGTAGTTTTTAAATGTTTCTCGGATTACCGCGTGCTACCACTTGAGGTTTGGATAAAAAAAAAAAAACAACTTGGATGTAACCATGTTTTTTTTAATCTGTCGCTTAAGTTAAGGAAAATCCAGTTTATTTTGATGGACGTAACTTTGGTGTGTACCAATTGAGTCTTGCCTTAAATTTACTGTTGAAAAAAAAATTCTTTTTTTGCGTTTTTCTTCAGTGGTCTTGTCGTCGTATTAGTATAATAGGAATATAATGGAATTTGGTAGATACCGTCTTTCGCATTCATCTATATGTTTATTAAGTGGGATTTTTCTAGTGTGTGGATCACTAATAATTCGGCGCGGAACTGTCATGCTTTCTTGCAGTGTCCGGCATATTTTAGCACCCTTTTTCCCGTTATATTATGTATTAACTTCTTTAAGTTGCACGTGAAGTTATTTTTAATTCAGGTCCATATTTGAAGATGAATTCATGGTCTTTTAGTGGATAGCAGCATATTCCTCAGTGGGGTCGATTGCCTCTTTTATTGTAGTTTGCAGTTTTGCTCTCGTCAGCATTTGTTTACTCACTTCGGTTGTCGTTTACTTTTTTGATGGTGTATTTTTAAGAGATTTTTTTTGTCCTCTAGTAAGATAGGTAGATTTAGTTGTATATGTTGTTAGATTTCTGTGACCATATGGTGAAAGAAAGTAAACTAAAGCGGTTGTTTGAATTAATTAGTACAAGGGTGTACCTACACCAACCGACTAGAACTAAAACCTGTTATAGCAGGCACAGTGTGTGCGACACGTCGCCTAAACCAATTTCCTTGATATCTTTTTGAAGCATCTCATTATATACGTTAGGAGCTTCGTACGAGGCATTGTAGATTTTCTCAACCATCTACCAGACGAAGTAAACCAGAACACATGGAGTTTCAGTGGATGTTGTAAACATGCATCGCGCACGATTACGAAAGCGAGGCTATTAAATACTATCTAGAAGCATTGCCTCATGTGCTACATCATGAGCTACCACCAATGAAAATGTCTTTATAGAAATCCTCGAATCTATCTGGGAAAGACTTACTTCATATTCAATTTAACCGCCAAACGACAATAATCAGTAACAAACATGGGAAGGAAGTTCGTACAATATATATACCAATCTATTCATGGAATAGCAGGAACTAAGGCTCTATGAAAGAAACTCAAATATCTAGGGGAATGATTCAGTTGCCATGTTAAAAAAAAAAAAGAAAGGAAATATGCCTTTTTTCATTTTGAGGGATGAAACCTTGATCATCTGAGGAAAAATCAAGACATCATTAATGATATAAATCTTAGCATCCAGTTTCCTTTGGAATTCAGCAAAATAAAACACCATTTTCAAGACATTAATAACAAAAAAAAAAACACAAAACTAGAAACTAATATTATATTTCGAACTGACTCCCGACATTATCTCCTTTTTACATCTTCTCATCAAAAAATACACACGTATAACTGTTATAGAGAAGATTGCAGTTCACACTCGTCTAAGACTAAACTCTTTGGGTCGAAACTGATCAGAATTATGAAACAAATGCGTATGATGCGCCCCACCCTGCAGGTGTGCTTTCACCTGTCAAGCATAATGAAAGGGTCATTCTTCAAACTCCGATATGTAAGGAGCGTCGTCGATACTGGTACAAATATACAAACACAAATGAAATTAAAAAAAAAAAAAACTTCTTCGTTCGTCAAAACAGACTGAAGTCTTCTATCATTATCTATCTTGACACTTTAACCCATCTCTTCGTCGAAACTCTCCATCTTCTTCCCGACCTTCGCTTCTCTTTAACATCTTCTGTACGATATTTTCTTCTCTCGTTCTCTACCGTCACCTTCTTCCTCCCCACCTTGCTTTTTGTCGTTCTCTACCCTATACTTCTTCCTCCTCCTCTACCCTCTTTTTTTTCCTCCCAATATTCTCTTCTCTTGGTCTTTTACATCTCCTTCTTCCCCGTCACCTTCTTTTCACGTTCTCTATCCTTTCTTCCTTCGCTCCCCACCTTATTTTATCTCGTTATCTACACTCTCCTTCTTCATCCCACACATTCTATTTTCCGTTCTCTTCTCTCCTTTTTCCTCCCAACCTTATCTTCTCTCGTTTACTTACCTCTCCTTCTTCCTACCCACCTGCTCTTCTCTCATTCTCTACCTCCTCCTTCTTCCTCTCTACATTCCATTTTATTGTTCTCTACCGTGCTATTTCCTCCCCATCTTGTATTTTCTCGTTCTTTACCCTCTCCTTTTCCCTTCTCTTTTCTCTAGTTTTCTACCTTCTTCTTCCTCCACACCTTCTATATCCTTGTTCTCTAACCTTTCCTTCATCCTCTCCACCTTCGCATCTCGCGTTCTCTTGCCTCTCCTTCCTCCTCCCCACTTTCTTTTCTCTTGTTCTCATTCTTTCCCACCTGTTCTCCTCTACTTTTCCTTCCCTGCCTTCTCCCCTCTTGTTATCTACCCTCGCCTACTTCCTCCCCACCTTCTCTTCTCTTATTTCTACCCCCTCTTCTTCCTACACATCTATTTTTTCTCTCATTCTTTAGTCTCTCTTTCTTCCTTCCTCCACATATTCTCATCTCTCCTTCTCTCGCCTCTACTTTTGCGTCCCTATTTTCTATTCTATCCTTCCCCACCCTGTCTTTCTTCCTCCCCATTTTTTCTTCTGTCATTTTTTACCCTCTTCTTCACCATCGCTAGCTTCAATTTTCTCGTTTTCTATCTTCTTCCTTCCGACCAGCTGTTTTCTCGTTCTCCACACTCTCCTTCATTACCTTCTTTTCAATAACCTCTCGTTCTTCCTCTGCACTTATTATTTTCTCGTACTCAACCCTCTTCTTCATCTTTCCCACCACCACTCATTTCGTCCTCTAGTTCTCTGTCTTCTTCCTCCCCACTTTAGTTCTCTGCCTTCTTCCTTTTCCTCTCCAACATCTATTTAATCATTATCTAACAAATGCTCCTTACTCTTTAGGTTATCTTCTCTCCTTTTAACCTTTTCCTTCTTCCTACTAACCATTTATTCTCTCGTTCCTTACCCTGGTCTTCTCGTCCCTATATTCTCTTCTTTTGTTCTTTCAACACTCCTTCTTCCTCCTCACCTTCTCTTCTCTCGTTCCCTACTATGTCCTTCTTCTACCCTCTTCTTCTTTATCGCCATCATCTTTTCTTTCGTTCTTTACTTACTCCTTCTTCCTTCCCGCCTACTTTCACTTCAATCGTACTCTATCCACTCCTTACAACCGACATTGTTTTTTCTCGCGTTCACTACCATCTCCTTCTTCCGGTCTCTACCCTACTCTTCTTCCTCCCCATTTTCTCTTCTCTCTTGCTTTACCTTCTTATCCTGACATATTTAAAATTCCTTCTCGTTCGCTGCATTTCTCCCAAAACAGTCCACACCATTCATGTTTATTGCTTAAAAGTATATTTTGTATATCAATGTGTAGCGTAGAGTTTATTGTCAGAGAAAGTGGGATTGAAGTGTCGAGTTCAACTTCAAGCCGAGGCTTTCATCTCATGGCTAATACCAAGGCAGACATTGGTCTTCAGCTTCTGGCCCGTAACAACTCAGAATTGCCTATCGGCTGTTCGTTGTGCGGGCAGATCTGTACTAGAAAAAAAAACAACACCCTTACTTGTAACGGAAACCACAGTAGAATTAAAATCTTGTTTGTTGAGGCTCTGTGCTACGTATATATATATCAATTCGCCCCCAACCAAGCCAACACTTCCAATAAGACGCTATGGGCTACTCTGTGCGAACGAGACTGAAAGTCTTTAAAAGGAAGCGAAAACCTAATACTAAACAAGGAAGTAAGTATTAGGTTGACGCAAAAATAATGTCGTTTTCTCACATATGTTACTATGTGAGAAAACGAAATTATTTTTGCATCAACCTAATATAAAGCTATACTCCTGTTTAAATGATCGGGGATGAGTGCGAATCCGGCGATAGGTGAACCTATTTCATATATAAAAAAGAAACAAAACTGAATCAGATAATGATTTAAAATAATCTTTCTTTCTATTAATTATTCTTCGGTTTTTAAAATCGAAAATTAGTTACTTTTTTTTTTATTTTTAACTATATATATATATATATATATATATATATATATATATATATATATATATATATAAGTTAAAAATAAAAAAAGTAACTAATTATATGTATATATATATATATATATAAGAAATATAGTCTTAATGTGTGCTATGTTTATGGAATAAAGGGCTCAATATCAGAGATAGAGCATGTGTAAATATAAAAGTGAACATAGATGTCAACACTTAGAGGCGACAGACTGTTTTATGCTATATGCACTCGTCAGGACACGTGTGCTGTTATTTTTCTCTGCAATTTATATATATATATATATACTCCTCACAAAAAAAGAAAAAAATATCGATTAAATAAATAAATAAAATAAGAAACAAAAAATAAAAATAAGCAATATAATTTAACCCAAATAAATAAACTAACGACTTCCGGTAAAATAACCGCAATAATAGACTACCCACAATGCACCACTGACCCATATATATATAAATATCAAAGTCAAATTTTCATCTTTTTATCAAATGATTGAAAATGATTGAAAATGATTGATTATCTGTCCTTTTTTTTTTGACAAAAAAAAAGCAAAATTTGTAACGAAAATTTCGGACGTGCTAGGAACGATTAAAAAATGTAAAAAAAATACCCCAAAAATACTTTGATCTTTCCTCTTTAATAATAATATGAACATTAGACGATAAAAAATTGTTTTCGTCAAGTTCGGTATCTTTTTCATCATGCTATCTCTGTTTGTTTACAATTTCGTAGAGGTAACTATATATATATATATATATATATATATATATATATATATATATATATATATATAATAAATTAATATTATTATATATATATAATAAATTAATATTATATATATATATATATATAATAAATTAATATTATATATATATATATATATATATATATATAATAAATTAATATTATATATATAATAAATTAATATTATATATATATATATATATAATAAATTAATATTATATATATATATATATATATATATATATATATATATATATATAGTAAAATAATATACATAATGTAAAATAAACATAATTTATAGGAAAATAATTTTGATTTTAACAATAAATTCAATTTGTGTCGTTCATTTCTTATTCTAACACATTTTTCCTTTTCCCTTTCAGTCAGGGTCAAATTTAAGACGATGTCTACAGCATAAACTGAAGATCCTGTGATGTAAATGTGTACATGAATTAAGGTTCATAATTTACACTTTATTTGAATAAAATGTTCCCATCTCTGTTGCTGCTATCCCTATGTTTTGGTAATTTTACTCTCCGACCTCCATCAATCTCTGAAATCTACAGAGAATTCCGAACTGAACCGTTTATATAATCTATAGTGGTAGATTTATCTCGTTCCATAGACGTACGAAAGAATTGTCTAGCTGTTAAAAACGTCGGTTTGTAAATTGTCAGTTTAATACCTGCTTATGGCCATATTGCATTGAAACATCAGTTCCACTACAATATCTTAATTTAAGCAACACCGTGCCTGGTCAATATCAAGATGTGTGTCCGCTTGGGATTATCTGATGCTGTAAGCTTGGATGTATAGGTAATATAATGGATAATAGCTCGTAATTTTAAATCCGAGAGCGGAGTTACATGTCCAGCTGGTTTCGTTGCATTCAGTTACGCACAAATAGATTTATGAAAGATATAAATCCATTTCACCCCCAGCTATGCGATAATTAGTAATACTTGTGTCCGTAAATCATTATTATGGCAGAAAAAAATGATTACAATCTAAAAATATTTTCTGGATTTGAATAACTTACCAAGGGTTGATAAACCGTAGAAAACATATCAATCATAATCCAACAGTTCAATACTATGGCCCAGTCAGTGTGTAATTTGAAACAGAGTGGACAATAACTGAGCAGTACTAAAATTAGATGAAATAACCCTGCATATGGGCTTTGGGAAAATTCTGCTCACGTAGATTAAATAAAGGGCTCAGTTCAGAATTCCCTGCTGCGGGTTTTCCAGATCGATATACACCTGATGAAGGCCGAAAAGTGAACCGCAACATCAAGGACAATAATCCGAATGTAAATTTCGTAAATAATGATAAACCTTCATACCAGAAATTCGGACAGTTCCAGTTAATCAATACATACATACTGCAAATCAAACCTTTGTTCATCCGCACTAACACCCACCCCCCACCCCAATCATTTAAAATCGAATTTATCTGAAATAGAAACATTTTTCCAGAATGAATAAATTTCAGTTCCGAGACGAGCTAGTATTACTCTATGTAAACTTTTTTCATTTCTTATATATATATATATATATATATATATATATATATATATATATATATATATATATATATATATGAAAATAAGTTGGTGAATTTAAACAAATCAGAAGCACATGTTTGTCTGTATGTTTTAAAAATGTTTAAAGAATGATACGGAGAATCTAACGAAATACATAAAAAATATATTTTCTCGATTTTTCTGGAAAAAAAATGTTTGAATAGAATACGAAACTATGAAAAGAATATCAGATGGCGTTCATAAAATTTAGTGACCTTTCTTTCAAAACTTCTTTCAAGTAGTTTTCAGAAACGTTAGTCATCTTTTTACAAAATTCCTTCAAGTTGAATTCAGAAAAGTCTGTCTTATTTTCTCAATAATTTTTTCAAGTATTTTTTTCAGAAAAGTTAGTCACCTTCTTCAGAAATTCCTTCAAGTATTTTTCAGAAAGTGACCATTTTTCAAAAAAAATTATAAATAAAGAAAATATTTAACCCACACACTCACTAAATTACTTTTAGTTTGACACACTCATTCACATGATGACTCTTTACATCACTCACTTATTTTTATTAATTGACTCTTCCAGAAAGTGTTATAGAAATTTTACAAGCGTAGTTAGATGTGACACAAGGCCACCCGGAAGTGTTATAACACACGATGGAATATATAACGCAGAAATCTAAAATCGCATTAGCAAAATGTCTCGCAGAAAATAGGCAAAATATTACGGAACAAAAAATTTCATCGTTAATGGAAAAAACACTACGTAAATTTCATATTCATATTGACATTTTTTATACTAATTATCTTGCAATCCAAGACCCAAGTACCATTTAATGTAGAGCGTTACCGTGTCGTGTTTTACGAATGTAAGAAATGGCAAGACGCGAAATCTATGAGGACATGCATGGATGATAACAACCTTAGGCTTGAAGAGGACAAGTTTATAGTAATTGGAAAAACATTCTGACGCTTGTCTATTCCACAAAGCTGCAGTTTGAGAAATAAGTTCTAAAAGTAAGTTATTTCTTACTAATGAAATTCAATGGGAATGGGAATGTTTCACACTTTTCTACCTGGCATGACGGGTCCCAGTTGCAAAGTTCCAGTTCACTCTTTAAACGAATCACAAGATCGAACGCTTCGGAAATTTGGCTCCAGAAAGAAATATTTGCGCATGGTCAGTTGTATATTGCACGCTCAAGAGTAAGAAACTGTAAGAATTTATTCTTCGCTGTTAAAAAATTCTTAATAATAAATATTGTTTACATGAAGTCATATGCACTGCGTACCAAATTATTATCTTTCTAATAATTTGGCACGCTCAAATCACCGTGCTGAAAACAAATATGGCGCCAGTTTGTTTACATTGCGCAGATCAGTACGACAATTTCAGTGATTGCACAGGTCAGTGTTGCCAACATTGTGTGAATTGATTGGACGGTTTTTGAAATATCAGAAAAAAAGTTCTCAATAATAATTTGGCACGCAATTTAAAATTAAATTAAAGAAAACTGCACATTTAGGGTTTTTTCAAGGTATATTTTTAAAACAAATCAGCTTATTGCAATTTCATCGATTGGTTTGCGAAGTTGAACTAAACGTAGATTTATTAATCTCGACCAAAATGATAGAGATAACTTCAACTATACTAAATACTGTAAGAATTTTAACACACGTCAGCGTGTTGCAAAAATATTCTAGTTTGAAAAATTATTCAGGTTTCCATTTTTGTAATTGATATTTAAAAAGAAACTTATTTCACACAAAATGTATGTACATAATACGCAGTAAAAAAGAAAAGTGGATATGCGTGTATTTTAACAGAATAGAGAATCGGCGAACCTAGAATACCGGACCACACAGTTATGCACTTTCCTGCAAAAAATGCCCTTGTAAAAGGCATGTATCCATTTCATTTTTCTCAATCCTTTTTGCAGGAACCTGCTCAGATATATTAGTGTTAGTTCAACATTTACAGAATCCAAGTGTGGTTAATACTTTGACTATGCTGATAGGACAGTAGTTATAATTTTCGGTAGAGAGTATAATTGGCGTGATCATCAATTTGAACATGTCTATCACTCAGTCATGATGGCTTAGTGCTAGTACGGGCACCTACCATCTCCAAACAATTCCATCTACCGAATTCCACTGATAAATATTGGTTCGTCCCTCGTATGGTTTTCTGGTATTTCTCAAGCTACACGCTTCTTACTGGCCGTTAATATGAAGAAGTCAACTTCTTGACAATTTAGCTAGTATAAAAGAGGGAAGAAACAATAAATTCCAAAACTGTCGAGAAGTCAGAGGGAAACCAGTCCATTATCTTTCCGAAGGCAATTCCCAAAAAATAAAGAAGAAAACATGGAAACTATGAACATTGCATTAGAAAAATAAAAGCGTTAAGAATTATTTTTTTCCGGAAAATGAAGAACCCTTTAAAAGGTTTACAGAATCGAGCACGTAGAATTTTTTTTTATAATTTGAAAAGCTATAATGCGACATCGAGATACGAACACGCATGAGGCTATCAAAAGAAGCATTCCAAAAACTATGCAATTTGCTGAAGATATTTTTGTGACGTACAGTGTTTCTTAATAATTAAGTATAACTCAAGACTCCAATATTAAAATAAAACAGTATTTAATTACAACCGCAAATAAATACTTAACAAGATTAAAGAAGCAAATGTCAACCAAAGATAATGAACCATTTCAGTGAATACCTTGTTAGTAGCGCGGCTCGGCTTAACGTCGGGTAAATCCTCAATCAAAACCAAAATCGGCGACGCACAATAATTCCCGCTGGATAGTCCCACTCAATAGACCCTCAATAATCACTTGCAGTCAGTAGCCTGCCACTGCTAGTTATACACCTGGCGGAAAACATATTCATAAGTCCAGAGTGTCACGCTCGAAAGCCCTGAAAATGAAGATTCCTTTAAAATATTTCCAGAATCGAGCGCGTAGACATTTTTTTTTAATATAATTTGAAAAGCTATAATGTGACACCGAGACCTGAACACGCCAGGAGCTATCGTAAGGTGTCCGTTAATATTTAAGTATAACTCAAGACTCCAAAATTAAAATAAAATTCTATTTAATTACAACCGCAATTATATACTTAACAAGAACAAAGAATAAAAATGTCAACCAAAGATAACCATTTTAGTGAATACCTTGTTAGCAGCGCGGCTCGGCTTAACGTCGGGTAAATCCCAAAATCAGAACAAATCATCGACGCACAGTAATTCGACTGGATAGTTTGATTCAATAATCACGGCAGTTAGTAGCCTGACACAGCTATTTATACACCTGGCGGAAATCATATATTCATAAGTCGAACATCGGTGACGGTAGTTACTCATTTTCTTTCTATATGATATTTTTTTTATCCTGCTGGTTGTGTTGCCACCTTGCTCACCAGAAAATTTTATTTACTCACCGATGAGGCGACCTTTCGGCAGCTAGTACAGGATTACATGGTAAAGACTACATTCCTAGAATGACTTGAGATTACTATTTTAGTAGTAGTTTACTGATTTACAAAGACGTATGTCGTTAAATAAGTTTATGACAGATATCGTATGAAAAGTTAGTGGTTTATTTTTTTTTTTAAATGTGCTGATTGTTGGGCTGCTGTCAACTGGCATCATGAAACGGGAGTTGACGAACCGTAAGAATTTACATGATTTTTCTTTCGAGGACAGCTTTTAAACTGTATATATAATCTTTGGTACTGTAATTTTTTTTTTTTTTTAGGTATTTGCATATTTCAAATCAGATGCCTGCTGCTTGCCTTTGGGCATGGAGTGATGTTAGAGATTTTTCAGATCCCAGCATTTTCCAATAATATTCTTACAAATAACTTTTCGTTCTCTCTTCTGGACACTATCAATTCTTCCTCGTATCGCGAGATTTTTTTCCCAGGACATTCCTCGGTATTCTTAATTGCTCTAATCGGAACAACCTAATGAAACCTCAAATCTCAAGTTTGTTCCTTCGTCTTCGGATCTCCACTACCTTTCTCTTTATCCTTACTGACCTTGCCTGTCATTATTATCACCCTGCCAGACTTTTACGATTTTGTAACAGTTCCATAAGCCACAGTTACAATGGTCGATGCTGATCTTTTCGTATAATGTTTTCGTCGTTTCCATGAGAGATACTGGAAATGTACTAAATTATTTTCTCTTCATCGTGTGGTTCACTGAAACAACCACATCTAGAATCTGCAAAACTTCATGTTTGTTCAGAAACGGTTTACTTCTTCGACGGTTAATCCGCCTGCAACTAGAATCACCAGAATATTCTACGTTTTCAATTAAATCTTGTGGTCTAAAATTACTTTTATTATCGGCATTCTTCTTCTTATTATTATTATTATTAGGTTGGTGCAAAAATAATGTCGTTTTCTCACATATGTTACTATGCGAGAAAACGACATTATTTTTGCATCAACATAATATTATTTACTTTGATTTCTGGCGTTTACACATTTCTTTCCGGGTCCCGCCCAGGGACCTGAGGTTAAAAATGGCATCATGACACTTCCCACTGACAAAAAAAAAAAAAAAAAATTGGATAGACAAAGCCCTTCATAAAGTGTGGGCGGTACTTGTGAGAACAATTTCTTGTATCTCTTTGAGACATGAACTTCCAGGAATCCATTCGATTAGTCTACTGGAATCTTTTCCAACTATTCCTAGGGCTCCACCTACAACAGGGATTGTCGATGTTCCTATGTGCCACATGTTTGATATTTCTATTTCAAGGTCCTTGTATTTTGACAGCTTTTTTAATATCTTCAAAGATACATTGCAGTCTGCAGGGACTGCCATATCAATAAAGAGGCACTTTTTTTGTTGTTTGTGGTCTTTAATAACAATATCTGGGCGGTTGGCTTCGATTGTTCTGTCAGTGTGTATTGTGTAGTCTCATAGAATTGTAACAGGTCCTATCTTCGTAATTATTATTATTATTATTATTATTATTATTATTATTATTATTATTATTGTTATAAATACTCCTTTCAGAAATGACTAGATAGACACATCTTCTTAAGATCAGAGACCATGTATACCGAGAATCAAAATGTCGTTGATCCTCATATTACGAGAGCATGACGCTAACAAAGTGATGCTGAAATACAAATATACTAAATTAAGTATACCAACATGAGTACAAATCTGATTTCGATATACCAAGCACATGCACCATAGTTAAATGTGTGCGATACGGTGACAGGTTTTGATAAATGCAAATTATAACATTACCGGAGGGGTTCACTTAAGAATAGCTTCAGCCTAGGCAAGCATGTCCGCTCAGCAGATCCCCTTATATGGACTTTCAAGTCTCTTTGATCCATTATTCAAACTAAAGAAAACGACCTTTCCAATCACCCGGCTTTAATGCCGTCTCACTACTCACGCTCATGAACAGATATGCCCAGTACGTCAGATCCCGAGGTGACATTGCGTAACTAGTTAAAGTAAGGCAGCTGGCAAGCAAATCTGTCGTACTAAACAGGATATTTACTGTATTATGTTCCAATTCATTCAGACAAAACATGTATTTGTTAACACATTCAGGGAGTAAATAACAAAATCCCTGATGACAATGACTAGTGTAACATCTGGGCATAGTTTATTATTATTATAATTATTATTAAACAGACAAAATGATTGACGTAACTGTTCCAAATGAGTGCGATTTAAGAGAAGAAAAAGAAAAGGCAGTATTTGACAGTAATTGAATATTGTAATACATTGTGACTTTTCTTTTTCTTAGTTGAACATTATCAAACACCGTTTTTTTTTCTTTTCTTAGTTGAACATTGACAAAGAAGGTGCTTTTTCATTTCTATTCTTTTTCTTTGTTTAGTTAGTGTGTCATTTCTTTTCTTAGTTGAACATTACTAAACACCGTGTCTTTTTTTCTTAGTTGAACATTGTCAGACATCGATTCTTTTTTTTCTTAGTTGAACATTGTCAAACATCGTGTCTTTTTTTTCTTAGTTGAACATTGTCAAACTCCATCCCTTTTCATTTCTTTTCTCTTTTTCTTAGTCAAATAGTGTACCTTTCCTTTTTCTTAATTGAACATTGTCAAACATCGTGTCTTTTCTTTTCTTAGTTGAACATTGTCAAACACCGTGCCTTTTTTTTTACTTAGTTGAACATTGGCAAAGACCGTGCCTTTTCATTTTTATTATTATTTTCTTAATCAGTGCGTCCTTCCTTTTCTTAGTTGAACATTAGCACAGATCGTGATTTTGATTTCTTTTATTTTTCTTTTCTTCGTCAAATACTGTGTCTTTTCGGAATTGAACATTTTCAAATACCACGTGTTTTCTTTTTCTTTTCTTAATGGAACATTTTGAGATACTGTTTCTGTTCTTGTCTTTTTTCTTTTCTTAAATCCCGATCATCTCAAAGTGTTGTTTAATTATTGTGTATATGAGACTGACACTAATAAAGTGATACTGAGATAAGAAACTCAACATATATTCACCATTAAGAATCTTATTACATTATACCGAACATAATAATTTGGTATAAGTTGGCGACAGGGTTTTTGATAAAACCTACGCTTAACGTTGAAATTGAATGCTTAACGTTGAAAAGGTCGCGTAAGGAAGTCAGCTCAGCAGATCATCGACTAAGGATGTTCCTAAGCGTCCGTATGAAAATCACGTTTCCTTCTTGACTCATCGTTGAAGACGCCGATTCTCTTTGGATCCCAGAAGTTAAGCAGCATCGAGAGAGGTCAGTAGTCAGATTGGGGAACAACTGGAAAACACCGGAAACTTTGAGCAATCTCTTGCAATCTGAAATATGTTTCGGATTTGAAAAATCCAGAAAGAGTTGATAAACCTTAAAAAATTCAAACTAATCAATTAATCAATGCCCTCTTGGCAATGCTGATCCTGCTGTAGTGTCTATCAACATCTCCTCCAACTCCATCCCCTGCAAAGAACCTCCTACCACTAGAACCTCGTTCTGCTATCAGCGAACAGACTAGGACTCGTTCCGGGATTTCCTTAGCGATGTCCCCAGGGATGTTGTTTTTACGCTCCCCGTACAAGAATGTTTTTCCGAGGTCTCCTCCTGAGTTAAAGCTGGAATCGAGGCTTTAATACCCTCAAGGAAAAATAAGGTTAAATCGCGCTCCTCCCCTTGATTCTCCGCTGCCATTGCCCATAGGAACCACTTCATCCACCTATATCGTAGCGACATGTCTTACTGCAATAGACGGCTCTTTGTCTTTACCCGTAACGAGTGTAAGTGTGTCCTCAATGAAGCAAAGTCATTATTTGCTGCTCGAATGAAAGAACGTATTGCATCTCGCAAATTCGGCTCCAAGGATTATTGGCGTCTCTGCAAGAGCGTACTTAACAATAGCAAACCCTCTATACCTCTTTTGTTCAACCAGTTTGAGGTTCTGACCTCTTCTGTGGACAAGGCTGAATGCTTATCTCGGAAATTCTCATTCAATTCAACGCTCGACTCTTCCGGTGTATCCAAACCCGATTTTCCCCTTAGAACTGAGGTTCTGTTGACCAAGCTGCACATAAACCCGTCATCGGTATTGGGAATTATCTCTAATTTAGACCCACACAAGGCTAGTGGTGGAGATGGGATACCAGCCATTGTCATGAAGAAATGTGCGATTGAACTGGCCCCTGCCCTCTCCAAATTATATAACTACTGCCTCATTGAATCATGTTTTCCAGACTTCTGGAAGTTCTCGTCCATTATTCCTGTCTTTAAGAACTCGGGAAACCATTCTGACCCTTCTAATTACCTTCCTATCAGTCTTCTACCCTTCTTCAGCGAAGTCTTCGAAGCTTTAATCGACGACGAAGTGGTTAAGCACCTTTCATCCCATGATCTGCTCTCTGACAAGCAACATGTTCGTTCTACAGCTGATGTGCTTTCGGCTATAACTGAAATTGTTTAACAACCCCTTCATAATAACGGAGAAGCTCGTGCCGTGACTCTAGATATCTCCAAAGCGTTTGATAGAGTTTTCCAATCCGGCCTTCTTCGCAAACTTCGGGGTTGTGGAATTTCAGGTCGATTGTTTGACTTAATACAGTCATTCATGTCAAACCGTGTATTGAAGGTCGTTCTCAACGGATTCTCCTCCAGCTCCTATCCTACGAACGGAGGTTTTCTCCAATGGTCCATCCTCGGGGCCCCATCAACGACCGTCCTGATGTCATAAATTCCGTTACGTAAACGCGTACAGTCATAAACACCCGAACGAGAAACAGTAAAACAAAAACAATGGAAAAAAGGCATATTCGCCATGTTTGCATTTTATGATACGATAATAATATGTGAATATTCTATGCATTATTATTGGATAGAGTTAAGTAAAAAATCATTTTTACCAAAATCATGTTTATTTTAAATACAGGTGTACATCTCGACTACCAGGGCCATCAGTATATAAATTAATTTTATATCTCAGGTATTATGCGACACTCTTAAAATTATCTTCAAAATTAGGTCTTTAAAATTCGAATGATACGCGAGTATATACGTATATGCTAACAACTTCTGTCAGTAACGACCAGAAACCAAACTAGAAATGCCTAGTGTCATATCAGAATTTATCTTTGACCTGCATTTGTTTCATAATCACGTGCTTATCCGTCCCATGATTATAACACAAAAACCTAGGGAGAGCGAAAGATATTTATGGTTTCCACTTAATTAAACAAAAGACAGTTATTAACAAAATCTTTAATGGACAAATCTCTTTGCAGGTAATCATGCTTTAGCCATTCTTTGGAATTCCTGGAGAGTTGGCACGTAAGAGATCTTACTGATTTATTTTTGATTTCTTTTTTTCTATCAAACCCAAAGCTCCAACGACAACAGGAACATTTTTAATATTTAACTATCACATTTTGTCTATTTCTATTTTCAGGTTTCTGTATTTGCTTATTTTTCAAATACCTTCGCAAATACGTTTCTGTCATTTGGCACGCTGACGATAATCAGTGTACAAATCTCTTTCTTTTCTGTCTTTGATAATAATGTCTGGGCAGTTTGATTGTATCGTTCGATCAGTGTCGATAGACGAAAATTCCAGGGGAGAGTAACACTCAACTACAGATCCAGGATTATGTTTTCAGCTGATTTCCGCTTAGTGTTCCAATGCAGGTATTGACCAAAACTGACATGGCGTTTTTGGGTTTTTTTTAATCACTGGGTAAGAGTATTAAGCGTCATGAGATAAGATAATAGTTTTAATGTAACAGACACAGAAATTTTAAACGTTGCTTGGTAGTTACGTGTAAGCAGGTTCTGGCCGCGTGCAGCAGGATACCTTCAGTCTCACCTTTTAGTCTTGATTTCTTTGAAGACAGATGTGTTGTATATTGATCTACATCAATATTTTTGTTTCAGAGAAGGAAGTGGTTATGTTGTTGTTATTGGCTCCAGCTTTCTTCCATTTGCTTTCTGCCTAGCTCTTTCGGTTCTTCTTTCAATTTTCTTGCTGATCTGGTGGCAGCTTTCATCACTATTTTCAAGATTTAAACCAAATTCCCTTGCATATTTATGGATTGCTTTCAATACAGAATAATTTGATGCTACAGAATTTTTTTTTTCCAACAAATCTTTCTGAAGAAGTGTTATATATATATATATATATATATATATATATATATATATATATATATATGGATTAAATAATTAAGAAAGAGAAAACCTTAAGGTTCCCTGACTATAATTTATTTCCCCAGAAAATGTATTTTTCCTGGTTCTTCAG
This sequence comes from Acanthosepion lycidas, assembly GCA_963932145.1. Lineage (NCBI taxonomy): Eukaryota > Metazoa > Mollusca > Cephalopoda > Sepiida > Sepiidae > Acanthosepion > Acanthosepion lycidas. The sequence continues at coordinate 88,913,023 of OZ010583.1, forward strand.
GTAATTATTTAATTAATATTAGGTTGGTGCAAAAATAATGACGTTTATTGACGTAATTTTTAACGTCAAAAACGTGATTATTTTTGCACCAACCTAATATTTGCTCTGTTGTTACATTGAACTCTCTGGATTACATCTGCTTTGGAATTATCCACACAGATTAGCAAACCCTTCATTACCTTACTATATATATATATATATATATATATATATATATATATGTGTGTGTGTGTGTGTGTGTGTGTGTGATAGTAAAGAAAGATTGTCCATGTATACAGTCTTATATGTAGATATAATAGGCCCATGAAAGTAATATTGATAAGATATACACACACACATATATACATATACATAACAACTGTTACATTACATATTGATCTACATCAATATTTTTGTTTCAGAGAAGGAAGTGGTTATGTTGTTGTTATTGGCTCCAGCTTTCTTCCATTTGCTTTCTGCCTAGCTTTTTCCGGTTTTCTTTCAGTTTTCTTGCTGATCTGATGGCAATCTTTCATCACTATTTTCAAGATTTAAACCAAATTTCCTTGCATATTCATGGCTTTCTCTTGATACAGAATTAAGCTATTTGCTTTTTGTTGCATACACCCTTACCGACACACAAATTTGCATAATTTTAATATACTAATAAAATCCCATTTTAGAATTAAGGAATTCCGTTTAGTCCTGCCACATACCCCGATTGCTTATAATCAATATAAATTCAGATCGTCAAGATATGCCTTAGGGTGGTGTATTTTGTAGTATGTGAGTTGTTTTCGAAATATTACATCAATTTTCTTGGGTCTCTTTAACTTCCAAATTATAATGTTGAAGCTATAAGCTGTAAATAGTATTAACGAGAGTGTTAATCACCTTTATTCTATTTTTCGAATCCAATTCAATTTTCATAATTACTCGCCTGACGCACGCAATTCCGATTTTCATAATTTTATCATCTAATACTGTATTCCATTACCTTCAGCTAAATCCAACCCAGATAATTGTAAGTGCCTCCCTGATCGAGTTCCTTAATCCCACTATCTACATCAAGGATGAAATTCTCGCTACTAATAAGATTCCTTCATATTAGGATGGCTTTCGCACATTTATCAAGCCTGAATTCCATGTATATATCATCGTTGAACCTTTTTGTCGTCCTTAAAAGACTTCACTTGCAGATAATTTAAAGTGATGCTTATATAATAGATGATTTATTCTATTACCATTGATCATCTACGCATAAACTGCATTGTTTAAAAATTGTGATAAATTATTATTATTATTATTATTATTATTATTATTATTATTATTATTATTATTTATTTATTTATTTATTCTGATTTCTTGTGTATGCTCATTTCTGTCCGGGTCCCAACCAAACACCTAACGTCTGAGATATCATCATGACATTTTCCACTGAGCATTTTTAAGAAGGCTGTCGAAACATTTTCCAATCAGTTTCTTGTATGCAATATACAACTGGAATTGTTGATGTGCTCAGGTGCTACATTTTTAAGATTTCGATTTTAAGGACCATGTATTTTTATAGTTTTTTGGAGTTCCTCAAAGAAACACTACAGTCTTCAGGTACTGCCTTGTCAAAAATAAGGCACATTTTGTTTCTGCGATCTCTGGGCGATTAGCTTTGATTGTCCTCTATCAGTCAATTGGAAATTCCCATAAAATTGTTACAGGTCCTATCTCTGTAAACGAGTCTGGTTGTTGTTATATACCAATTTCTTACAGTGTCCTTTCCGTAAAAGTTGCAGATATTCCAATGCAGGTATTTATACAGTCTGTCATGGCGGATTTTATATTAAGTGGGTGCCCATACAGTGAAACCTGATACAAGATGCTCAGTTGTTTCTGGATATTTGTCACGGAATTTGCATTTTGGACTAACATAATTTTGATGTGTTTTCTTACAAAATTTTAGTTAGCAAGCATTCTTTTTGTGTAGCAAGAATGAAACATTCGGTTTCAGCTTTAAACCATACATTACGTAGCCACTGATAGGTACGGGGTTTATCTGCATCAACTGTTTTGTACGGGCAGAATATTGGCCATGAAGTGGCTTATCTTGCCTTCGTTTTGGCATTTGGTACATTGCATTTGCTTTTGCCTTTTTTTAGGTTCGTTACCGCAGGAGTAGGTATGTTATGGAATATTTGCTCTTCTTCCTCCTCTTGAAATTACCTTTGAATTTTTTGGCTTCCTTTATTACATAATAAATTTTCTTATTTATGTCATTTTCTTTGACACAGACCATCACCCAGTCTTTTTTGTTTCCCAGGTACCTTTGAAGAACAACTGTGATTTTGTAAGAAAGTTCTAGTTGAACTAATCCTCTGCCTCCTTTAGATCTGGATAAATGCAAACTCAGCCTCAGATTGATGTATGCAAGTGAGAAGGTTTTTTTTAATTCATTAGTTTAATGTCGCCTATGGTCCACTTAAGGATGTTGAAACTGTATTGCCCCACTACACACAAATATATTGACATTCTGTTTTGCGGATTTAATTTGACATTTAACACCAGACTCACACACCTGTGGCATTTTAGCTTATTTCCTCCTCCGTTTGGGTATGCTGCATTCCATCTTTTTAGCTGACATCAAGACTTTTTGACAAAATCTAGATCTATTCAGTGTGTTTCTGTAATTCTCCCTTTCTTCAATGTTACCTTCGCACATTAATCTAATCCGAAATCCATACCGATTTCATCACTGAAACATTTTAGGGTATTTAGGAGAATCTTCAACTCATTAGTCGTCTTGACAAAGAGTTTTATATCTCCCGTGTAAAATAGCTGATTAAATACTTTCTTTTCTAATTTGTATCCATAGTTATTACTTTTTAATTCATGCAAAAAGAAACGTATGGACTGGCAGAACAGAAAGGGCGACGTAGAACTCTTTGAAAAATCCCTCAGCTGATATTCAAACAACTGGAATTGGCAATACATTTGGTATGATTTAAGGATAATTTTTTTTTCTACAGATCCATGCTATATATAAGGAAATGTGCTATCACTGGTGATACTGTGGACATTTCTAAAGCCTTAAGGATCCACGATTGTGTCACATTATCAATCACTTTACGGTAATGTATCCCAACAGGGCCGAGATTTTTACATTTTTTTCCTGCATTTTTCCAGGATCATTTTATTTATAAATATTTGATCTTTGCATCCAGAAAAAAAAACATCTTCGACATCTCTTCCGTTTCAGGGGAAGTATGTTGTTTTTCTCGAGAAAAGAGTAAGTACAGTTTATCAGGACAGACGTGATGAATTCATATGTCGTGGACAGGCATGCTATTGAGAGACATGTTTATTATCTGCTTCATCCGTTTTTAGAATCAGATATGTAATCCATTCTGGAATTTCATTCGGTTTATTAAATAGCATTGATAAATTTTGCGCAAGAGTTTTATGGATTGATGACATATGATAGAGATAATCATTGGGTACCTTGTCATTTCCCGAGGTTTCCATGTGTTTTATTTTATTTTGTCGGAGGTATTATTGCTTATATTTTCTCATTCTTGCACAAGTTTATCCCTCATTCTTACTTCTTATTCTTCTTATTTTTTTTATTTCTCTTTGAACGATATTTCTTCGCCGTCCTGGGTATGACGATAAACTACGTCCGCGTCCTGGGTAAGACGATAAAATATATCCGCGTCCTAAGTAGGACGATAAACTACTTCCGCGTCCTGGGTAAGACGATAAACTGCGGCCAAAAGCAAGGCCTCTGATCAGGAGGCTTTTAGGAGCGTGGAACCACCTCTTAATTGCTGGTGTTCCCAGGTCCACACTTACGCGGTTTGGCAGCACCTGTTAGGGTCCCTGCTATGGGCAAATAGTTAACCCCGAAACTGGAGTAAAAACACTATGAAAGTGTAAACACAGTTTTTAGTACCATAAATACTTTGCAAAAACATTATCTCCAGCAATACATTTTTGAAGAAAAAAACTATTACCAGCTATACATTCTTGAGTAGAAGATATTACCAACAACAATTTTTTCAAAAAATTTTTACTAGCATCACTTTTTTGAAAAAAAATTATTACTAGGAATAGATTTTTGACAAAATTAAATATTACCACGAATGAAGATTTTGTCAGAATTAAATAATCCATTGAGGTTGGTATTCCGTAAACCAAACCAAACCAAACCAAACCAAACCAAACCAAGCCGATACGTATTCACATGTCTCTTCGCAAAAGAAATTTGATAGTCGACCAAAAACACAAGTTCACTTATGATAATGAAATCTTATCAAGTCTTGCTGGCAAATATTAGAAGCCACTGATGGAAAACTATTGAAAATATTCAAATATGTTTCTCTTTGCCAAATTCAATTAGTCACTTAGTGTGAAAAGGTCAATTCAACGGGTATTGTCTAGAAATAATCGTTTCTTTTTGAAACTTGATAACACATTTAGCCGACAGCAAGTACTTTTCAGATGCCCGTGCACTAAGTATCGTGCCTCGTGTACGAGGTAGTTGTGTTTCTTTTTTTTTGTGATAAAGGCCATCATTTAAGCCCATGCAAATCCAAATGTAGCGAATGCTTATTACTAAAAACAGGAAGAACCTGCCTCTATCCCAAAACCTGGAGCATTCCGACAAAAGAATTATCCAAAACTCATTTTTATTCATCTGATACCTGTAAATTTCGTTCAGAGCTTCATTTCGAGAGGGACTCTGACAGATAGATAGATAGATAGATAGATAGATAGATATGCACAGGTCTAGACAGATAGATATGCACAGATCTAGATATATAGATAGATATGCTCTGAGATATACAGATACGTACAGATTTAGATAGATACATAGCTAACTAGATAGATAGATAGATAGATAGATAGATAGACATGCACTGATATATATATATATATATATATATATATATATATATGTATATATATATATATATATATATATATATATATATATATATATATATATATATATATATGTATATATATATATATATATATATATATATATATATATATATATATATATATTATATTCTTACTCTGTCCTGGACATTGAATTCTTCTTGGATCCTGTCTTCTTTGAAATATATATATATATATATATATATATATATATATATATATATATATATCGGCCACTAATATTATATATCTATATATGTATAGCTAGATAGATAGATAGCTAGCTAGATAGATAGATAGGCATGCATGTTGGATTAACCACTTATTTTATCTATGTATCTATCTATATCTATATCTATACCTATATATATATATATATATATATATATATATATATATATATATATATATATATATATATATATATATATATATGCATAGATAGATAGATAGATAGATATCAACTGATATATATATATATATATATATATATATATATATATATATAGCTAGCTGGGAACTTGAAAAGTTTTCAGCTACAAAAGGGAAAGAAGACCGATGAGCTCTGAAATATTCGCTTACCGCAGTTATGCAAGGTTTCTCAATTTTTTTAGCACTTCAAAAAACGTTCCCATGTTTGCTGATCGAATGTCTACTCGGTCTCTGCTATCGTCTCGAAAACATTCGATGGTTTTCACAATGTATAATTCCTTTTAAAGATTTGAAAACACCAATTTGCCAAATGAAGCAACACTCAAATACCATTACTACAAAGGATAAAATGAATTCTTATGATCGTCATTAAAATGCTTTTCTTTATGGAAACTGCAGCTATGAAATCCCCTGTGTATCCATGTTTCATCAACAGCGGCAAATCATCTCCAAAAATGTTGACTAGTTTCTTGAAAATTCATCCTGAAGGCGCATACTTGATAATGTTTGTATTTTCGGTATTCAATCATCTTCTCACATGTCTAACTGCTTCTGGACATTCATACTCATAGATTATAAGCCCCCAAAATCACCTGGTTATTCCTCGTATGTCAGCAATTCATTTTGCTATGGCGTCATCATTTGTCCAAACATAGATCAGGTACATAAAATGTGTTTAATCTCTGGATTATAGTGTTATAATCCTATTTTATGAAAAAAAGGACACAATTCTCATTATCATCTTCATTCGACCATAGTCCGGAGCCAAGGCGAACGATCTTTTCTTCAGCTGTATGTGTTAGATTCAGGGTTATATACAGTTTTAAATTCAGAGTTACTTTCTCTTAGACCGGGTGTCACCTATGGCTATACAACCCAATCTGTCCTGCTATTTTATCCCTAGCTGGAGGGAGAAGAAGGATTTATACCTTTTCCAGGAGAAGGGTATGAACGTAAGTGAATGCAATAAATCTGACTGGAACCAGAACTTGGCTCTCCGATTCCTCAATCCGAACTTCTAGTTACTGAAAATTCTACAAAATCACGTGATTGGAATTCAAATATTTTGGTACCCACTTTGAAGAAGGCTACTGTTATTGTTGCCCCTCATGTAAAACAGTGCCCAGGTAAAGCAGCTGCTCATGTATTATTATCCAAAACATTTTCTGCATATTTATAATTTCCGTAATTCGTTCGGTCAAGAAAAATTTGACTCGAAAAAAAAAAGGTCAGGAACACTACCAACAATATGTAGTTGTATGTCGCAAATTACTCGCCGCATATAAGTTGATCACAGTCAACTTAAAGGGACACTTTTCCCCGCCATATTGGATTCTACTATGAATGTTTGGTGGGGTTGGATAGTTTACATGAAGTAGAAATTAGGATTTTCTCTCTCTAAATATCCACAATATGACCGATTCATTAATCTGCAAGAAATGAAGAACAAGAGCTGTTCTGCAATTTGGCAAATTAAAATTTTCTTTTTCTTCGGGACATGAGTCATCTTAGACCAACAACAATTCCTTTTTTAGTAGCTCTAAGCAATATTTCTCTCCATAATAGTACTCCTTATCACTGTTCTGCCCCCACTTAAAACTCGTTTGGTATTTTAATCTCCATTTCCCTATGTTCCTCTTATATTCACTATGTCCTGAGAGTGATGAATTCTCCATGCCTTCTTCCCTCATGATGTTTTCTATAAATTTTAAAAGTCTTTCTGAATCTAATTATACGTGACTTTTCTTACCATTTTCCTTAAAAATTCCTCATTGCTAACCTACTTCGTCCATGGTATTCTCAACACCCTTCAGTAGAACAATATTACTGCGGTCTTTTCTGTATTCAGGAAGTAAGTGCTCAATATTCATTTACATACAAGTGCATTACAAAATGTGAATTCAAAAAAAATCTTTTATATTGACAAATAATTATTCAAACTTTGTGAAAAAATACCATCAATTCGGAAATATAATGACAGATAGGTGTTAGATAGATTGAGAAAGAAAGGGGTGCAATAGGGAAAAAAAGGGAAAAGAAACTGAGCAGGAAGAGGAAAAGAAAGAAAGAAAGAAAGAAAGAAAGAAGGAAAGAAAGAAAGAAAGAAAGAATGAAATTAAGGGAGATAAAGTAAGAAAGAAAGATTTAAAAAAGAAAGAAAGAATAAAGGAAAATGTTTGAAGAAAGAAAGAAAGAAAGAAAGAAAGAAAGAAAGAAAGAAAGAAAGAAAGATAAAGAACAATTGAGATTGATAGATAGGTAAAAAGAGCAAGAAAGAAACACAGGGATTGATAGGAAAGAAATGATTGAGCAAGAAAAAAGAAAGAAAGAAAGAAAGAAAGAAAGAATGAAATTAAAGGAGATAAAGTAAGAAAGAAAGATTTAAAAAAGAAAGAAAGAATAAAGGAAAAATGTTGGAAGAAAGAAAGAAAGAAAGAAAGAAAGAAAGATAAAGAACAACTGAGATTGATAGGTAAAAAGAGCGAGAAAGAAACACAGGGATTGATAGGAAAGAAATGATTGAGCAAGAAAAAAGAAAGAAAGAAAGAAAGAATGAAATTAAAAGAGATAAAGTAAGAAAGAAAGATTTAAAAAAGAAAGAAAGAATAAAGGAAAAATGTTGGAAGAAAGAAAGAAAGAAAGAAAGATAAAGAACAACTGAGATTGATAGGTAAAAAGAGCGAGAAAGAAACACAGGGATTGATAGGAAAGAAATGATTAAGCAAGAAAAAAAAAGAAGAAAGGAAGAAACGTTGGTTGGTTAATTTTGTTTAGCGTCATATCACCCTCTATGGGTCATTTAATGCCGAAATGTAAATAATTTGAACACGATTTTATAGCTTCAGCTAAATATATTTTGAACGTAAATGTATGCTTTCAACTAGAAATCAAATGTATTGTTAGTCATTTTGGCATAAAATGTCTTTTTTTAAGTGTTTAACCCGAAGCAAGGCGGGAAGCCACTAGCACACAAGGGGTTACAGAGAGTTGCAGCGAAGTGAAAAGAGGAGTGATAGAGGAAAGGATGAAAAGAAGAATAGGGGGTAGATCAAGGCAACTGGAGATGTCGATTGACATTGCATTTGAATAGATGGAGATTATAGCTATCAGGAAAACAAGAAATAGGGTGGGAACTCCACAGGCGAGAAGTGCAAGTCATGAAGCTATTGGTGTAGAAGAGACGGCTACATTTAACAGTTTCGACAGTGAAAAGGTGAGAGCGAGATGCCAGCCTAGTTGAACGCTTAAATTCATGAAGTCTGGCAACCAGCGAAAGCACCTCATCGTAGAAGTTACCGTGAAAGTATTTGTACAAAAGACAGAGGGAGGCGACGGCACGTCTATGAGACAGCGACTGCAGACGAGATGCCAGACCAAGGCCTATTACATTGCATAACCGTCTCTGAATTGTTGATAATTCTACTATAAATTGTATTGCTGGTTACTTTACTATTAAAATGTATTGTTGGTATTTCTACTATAAAATGTGTATTTGGTATATCTTAATATAAAATGGATGTTCAGGTGGTGTAATGGATGCTGATTCGGAATTGTTAATCGTTGAGCCAAGTTCCAATTCCAGTTGGGTTCGTTATATTCATTTACACGCAAATAACCTTGAGAAAGGTATGAATCCAACGCTTCTCCCCAGCTATGGATTAATTAGTAAGACCTGTTTCAGTAAATCCATTATTATCGTCATAATAAAATAAAAATGCGTTTCGGCATTAAACAACACAAAGATGTTGTTTAGCCGATAAAGAAAAACAATTCAATAATGAACCTACAAGCCAAAACTAAACAAAGCGAGCACCAGCCGAGAACAACTCCTAAAAAATGGATCCGTTGTCTAGGATAGATTTGGAGCCAGAGCAGATAGTAGTGATAGAGGAAAGGATGGAGAGAAGAATAGTGGATAGATCTAGGTAACTGGAGATGTCGATTGACATTACATTTGAATAGTTGGAGATTATAGCTCTCAGGGAAACTGGAATAGAGAAAGGAGTTCCACAGGCGAGAGGTGCGAGACATGAAGTTATTGGAGTAGAAGAGACGGCTACATTTAGGAGTTTCGACAGTGAAAGGGTTAGAGCGAGATGCCAGCTTAGTTGAACGCTTAAATGCATAAAGTCTGGAACCAGCGGAAGCAGCTCATCGGAGCAAATAAAATGTGCGGTTGGTATATCTTAATATAAAATGCATTTCTGTTCATTTTGCTTTAAAAATGTACTAATGATTATTTTGATATAAATATTTATTGTTGGTCCTTTTTCATATAAAAACGTGCTGCGTGTATTTTTACTACAAAAATGAATTTCTATAATTTCATAGGTTTTTGTTTTTTCTTATTTCACTATTTCCCCATAGCTGGGACCCTAACAGGTGCTCCGACCCTGAGTCAAGAAGGACCTGGAAGCAACTGCAATTAATAGGTGATTCCACCGTCCTCATAACCTCAAATCTCCCAATCGGAGGCATTGATGCCGGATGTAGTTGAAGGATAAAAATAAATTGGAATAGGTAGAGAAATATGTAGGTTGAGAGAGAGAAAGAAAGAAAATGTTTCATATGAAAGAAATGATCGAACTAAAAAGAAAGAAAGGAGGATAAATTAAAATTGATAGATAAATGGATAGATAAAGAAAAGAGAAAGCCTGATGTGAAACAAATGACTTATATACTGTATCTATGAACACTAATCTGTATGTCTCAATCTTCATAAATACGTTGGACACTACTGTAAGTTTGGGGTAATGTGTTGTCTAAGTAGTCCACCACGGGCAGTAGTTTACCTACTTCATGCCGCTGGTGAGTACTGCATTTCGTTGATGTTATAAAGATTGCCATCTCATTTCTAACCTCCGTTTTGGTTATTCCTCATTCAGTAACTCTTTTTAGGTTACAACAATGATCGAATAAAAAAGAAAAAGAAAGAAAGAAAGAAAGAAATATCAATAAAAATCGAGACTGAGAGGTAGTTGAGATAAGAGAAAGAGAGGGCCGGTTTGATATGAAAGAAATGGTGGAGCAAGAAAGAAAGAAAAGAACAATCAATCAATGACGAAAACATTAAGAATAAGGAATACGTAGAGGGAGAAAAAAAGAGAGGCATTCATAAGAAAAAGTAGAGAAATTATCGAGCAAGAAAAAAAAAAAGAAAGAACGAACGAAGAAAAGAAAGGAAATAAGGTCGGGGATAACTAAAAGGGGACATAGTTTTAACCGTGACGTTTACTGGATTAATTTGCAGACGATTAATCTCTGTTGAAGTAAATTGTTCCATGTCTTCCCGACTCTTTTTAAATAATGTTACAAAATGGTATCCGTACGGAAATTTTTAAAAAATAGAGTATGCAGAAACTTCTGTAAACATTTTAGTTTACAGAAACTATATTCTGGAAAAAGATTCTTACCTGTGATAATCTTAAAAACCTTGACGAGATAAACTGTTCGTTTTAATAATTGACTTCACTAAGTAGCTCAGAATAAACGCGTCTTAAATACAATAGGCAAGTTGTCCAACTGCGCTCCATTCTTAGACCGTGCCAAATGCTATCGACACAACGGCTGGTTATCATGGACTTTGGTCCGGGAGTACATTTAAAAATGCATATTACTGTCCGCCGTGGCTGGCCTTTTGATTCATCAAAGAGAAACTGAAAGCATTGGTCGTAAATAAATGTTGCATTATACATGAACACTGATCTTTAGTGTCTGACCCGCATAACTTATATACTTTCATTCTTTTACAATATATTTCACTATATATATATATATAAATATATATATATATATATATATATATATATAAATATATATATATATATATATATATATATAGAGAGAGAGAGAGAGTAAAGCTGAGAACTTCTCAAGTCGATCAAAAAGTTCATTGTAATGCACACACACATATCGATCTATCTATATATATATATATATATATATATATATATATATATATATATATATGTATGTATGCATAACTTTACTAATTTACTTTTCGCATGAATGATTCATTGTAATATAAAATAAACTGTATCATATAATTGATATAAAAGAACTCATGAGATAGGCAAACTTTCGGAAAAACAACTGAGACATTGCCCTTGTTATTGAACTATTTAGTTCATGCGACATTGACTGGTGAACACCTACAACAAAAAATTCTTCAATTGCCATATTAGTAAAAAAAAAAAAAAAAAAAAAAAAAAAAAAAAAACGCCCTCACTTATACTTTCAAAAATTCAGCATTAGCTTTACGACTGCACGCTCCACAATTTGTATTTGTTATCAATAAGACATTTAAAAAAAAACATATTTCGATTTGCATTATAATTTTCGTCTTAGATGCTACCTCATTTTTGCCAAAATGAAAATAGTTTCCATGTCTGATGATGACCGACCAACCTGTCGAAAGTCGTTACATATTTAAGATAGGCCTAATACAGTTTATATTTTAAAAAGCAAGGCTCATAACATTCACCGTATGGTTAGTGGGTTAATGCATTTTAAAATTTAGTTAGCTTAGTGAATTTGTCATTTTATCTCGTAACTTTACTAATTTGCTTTTTGTATGATTGATTCGTTGCAATATATATATATATATATATATATATATATATATATATATATATATTATGTGTATTTAGGCAGCATCTTTTCATTCATGCACGTTTCATTAAATAATATAGACAAGTGTTGTCTATTTATTTTTATGTAATTTTTTTTTCTGATAAGTTTAATAACATTATCGTTGAACGAAGAAAGAAATTCATAATATTGATCCATATTTTTTTAATACAATCTAAGCTTTCGGCTTACATAAGCCATTAGCAAAGATGTCAATTACAACATATTAAGCAATATAGGACACGACAGTGATGATAGTCTGTCATTGTTTATCCCATACTTCTACAATTCACTCTCGTGTCGTCATGTATGACGTCATGAGATGCGGTGCGATTTTCGCTTCTAGCGTCTTATATGCACGTGTTTATCGTTGCTTAGAAATCATCTATGTAAACAATGACAGACTATCATCTTAGATTGTATTAAAAAAATATGGATCAATATTGTAAATTTCTTTCTTCGTTCAACGATAATGTTATTAAACTTATCAGACGTTACGAAAAGAATTTACAGAAAATAAATAAAGAACACTTGTCTATATTATTTAATGAAACGTGCATGTATATATATATATATATATATATATATATATATATATATATATATATATATATATATATATATATACATTGTCTATTAAATACGACAGACAAGAAAGATTCAGTTGATTTTTATTTAGTTTTTCCAGCATCCTTCGTTTTTTCCGTTTTACAAAGGGTGAGTATAGAAATTTTACATAATAATCATTGACCCGTGCGCTTTCAACCAATTCTTTAGTCATTTTCAAGGCGGGGTTGTTTCGGTGTTGTTAGTTTGACGTTAGGATGCTGGAAAAATGATATATATAATAAAATATAAAATTATAAATAAAAAATTAATTAAATCTTCTTTCTCTGCCATAATTCATGAAATATTTTTAAAAGAAAGGTTGCTGCCCTTATATACATTATTTTTTTTTTTTTTTTTACAGTAAGGTTCATTCTGTACAAGGGCCGAGGTCAACTGAAGGTAGAAGGTTACTTTAAGGGATAGTCTATAAGGATAGTGGGAAACATAACGGTTGACTCTAGACTTGAA
>OZ010583.1:88928575-88946075 GCA_963932145.1 Acanthosepion lycidas
AAAAGATTAAATAAATAGTTGACTGAATAACCGGTGCAACTAAGATGTGATTTGTGTAAATTGCGAACTTTATCTTCCCAGACGCTTTTTCATATCAAGGAAGAAGTCACTAATAATGATCTTTGTTAAGCTATGAAAGTTTAAGTCGCTGGCGTACTACACAACACATTGAATGCCATCTCACTCCCGACAGATTTACTCTGCTAGTGAATGAATGTTTATCTATCTATGCTTATATGTAAACGCGCTGTTAAATATATATCTGCTTGTATTTTTATCAAACACTTTTATATAACTTGTTTAGTTGTCCAGTATATACTGTGCTCAATACGTATTTTATAAATATTTTTAAATAATTAATTACATTATCTAATAAAGGACGGTATAAAATAATATTTAGATGAGATGAAAAATAAAGAATTTGGTTTTCGTCGTGATTTTTTTAAAATTATAAATAAAATTTCAAAAGACGAGTTGACTGAGTATAAACGCAACTAATAATAAACTTTCAATCGGTTGAGATTTTTTTTTTTTACTTCTTTTTGTTTTGAAACTTTAAATCACTTCCAAAAGAAATAATAGAAAAGGAAACTTGCCTTTCATTTTTCGAAATTATTTTGTAGTTTTGACTTTTTAAAGGATAAAATTCGAATAAGAAATAAAAGAACCAGACGTTACTGTCAGCCATTACTAAAATAAATGAGGCTTTCGCATTTGATCAACAAACCAAAACCGAATTTTGTCATGGCCGACAGTGTACAGGCATTAAGAAAAAGAATTTATTATTATGTGTTATGATCATAGAAGTTTCCTGTTCCAAATTTGTGCACCAGTCAGGTTCCATGTTGTTTTTGGTTTTGTTTCGTTTTATTGCTTTCATTACTTTGATAGTTTTTACCCCAAATAAAAAAAATACGATCTTTTCTGTTATCAAATCTGCAAGTCATGATCTGTCTTTTAACATATTTTCAAATTGTTAATAAAATCAAATTATTTCTTTTTAACTTCGGTTTGGCTATAATTATTGGGATAATGGTTGGGTTTAATGTTTTTTCCACAATTTCCTTTCATTTCATATTATATGCATGTATTCATTGCTTTTTTTATATATAAAGCTTCAGATCATAACTAACTTAAATATGTCTTTAAAATGGATTACATTTAATGTCTCTTTATGTAGTTAATGTATTTGCCGTTCGACAGGATTCGAACCTGTATCCTATACGGAAACGTCATATAGTCAAAAAAATGTCTTATATATATATATATATATATATATATATATATATATATATATATATATATATATATATATATATATATATATATATATATATATATATATATATATATATATATATATATATATATATATATATATATATATATATATATATATATAGTAATATTTCTTTTAATAATATCGACAACGTTTATCAGCCCCATTTTTGTTGTAGTTTTTAAACCTTGCAATTCAGTTTTGCTCAATGTTTTTTTTTTTCTTCAATCGACCTTAATAATTTAAGCGTTGCGCTATGTTTGCAGCTTGGTCTCATCATTTTATCGTTGAAATTTTCCTATGAAACTGTAATCTCTAGTCTCATATTTTTTAACTGAATTAATTTCGAGTTCATTTTTTCCATGGATTCTCTGTACTGTGACATGCAAAACAAAATATCCAACATCTTAGAGAATTACAACTAATAAATTCTCTCAAATCGCATTTTAGTATTTGCAACTTCATGCGCATTTGAAACTTATTTTTTAATGTAAGAAAATTAAAAGACAATACATGTCTTTTAATTCTTGATCCTGACACGGCCAAGCGGGAACAATTCCAAGATGAGCAACTCGGTAAGGAACGAAATCAGCTCAGCAGAGACGTTCTAATTTTCCAAATAGCATTTCTTTTAATCATTTCAACTCAAGCAAGGCGATAATATCGTTATGATGCAAGGGTTACTTGGGCTGAAAGATAATAATGAGGAGAAAGGACATTAAAAGAAAAGGGTCCATTAAGACAAAAGATGTCGTTTTACGCCGCATTTCAATTTGTCAAGATTGTAGCTGACAGGCGGGCAAGAAAAAACAGAAAAGAGTTCCGCAGGTGAGAAGTGCAAGAAAAGAAAGTATTAGAATAGAGCATACCAATGTATCAAGTTCAACAATCAAACAGTGAGACCTAATTGACCAATCAAATAGTACGCTTAAATTCAAGAGAGAGCAGCCACGTCACGGCGGCGGAAACGATTGAAATCGAGATTATTGCTTTAGAGTGTGGCATCTGAATTGGTTTGATTTGTTTTACTGATATCAACATGTTGGAGGTTGTTTTATACTTGAACTGTTTTGCTGAACAATAGAAAAGCAGACATAGGTTCTGTTTGAATGAGAATCACAAAGGTATACACAGGTTTAATTTGCACGTGTCAGAAAGATAGATATTTGCTTTCTACGAGCGTAATAATGGTAGATAACTGTAAGTTTACACGAGAGTCAGGAAGATAACAAAAGATTTAATTGAACGAGAGTCAGAGATATAGGCATTGCTTTGTTTTACACGGAAGTCAAAACGCATGGGAGTGAGAAAAGTAGATACAGATTTGGTTTGAACGAGAGTCAAAAAGATAGCTATAGATATAGTTTTCGCAAGAGACTTCGGCTAGGATTAAGTTTGGTTAACGTTAGAACATGAATCATACATTTACAATATATGAGACGTGTGATATGAATGAAAAAAGGAGGGAGCAAGTAAAGATTATAAGGATAGTCTAGGTGACGATTACAACTGAGTAGAGAGTTCGACTCTCTTGGGCTCCCAATATGAAATTTGATAGTAAATAACCCAGCATGTGTCGAAGTTACATAAAATGAACACATCTACCCTAAATATAAACACTCAACTAATACAAATATGTAGATCCACTCAATTTAGGTTTTCCTTGATTGATTTTCTACGGCTTTGCGCGTTATTCTAAGGCAGAAAATATTTTTCCATGATGAGATTTTTTCGGAGATAATAATTATTTAGTGTAACATTACGATTTCTCACACATCTTAATAAGATAAGTAAATAAATGTGTTTCCTTTTAAATCCACTTAGTTATCTGGGTTTCGCAGTCCATCTTTGAGTAAGCTTAAATGTCAGTGTTTTGAGGATTTATGTCTACAGCGGCCTTTCAATTGGGAAACATTTTATCAATGACTTTAGATAATCATAAAAGTAGAATCTTTTGAAGAAGTTGGCAAACCCAAAAAGCCAAATAGGTGGAACACAAGTGACTGGATAGGGGGACAGGACCCCAGCCATTATCCATATATCCAGGGAAAAGTAGGAAGTCAAGGAGAAAGGAGTCTTGCAGTGAGAGAAGTAAGTAGGTGAACAGTTAGTTTAGTAGTTGCCCAGCGCCGAGGAGTGAGGAATCTGCAGTAAACGAAGCGATAGGCAGTGATTATAAGGGTCCTTTTCTGTGGCCGGAAGTTAGTAAGATAGACGTCTACTTCTCGAAGCTGGAGGAGAAAATTGTATTGTTGGTAACTCCCAACAAGTGTTTTTTTTTTGTTTTTTTTTTAATTGTCGTTATTAGTATTTTTTGTTGAATGCGATCACGCCCGAGATGACGAAGCTGTGAACATAGCGTGTTTGGTGTATATTCAGATAAAATCAACCTTGGAAGCACTTCGCCACGAAAGCCGTCACACAAGTCTTACTAATTAATCCATAGCTGGGGGAGAAGAGTTTGATTCAGATCTTTCCCAAGGGTATTTACGCGTAACTGAATATAACGAACCCATCTGGAACTGAAACTCAGCTCTCCGATTAACAATTCCGAGCCATTAACTCACACATCCAAGGCTACATTATATGCAATTCCCAAGCGGTCACCCATCAAGGAACTGAAGAATCTCAACGATTTTTTTTTATATTGGCGATCGTAGGGGAAGCGCTGTTTTAAAGTAATGTGGTCGTAAGCCCAACCAAATTTAGAAGGTTACAGTTAATACAAGAATAATACTGTTACAATATAAGAGGCATGTGATATGAATGAAAAAGGAGGTAGCAAGTGAAGATTATAAGGATAGTCTGGTTGACGATTACAATAGAGTAGAGAGTTCGAACTCCCTTGGGTTCCCGTTAAGAAATTCGGTAGTAAATAACCCAGCAAGTGTCGACATTTCGTAAAATGTACACATCTATCTTAACCTAACCTAACTTTAAGAACGCCTGCACACGAACACTTATGTCAGGCGCTCATGAGCGAAACGTCACGGTGAGATTCGTAAGGGTGTTCATCACTTTGTTTGTATGCTGAGAAAGTAAACTTGCAGAAACCAAGTGCGCAGTAACGCTCTCTGCTGTTCAAACGAAGGAATTATTTATATGCTTGTCCCCAGGTTGAAAATAAGTTTGGCCGCTGAGATCACTTACAGAGCTATACCGAACCCGGCTGGGAATAATTGATGAACATTTGAATTGGTGAAGGTGTTTAAGCAGACAATGATGCCACCTGATGTCCTAAGAGTTCGCCACTCCCCAGTGTGATATTTTACACTGTTCGTAAAATTCCTGTTCATCGACGAAGGAGCGAAAAAGTCAGAAAGAGTAGGTGGGAAATGAAAAAAAAAAATTAGAGAGAGAGAGAGAGAAACAGACAGACGGAGAGAGAGAGAGAGAGAAGTGAGAAGAAGGAAAGAGAGTGGAAGGAGATAATTAAGAATTTTATGAGACTATACTATTTTCTCGCTAGTCATGTAGATATATTTATACTTTGAGTTGCCATAAAGAGAAACTGTCTGCGTGGTTCCACGTCTTGAGATGTTCTTGTCGATATATCTCTGTAATTTATAAGGCTGTCTACAAACAGTGATGGTTCTATTTCAGTCAACTTAATATTTATTTCAGTATGGCCAATGGTTTAATTCGATCAATTTACTACAGTTTCTAAGTTTATTAAGTTATTACTAAGTCCAATTTGATCGTAAAAAAATTCACTATCTATTAGGTTGGTGCAAAAATAATGACGTAATAATGTCGTTTTTTGACGTATTTGTTAACGTCAAAAACGCCATTATTACGTCACTTTTTTGCACCAACCTAATATCTATCTATCTATGTGTATATATATATATATATACATACATACAGACAGACACACACAAATATACATGCATACTTACATACATACAGACACACACACATATACATACATACATACATGCAGACACACACACACACATCTATCTATCTATCTATCTATCTATCGATAGATAGATAGATGCCTTTTATTTTATATATATAAATGTCTGTGTGTGTGTAAAAAGTGTATATATATATATATATATATATATATATATATATATACAAACCTACTCCAATATAAAACATACTTAAGAGAGATATAAAATTAACCCCTCCCTATACTTTATATTGTCTGTTTAACTGCCACTCTCAACCCCCTCTATTAAATTACAAAAATTACACTACCCACCAATTTCTAATCCCATTTTTCCTCTCAATTCGTTGTTGGAAGTTTTACCTGATGATCCTGAATCCTTAAAAAAGGATTTAGGTGAAATAAAATATCGTAATGGTACCTTAAAGTGGTTTGTTTTTCATTACATATTCATATATATATATATATATATATATATATATATATGTGTGTGTGTGTGTGTGTGTGTGTGTGTGTGTGTGTGTGTGCCTGTGTGTGTGTGTAATATATTATATATATTATTATTTATATATTATATGCGCGTTATTTATTAGAAAGCGCTCAATATCAGAGATAGAGGTAACATATTAGGTTGGATTGATGTGACTTTGTGACCCTGGGTTGCACGCTAAACCCAAGGTCACAAACTCACATCAATCCAATAATATACATATATATATATATATATATATATATATATATATATATATATATATATATATATAGAGAGAGAGAGAGAGAGAGAGAGAGAGAGAGAGATAGATAGATAGATAGATAGATAGATAGATAGATACCATTTATTCTTTCCACACTTACTATTCCCCTTTCTTTCCTCACACCCCTGATTCCAAATCTGTTTTCTTACATCTTTACTTCTCTCTTTTCGGCTAATCTCGTTTCCTAGTGAAATGATATTTTCTGTATGGTATTTTCGATTCTCTATTTTGTTGCTTGAAATAAAAGTTATTGCAATTTACTGTTAGTGTTATGTCAATTCATTCAAAAACAGAATTTTTGACGGCAATATTTAAATATAAATCTTGAAATTATAAAATATATTTTCACACCTTCAAAAATATCTCACTCTGAACACTTAAAATCTGAACCAAAGCATTATATACATATATAACTAACTATAAGGCATTGATCTTTTCTTTTTTTTAATCTGTTTCGTTCCAGGCCTCATCCTATTCTTCTGGGATTTTTTCGCATACTTTTTATTCTGCGATGACGTTTTCGTATACTTTAGGCGACGCAAGATTAGGTACTAAAAAATCGAGAAGAAATAACTAAATCTCATTTGCAAGATGGAGTGTTTGGTTGTCAGCGCGAGTAACAATAAAAGGACATGGAAACAAATAGGTCACCCATGTTTGAAATCGGAATGAGACAGCTCGAATTTCTTGGAAACATAATAAGGAAAGCGGGTTTGGAGAATTTGACTCTTACAGGACATACAGAAATCAAGAGAGACAGATGGAAACAGCGCGTAACCAAACAAGTGTGTGCAAACGTATAACAGAACAGGGTCTGTGAGTGATGGTATGAACAATTATGTTACTGACAGCTTCAAACGATTGGAAGTAGGAGAGAGCGATGATCTCATGCCTCTAGAAAAGAACATATATATTAACTTTTATTCATTTTTTCTTCCATATTCTTTCTATTCCTCTTTTGTATTTTCCAGTCTCTTTCAAATTTTTTCTTCTTCTTCTTCTTCTTCTTCTTCTTCTTCTTCTTCTTCTTCTTCTTCTTCTTCTTCTTCTTCTTCTTCTTCTGTGCGATAGTATGTGCGATAACAAATACATGTACCTTTCGAGAAGCAGCCATTTTCTTTTTCATACACAACTTTTGAAATGTGTAAAGCATGACAAAATCAAAATCTTCTTCTTCTTCTTCTTCTTCTTGTATTTCGTATGCTGTGAGCTTCAGTTGTGAGTATAAGTTTTTTTTGTATTTCTTTAAGGCTTGGGTGACTAGGAATCCCTTCAATGAGTCTATCGGAAACATTTCCAATCAAACCGAGGGTCACAACTACAACTAGAATTGTAAATGTCTTCATGTGCCACATTTTTAGATTTATTATTATTATTATTAGTAGTAGTAGTAGTAGTAGTATTTTAGTATTATTGTTATCACTAGCATTAGTAGTAGGCGTAATAAATGTTATTTTCTTTTATATCTTATTTCTTTTTCAGAGGTTGCTCCTCATTTCTTGCATTTTTTGTCCTTGAAGCTTTTCTTATTTGTGTTTTTATTCAGATAATTTTAATTCCATTCCACACCCCTATCTCTCTCTTTCTCTCTCTCCCTCTCTCTCTCTCTTCTGTTATCTCATTTTCTTTCACAACTCTTGGAAGATTTTTTCTATTATCCCAAGCAAAATAGTATTAGAACAAAAAATCTCTCCTGCTAACCTTCAACAATATTAAAGGTAAAAAAAAAGTAACATTTGCCTTATCATTCTTTGTAAAGAACCGGCCTTGATGGTTTTGGATGGCATTTATAGATAATAGTTGAAAGTCAAGATGGCGTCCATGATTGCGCCGTTACGCCCGCCGGAAGTGATTCATTCGGACCGGGGAATCGATCTCTTAGATTATTATGATAACTTCCCCCTCTTCTACTAGAAAAAAATGCGAACTACTTTTTCTTTCTCTAACTCCCTCGGTTAGCCGACAACCGATGGAATTTTGATACCAAAAAAGTATGTGCGATAACAAATACATGTACCTTTCGAGAAGCAGCCATTTTCTTTTTCATATACAACTTTTGAAATGTGTAAAGCATGACAAAATCATATTTGATATAGGAAATTCATATAGCCTGAACGAGACAAGCAGATAAAATAATGGTTTAGATAAAAAAAAATAGAAAAAAAAATGGCAACTAGAAATACACTTACACTTAAAATCAGAATGGAACTATTGACATTTCTGAAACACGCTATGAGAAAATACGGTTTGGAAAGTTTAACAGAGGAAGACGTCGATAAATTATGCAATGAATTAGTGGGCGTGAATGACATAGCAGGAACAGGTAGGAATGGTAAAGAGGCAAAATTTAGTTAGAGCTACAAGGAACATGAAGTTATCGAGAGAAATGTTCACCCAGGTCCTGAAAAGACATCGCCCATAAATGACTTTGATAATAAAATTTCTATCGTGACAACTAGTCCGATGTAGTCGTTTAGCAAGGGAACTAGTTGAATCTTTCGCAACTTAGAGTGGAGTTGATTTCGATATAATGATAAAGGATTCACGACTGGAGTACCTTGTGTAAAAGGTGGAAAAGTAACGTGTAGCTAAAGTAAAAAAAAACGATCTATTTCAAAATCTTTACGATGTTAACACATTGCTGAAACATTGTCTTCTTAACTTCAGTATCTTACAATCCTATTAAATTGAGCTGCAAAAACATCCTTTATAAATAGCAAATACGCAAACAGTACAAGGATTTCTAGTCATATATGGGAATTTAAAAACAAATTACTTTAAAAATACCATGGAAAATATAAACAAAAGTATCAGCTTACAACAATAAATCCTAAAACTGGTAAATCTTATATTTTTAGGCTTATCCAGCTGGTTTCTTTGAACATTTTCTATCCAAAGATAACTGTTGCATTCATTCTTTTGAGTCAGAGACAAAGACAAAATCCACGCAGTGGAAACGCTCCCATCCTCACCTGCACCAAAGACGGTTAAGGTAGTTTCATCTGCAGGAAATTTATGGCCTCATTTCTTTGAGATGCAAAAGTCATTGTGTTTATTGGCGATCTTTAAAAGTGTCACACCATCAATGGTCATTACTATGCCAATTTGCTGGGGGAATTACGAGAAAACTATCAAGAGCAAATGCTCAAGGAAAGTAATGAAAGTGGTCTTGTTTCACCAGAGAAATTCTCCAGTGGACAATTCCTTGGATGCTGTGATTAACTGGGGTATTGAACAGGTTGATCACCATCCCTATACTTCTGATATGGCCCCACGTGACTAACATCTGTTTACCAACTTGAAAAAAATACTTGGCTGGGAACCATTATGAACGCGATAATGATATCTTATTTGGTGTTTCTCTATATTTCTGAGATGAGGTATTGTGTACACTATTTAAATTATTCGGACTATTGTCCTCATCGTTGTCGCCATATTTATTACAACGTTTCGGCCGTTGTACGCTCCGGCTTTCTTCAGGCGCTTGGAATGTCGAACTGAACCCTTTATTTCGCTCACCGGGGTGGAGTGTTCTAGTTTCACGTGCCATGTTTAATGGATGCCAGTCATCATTTATCTCCTGTTAATTCCTCTCTGCAAGTTCTCCACTGCCTTAACCGGGTATTGAACTCACACACTTTAGATCATACCACTGGATCTAACCAACACCTTTATCCACAGTGCCATGTGTCCTTGGTGTTGCTGGCTTGTTTTACCAACAAGATGAACAGTCTTCTTCAAACAAATTTAAGATTATCTTGAATGAAACAATGCAGTTATTAATAAGAAGTGTTGAAATGAATGCGTACAAAATTTCACAGTTCTAGCATCACTCCTTCATAGACAACCAATCACCTCGTAGGTAGATTAGATAGATAGATTGATTGATTGAGAGGAAATGGCGTAAGGGAGTAGCTATTTAATGAGTGCAATATAGTCTACCTCTAGAGAATAACGATATAGATGTATGTAACTAGCTTTAGAGACAGGCAGATAAAGAGATATAGAAACAGCAAAATTTGCAAGATGGCAACATTTAAATGAAATTTGGATTAAGAAGACAGGGACATATCGAAAATTAAATCGGTACGTCGCGTTCAATTGAACGGAGACAATATATATATATATATATATATATATATATATATATATATATATATATATATATATATATATATATATAAATAGGAAAAAATCGTTAGGTAAATAATTCAAAGTTCTTTAGTATTTTTATTATTATTTTTTTTTAAATAGTGCTCGATACAAAAGTAGAGCATAAATATAATTATTTATATAAAAATATGATTCCAACACGCTACATAAGAGTTCTCATGTTTCAAAACAAGAGCTGAAAACTTCAATATAATTATTTGAATTAAATATATATATATATATATATATATATATATATATATATATATACACACACACACACACACCTCGCCGTGGTGTAATAGTTAGCAAGCTTGTCTCGCTAAAACAGTTATGACTGAATAGTGAGTTCGATCCTCACTTGGTGCTCCACACTCTCGGCCGTGTGCTACATCTAAGCTACACTTAGAAAATCATTAGGGGCAGCTAGAGGTGGTGTAATGCTTAGCAAGCTCGTCTCGCTAGAAAAATTACGAATGAGTAGTGATTTCGATCCTCACTGGGTGCCCCAATTCTTCGGCGTCATATCACATCTAATCTATACTTGGAACAATCACCATAATGAAATAGAGAGTTTTAAAATAAAAATAAATGTTTGTAAATGTATCCGAAAAGTCTTTTGTAGCCGATTAAGTGATTGAATTGAGCAGACAGTTGTTCACTGTATAAATAAAGTGATTACAGACATGTGGATAAAGTAAAAGGCGTCTAGATGCAGACAGGTATAATTTAAACCGGGGATAGACACAGCTAGAAGGTGATAGTTAACAAGAATGTACCAAAGGTTTAAACCAATGCGTACATCGATAGTAATAGAGAACGACAAGCGGTTATTGCATTTTGTTTAGACAAATACAAATATTTAACATATAACGATAGGAACAGATGTTGATAGATAACTACAGATGAAGTCAAGATATTAACCAGATGTAGATATGATAGAAAAGATGCTACTGAATGACCGCCATAAATAAATCTTTAAATCGATTTAGATATTTATAAACAGATGTTGGATTTAGCTCTCTCTCTCTCTCTCTCTCTCTCTCTCTCTATATATATATATATATATATATATATATATATATACATATATATATATATATATACATATATATATGTGTGTGTGTGTGTGTGTTAAAATGATAAGAAAGAACGGTAAGATTTATAATCAGGTATTCTTAGCAATTATTTTTATATTAATTAATAACAGTGTTCATTAGAAACATTAGACAATAATATTGCAATTATTTTCTTTTTTAAAAAAATATGATTCCATCGCTTCCCAGAAATTTCTATTTCAAAACTGAAACTAAAGTAGTAAATTTTATTATAAAAATTAAACTTAAAATCCAAAGCTTCTTTCCATTGTCAAATAACCTTCTAAGAAATTTACTTAATTTATAAGCGCAGACAATCTTAATATTTTGAGTTGTTATGGTTAAGGAAAATGCAATCAATTTTACTTAGGAGTAGTTGGGCTTTAATTTCCCTAGACAACTTATGTATCAAATATATGAGTTACTTACAAATTCAGGTTAAGTTTAGATGGCGTTGGGGTGTGGTGCCTGCTCACAAACGTAGAAATCCGTTATTCAGCGTGTCGTCTGGGTTTTCAATGACAAAAACATTTCGGCATTTTTATTTATCCGTTTAATTCATATTTTTATACAGAAATATTAAGTCTGTCTGCGCTTATGACGTTCAACATTTCAATATCTTATCCGCCAGACTGTTTCCTGGTCTAATTTAAGTCTGACCATTAACTTTAAATTATATATATATATATATATATATATATATATATATATATATATATATATATATATATAAAGAGATTAAAGTCATGAAGATTTGCTGTGAAATTTAATGGCGCGCTGCAGTGATAAACAGATTTAAATCTAATGCATTAGGTCGTGTTATAAATAAATTGTTTTTCTTTAATAAGATTTTTCTTAAAAACAATCACATGCATTTACATTTTATTCATAAATATATATATATATATATATATATATATATATATATATATATATATATATATTATGAAATGGACAAAGTCCGACAATTATTTTAATATATTTTATGTTTATACATTATTTTTATGGATACAAATATTTAAATAAATGCTCTGTTTATAATAAACAGTATTAAACAACATTTACCGGCCTGAATGTCCGAGAAATTTTCGCAGAAAATATTCGTCCTCCGACAAGAATCGAACCTGTATCTCTTCTGCCTTTAGACTTCAATCTTCCATGAATCTTTTACGTACATTCATATCTGCTCAAAGCGCATCCACATGTAAACAAATGAGGTCACACATTATGAAATGGACAAAGTCCGACAATTATTTTAAGCCATTTTTATGTTTATACATTCTTTTTATAGATACAAATATTTAAGTAAATACTCTGTTTATAATAAACAGTATTAACAACATTTACCGGACTGAATGTCTGAGATATTGTCATAGAAATTATGTGACCTCCGACTGGGATTGAACCTGTATCCTATAGGGAACCATCATATAGCCTGACATGCTTTTACCGATTTTGCCACAGAGGGGCGTTTCAGTTAGCAAGGTCAATTTTACTGCTTTTAAAATACATTTTACCATGATTTTCTTACATTCATTCATTTACATTTTCGTACATTCATATCTGCTCGATGCGTATCCAAATGTAAGCAAATGACATCACACATTATGAAATGGACAAAGTCTGACAATTATTTTAAGACATTTTTATGTTTATACATTCTTTTTATAGATAAAAATGTCTTAATATATATATGTGTGTGTGTGTGTGTGCAGTGACTTGCGGCCAAGTATCAGGTAATTCTTAGATAATTTCGATTAAACGTGGGTCTTGGGACTATAAAGATCCATGATAGGTACCGTCTTCTAGTTGTGATGGCATATAAACGAAGCCATGTCGTATTTCACATACACTATCTCAGATAAATTTAGAGGCGTTAGAGGCGGCGTTAATGTATGGTATCATTGCAAAAATATTAACTAAAACCCTACAGTCTAATATTGATAGAACCATAACATCTGCAAATGGAGACAGCATTCAAATAAATTACAGCTCAATAGACCGCTCCCTGATATTTCTACAGTCATACATGAATGCAGAATACGCTTTTCATGACAATGCTTGCGAGCAAAACAGGAAGTGCCGTGTGATCTACTGCTCTAAACATCTAAACAGTGAACAAGACGGGTTAGTTACCTAGCAACCTGTTATGGAGTTTGAAGTTTTTTTTTATCTTCAACCTTATGAATGCAAATACCTCGTCGCCAAATGTGTTATGGAGTGATTTCAGAGTGGAGGCTTGTATTTTTACTAAGTCGGTCCTAAAATAGGTTCGACGTACAAAACGTTAGGAACTTGATATAATAGGTAATGACGCAGAGAAATCTAGTTGTGGTCGCTGATGCTTTAGTATCCGACTAAGGGTCGTCCGGCATCGACTGACTGACCGACCCACTGAGCGACTCCCTGAGCCACTCGTACTACTCCTACTTATTATAGGTGGGAGAGTCTATTAACTATAGAATAGGTGTGTTCCATTATAACACAAACACATACATTAACCAGCTATGTTATGTTACAGAATAAAACCCTAATGACATTCCGAACTTGATGCAAAACTGTGATGGTTGGCGTAATAGACACGGAATGTCCGAGCTAACTCGACCGAATAAATTTGGTCTTGGATCTTGTTTCCATTAAATTAGATTTTTCTCATCATAGCCTACATTCATTTACGCCCAAATACCCGTGGGAAAGGTACGTATTCATATCTACCCTTAACCTATGGGTTAAATATTTTCACTGGTCTGGAAAA
This sequence comes from Acanthosepion lycidas, assembly GCA_963932145.1. Taxonomy (NCBI): domain Eukaryota; kingdom Metazoa; phylum Mollusca; class Cephalopoda; order Sepiida; family Sepiidae; genus Acanthosepion; species Acanthosepion lycidas. The sequence goes on from OZ010583.1 coordinate 88,942,509, forward strand.
TATCATTGTTATACAAAAAATATTAATGCAAGATTCGCTCCCAAAATATATTAATCTTACAATCTAAAAAAGTTTCGGGTTTAGATAACCCACAAATTGTTGATAAACCCTAAAAAACGAAGAGAATCAGCAAATCAAACAACATCAAAACATTTTACAGTGAGAGGAAAAGATAATCATCGATTAGTGAAATGGGGTACTGTTGTCATATTTGGTCGGGATTTACCCCATCGTCACTTTCCAGTTCAAAATCGTCTTCGAATTCTTGTCAGTGAGGAATTATTTTCCAGCCACCTATCTCTCTCCTTCAAGCGGGATGTAGCGAAACTCTCACTGTTCTATAGCTGTGTCCATCGAAAGTGCTCGGATGAACTAGATTCCTTGATTTCCCAAGCTCTAACCTTCACGTCTAAGACCCGCTACGCAACTTACATTGTAGCAAACCACATACATTCACTCCGTATTCCACTTCAACAGGTACTACTCACCAACCACTACTCTGTGGATGTTTCCCCTATCACTGAAATATTAACCTGCTGTCTTGAGTTAATTGTTATCTTTCTTTTATATTCATATAAACTATTCCTTCATGTGACCCTCTGCCTAGAGTGAACGCCTGGCTTGTACAGTGTGAATCAGTGTAAAATAAAAAAAATGGTCAGGTGAAAATTGTTTTCGGGTAGCAACGGACCAACCGAATTCCAAAATTTGTGTTTATTTAGAAACACTGAGGCATTCCGTTGTTTAGAGGAAGACCCCCATTTTTTACATTTTGACGTTATATTAGTCTATGTGTTCATTGACAAGATTCATGATGTCAAAATAGCAAAAGACAAAATCCTTCAAAGGACAGAAAGATAAAAATACTTTGAAGATGGAACGAATATATCGGAGGACAATTTCACAAGGAAAGAAGAATGCAGAAGACAAGTGAGACACATGAAAGTAGCGAGCAACTTAACTCGCAGAACCTTTTCTGCCTTCCGTCAGCATGGCTGGTTCTAAACTTCAAGAGAGCAACCCTTTTCACCTTGTTGGACTCACATTTTCGACTTACATAAAGTCGAGTGATTATATTGAATCAATTGCTAGGACGACTGCTGGATAGTTGGTTCGGCTGTTTAGCGTTAGACAAGTCTCCTCAGAATCCACCTTGCACATTTATAAATATACAATTCGCTCGTTCATTTAATACTGATGTCATATCTAGTCTGGTGCCCAAACATATATCTCGGGATTTTTGACGATATTCAAAGAACGGTCTGTAATTTCATCGAATGTCACTTGTATGGTTCCATCACAATTTCACATTTCTCACCTGTGCAGTTCCCTTCGGATTTCCTGCTTCCCTAACGCCTAACATTTTACCATTGAACTGGCTAGATGCAACCGTCAATTCTATTCTAATATTCACAGATGTGGATAAGAATCCGACAATATGATAAATGGAAATAAAGAACAAAGTAGGAATCACAATTTAACGTTTCACCTTTATTACGGCATCTTCAGAGATCGAGTAAAGAAATAAAAACCCAAAGAGACAGTGTACTGGAATGTTATAATTTTTAGTGGTTCTCATTTGTAAGACACGCGTCACGTGTATAAACGCAATGGATAATATGTGTGAGGAACATTTAGGATGTTAAAGTGTATGGCAGTGCAAGTGTGTGTAAAGGAACGCTTGTGTGTATAGGTGTATGTACGAGGGTAACCTTAATTCATATGGGTATAAGTGTGTGTTACCCTCGTAATTGTCGGTGAAATGTAGCGCTGTGTTACAAAATAACCAAATATTAGGTTGGTGCAAAAATAATGACTTAATAATGTCGTTTTTAAAGTTAAAAAATACGTCAAAAAACGACATTATTACGTCATTATTTTTGCACCAACCTAATACATTATTTCATGAGACATGCTTCTACAAAAACATGCTGCCAAAAGATACTCAATATATATATATATATATATATATATACAGAGAGAGAGAGAGAGAGAGAAATGTGTGTATTTGCGTGTGTGTGTATTTAGACAGCAATCCTTCTTTCATGCATGTTTCATTGAATACGACAGACAAGGTGCTTTGATTTAGGTTTTTATACAATTTATCTTATAATCTTTGATCTTTTTTTTTCAGATGGTAAATTATATAAAATCTGTCCAATTGTTCTTAATTTCCGAGCGCTTTCGGCTATAACTTTCGCCATTTTCAAGGTCGAAATATATTAACTGTTAACAAGAAATAGATTGTTGTATGTATATATTTATATAATGTTTTCATTTTCAAAACTCGGTCAAGACATTGTGTCCATGTATATTTTTGAATGCTGTTTTCTTTTTTTATTAATAAGGTTTTCATTATATTTTGCCTTTTTACACACACACAGACATATATATATATATATATATATATATATATATATATATATATATATATATATATATATATATATATTCATATTCTACTGAACCTCATTTCTTTTTATGTGGGGCTGGAATTGTTACATTCTAGTTTAGGTGTAAATTCTAGATATTACTAAAAGTTATGTACACCAGTAATTATATGGAAGCGCTATTTGCTTTGTTAACTGTATACACACGTCATAAAAATAGTATTTTAATTAGCATCTAATGTTTTACTGTCTCTTTTCCATCAGATCTGAATGTACAACAAGTTACTTTGACAAAACACACACAAAACAGTAAAAACACACATACATACATATATATATATATATATATATATAGAGAGAGAGAGATAGATAGATAGATAGATAGATAGAGAGATATATATATATATATATATATAGGGAGAGGGAGGGAGATACTGTACTACTTATTATTTTGACTATTATCCCCGTATCCATTTGCCTTCCTCGCTACGAATTTTTCTACTTCTGTTCTAGACACGAACGATAACCCCTGTAGGCCTTTTCGGGCGTGACAGAACAGAATAAAACTCGTTACGTGACAGCAGGGAAGCGTTTTCCCTGAGGGACACGTACTAATTATTTCAAGAACGATACTCAATGCATAACTCCGCGGGGGGAAAATCAAAATTAGGGTGAAATAGGACACCTTCCTAAGAAAATAATATGTAAAGTAGTCCCACTAACTAAAAGTTGCACGTGTCTTATATATATATATATATATATATATATATATATATATATATATTTTTCCGAGATGCAACTTCTTGAACTTATCGTTTTCGGGAGGCGATCTCAGCGTTGTTCTTTGCTTGAAAACCATAGAAATAATGAGTGTAAACCGTATCGGAGGTTGAACCAAGACAACTGAGGGAAAATGGTTACGGAACTATTCAGCCGCCGTCGAGTTTTATGCTAATACGAAGACACATGGCATCGGTAACGAGGATTTGAGTCTCCTGGAGTTATTCAAACACTCCTAATTACTGTAAATAAGCCTATTATAGTTGCGGCATAGACCACAGGTGAGATTTGTGGGCGTTTAGATAATATAAATGTGCCTGAGCAGGCGTCTTCAACAGGGATTATATAGCCGCCCTGGAAGACATGTGTGCTAGGAATAGTTTAGTTGGCGATATTG
>OZ010583.1:88951075-88986075 GCA_963932145.1 Acanthosepion lycidas
TATAAAATCTTTCTCTCAAAAACAGCTTTTGAGAAAAATACGTTTTTTAGATCCACTAATTTTTATCCCTCTTTCTAGATTTGACGGCGTTACCTTCCCAACGTTTCGATTAAGGTTTTGTGGAAAGTCAAAATTATGTCGTTATTTTATGTTCGTGTTACATGAATTATCAATTTTAGTTGCTGCTGATGATGATCTTTTTCAAGTGATGTGGTTGCTGGGATTTGTTGAAACTTTTTGTTTCTTATTCTCTAGCGCTAGTCTATGAGAATTAACCGTTCTGTAAATAGAAGATTCGCGCAACACACTCTTTCCACCATTTGCATTTTAACGGAACAAGGCTAGGCTTTGTAAAATAACATACAGAGGCGTCGATCAACAAACACGTACACACCCAGCGTTCCCGCAGACACACGGTCCCAAATATACATAAACACATATAGTCAATCTTTTTTATATAACGACGAAATTTAGATCAGAATTTTAATCCCAGTGAAGCTGGTGTTATTTTAAGAATCGGCAATATTTTTAGTCCTGATCTGGCTTCTCGACTTCAGGCACTTCCTCAGCGACGTGGTGCTCTCAGAGTATGATATCTACCGAGGCATTTGCGAACCACCGTAAATAAATAACTCATAACTCATTATTGCTGGAAAATTCTAAGGGAAAAAGCGATGACCTATTTACTGTTCTTTAAATGCCATCTAATCAGTTTACACACATTAAAATCAATATTCGATGATTTTTAAAAAAAATTTGTATAAAGAATTGTTAATGATTTTTAATATATAATCCGTTCACCTTTTACTGCCTTTAGCCCTAAGCCCAACCCGAAATCCCAACCCTAAACACTAACCCTAACCTTAACCTATATCATACTTCCAACAGTTAGTAAATATCATACCATAGTAGAAAATGAATAGTAGATATCATACTATAGTAAAAAAGGGATGGTAGGTATCATACTATAGTAGAAAATGAATAGTAGATATCATACTATAGTAGAAAAGGGATGGTAGGTATCATACTATAGGAGAAAATGAATAGTAGATATCATACTATAGTAGAAAAGGGATGGTAGATATCATACTAAAGTAGCTACATGTTGACTCCCTCTGCCTTTTCTATAAATATTTTCATTATAATTGTTCAAATGAGCTCTTTGCTACGGTGAAATTTGTGAATTCAAGCGCAGTACTAGACTGGCCATTAATTTACAGTCGAGTTGGCTAGATGTGAATTAAATTCTACGCTTTTCTCGCACTTCTCGTGTATGGAACTCTCCTCTGCCTCCAGTTGTCCGTTCATCTTTTATCATCAAAAATTAAAATGCATTGTCAGTGGTCATCTACTGCCCTGCTGATTACTCTTCTTTTATTATCGCTCTTTATTAATGTTTCTGTTTTCTAACACTTCCACACCCAGTACTCGACTTGTGTCTTAATGGCTTTACTGCCTTGCTTGTTGTGACCTGGATTTAAAAAAAAAAACAAATACCACCCCCCAAAAAAAAACTTGACAATTCGTACGGTTTTTAAATGGGTATTTGTAATATAGGACACTTGAGTTTGAACATAGATCCCCAGTGAGCAAACACGGGCGATCCCATTATTGAATTGATCACGTGACTGTGGGAGAAACGCATAAGTAGAAAGTAGCGTGACTTCTAAACGATCACCATTTATATTATATGCTCTATTACTAACTGTTTCTAGTCTATCCTCTATTACTATACGGTTCGATATTCTCTACTCTATTCTCTATACAAATTATTATTCGGTGGTTACTTTTCCAGCGAGTATTATCGAGCAAGTACTATAGGTACGAGTGTTATTTGAAGGCGTCTGACACCAGTATCCTTCAACGGCATTACTCTAGTTGCATCTGCGATTACAAAGTCTCTACTACAACGAGCATTACGAAAGTGACAATGAGTATTTGTTGGCATTACAAAAGTGGCAACGAGTGTTCGTTGACATCACAAAAAATTTTCTCTCCATAAGGCGCACTATATTTTTTCAGAGAAACTCCCCAACGTATATTGCGTTTAATACACACCAATTTTAACCTTAATGATACAATAGTAACATCTAAACAATCTTGAATTACGTACCTTGATGGCTCTGAAATGAAATGCACATGATTATAATTGACTAAAGATACTGTTTTGAATTCAAATCGAAAAAAATTACTGTTATGGCTACCGGTCTCTCGCTTACAATTGCAAGCAGGGCAACATTTAAATGACTCGCTCTTTCTAACAGCGACTAGATGATCAACAACGTACATTTTACATCATGTAAAATACGTGTTATTTAAGGACTGTGACACTTGAAAAACATATGAAGAGTGTTGTGTCGAAACATTCGAGTGCTTCAAAGGAAAGCTTCTTAAACACTATATCAACAAATCACTTTTATATGTTAAAATATCGGTAATATCCACTTACGATGAAATCTTACGTTGTTATATCTTCTTATTTATGTGCTGTACGTGCTGGGTACGACGTTAAACTGCATCCAACAGCAAGGCCTCTGATCAGGAGGGTTTGAGGATCGTGGAACCATCTCTTAATTCCTGATGTTCCCAGGTCCACCCGGACCCGGGGTGGTAACACCTGTTAGGGTGACACCTATGGGCAAATTGCATCCGCGGCCATATGTATGAAGGTGAACTGCATCCGTATCCATGGGTATGACGGTAAACTGAATCCGCGTCCATAGGTATAGCGGCAAACGGCATCCGCGTACATGGATATGACAGTAAAATCCATCCGCTTCCATGGGTATGACGGTAAACGGCATCCGCGTCCATGGGTATAGCGGTAAACGGCATCCGCGTCCATGGGTATAGCTGTAAACTGCATCTGCGTCCATGGGTATGACGGTTAACTGCACCCGTGTCCATGGGTATAACGGTAAACTGCATCTGCTTCCATGGTTATGACGGTAAACTGCATCCGCGTCCGTGGTTATGAAGGTAAACTGCATCCGCGTCCATGGGTATAGCGGTAAACAGCATCCGCGTCCAAGGGTATGGCGGTAAACTGCATCCGCATCCATGGGTATGACGGTATGCTGCATCTGCGTCCATGGGTATAGCGGTAAACTGCATCCGCGTCCATGAGTATGACGGTAAACTGCATCCGCGTCTATGGGTATGACGGTAAACTGCATCCACGTCCGTGGGTATAGCGGTAAACTCACTCCGCGTCCATGGGTATGACGGTAAACTGCCTCCGCATTCGTGCGTATGACGGTAAACTCCATCCGCGTTCATGGGTATGACGGTAAACTGCATTCGCGTCCATGCCTATGACAGTAAACTGCATCCGTGTCCATGGGTATGACGGTAAACTGCCTCCACGTCCTGGGTATGGCAATAAACTACATCCACATATTAGGTATGGCGATATAGTACGTGCAGCAGAAAGACCGTTTTTGAAAAATTAAAGGTTGTCGGCTATACGTTTTTCGAAAAGTAGTATTACTAGCTATACGTTTTCGAAGGAATAATATTGCCAGCAGTGTGTTTTTGAAAAATGATATTACCAGCTATACGTTTTTGGAAAAATTATATTACCAGCTGTACGTATTTGGAAAAATGATATTACCAGCTGTTCGTTTCTTGAAAAATAATATTACCAGCTCTACTTTTTTGAAAAATAATATTCGCAGCTATACGTTTAAAAAAAGAAAAATATTACCAGCTATATGTCTTTTAACAAAATCTTATTCAATGGAATTGTAACTGGGGTCAAATCCCTGTGAAAGGATGATGTTTTTTAAAAAAATGTTGCCAGTTATACGTTTTTGGGAAAAAAATAATGTTGTCAGCTATACGTTTTTGAAAAAAATATTATGCCAGCTATACGTTTTTGAAAGAATGATGTTGCCAGCTTTGGGTTTTTGAAAAAAAAAATAATGCTGCCAGCTATACGCTTTTGAAAGAAATAATGTTGCCAGCTATACCAAAATCATTTTCGGCATAAAGTTACCACTAAGGTTGGAATGCCGTTAAACAAAACAAACAAACAATCAAACAATTTATGTGCCGTGTCCCTTCGGGGTATAGGCGATAATGTATCTCCACTTCGTCCTATCTCTTGTAGCTCTCAATAAGTTTTGTCCCTTTCTTACTTCCCCCAGATCCTGTTCTGAAATCCACATGCTTAAGCCCGCTAGGTATGTCACGCGTGTCTCACTTTCCCTCTATTCGCCTTGCGAGTATCAGATTCTCCAAGCCCTCAATCTAATTATGTCCCCGAACTTTCAGCTGCTTCTTCCTGATGTTAAATGTAAACTTCCTCCTTGTTTGTGTCCTCTCCAAAACCTCACCGTTGCTCACACGCTCGGTCCATGATATCCTTAGCATCCTTCTGTAGAACCATACCACCGTTGCCTAGAGTCTCTTCTTCATCTTTAGGAGACAGTCCAACATTGACTGCTGTAAAAGAAGACAGATTTCGCGTAGAAATTCAGCTATATATCATGGGTAATAAACATATATATATATATATATATATATATATATATGAAAATATTGTAGAAAATAGGAAAGAAACTGGTTTGGTAAATAATCCAAAGTTCCTTAGTATTTTTGTAATTATTTTTAAAAAATAGTGCTCGATACGAAAGTAGAGCATAAATATAATTATTTATTTAAAAATATGATTCCAACTCGCTACATAAGAGGTCTCATGTTTCAAAACAAGAGCCGAAAACTTCAAAATAATATTTGAATTAACTTGAGTTAAAGTAGGCTCTGTTCCATCTTCAAGCGAAATTTTTTGGGAATGACTTATTTCTGAAATTTACGAGTTTTAATAGTATGGTCAGAATTGAAATCAAAAATATCCATGGTAACATCAAGGGCGGATTGTTTAGAATCGGCAGGGGTGGGGTGTTGATAATTTTTATCTGTATAGAGTTACTTTCATAGATGCCGGGTCACGGTAAGGTGGGGGTGGCTAAATTTACGACGGGGGAAGTTTTCGCATAGTCTGGCTTGAGCGTCTACGGAGATTTATTTATTTATTTTTATTTTATTCTTTTATTATATCTCTTTATGAAAGGGATTTTTGTATATGAAAAGGCCGTAACGTTTGTTATTTGATGACTTCATAAAGGTTTATCAATTTTTGTAGGTTATTAAAACTATGTATATGGGCTATGGATTTTAAAATTTATTTTTTGTATGCGTGTTTTTAGCTAGTTATTCAGAGCGTAAGTTCAGTTGTGTCGGCAGAAAACCGTTAATTCTTGCCGGTTGTTTAATAGGTTTTTATTGTTTAGAAGCACTATACATTATTAAGCTTCTAAACAATAAAAACCTATTAAACAACCGGCAAGAATTTACGGTTTCAGTGTCGCTTGTATCCTTTCTCAACGAGACGGGAAATAAAAAAATGAAATTGGACTTTTTTCCTGGTGGAATATTTCTTCTTTTTCCGCATATGTTATTTTTCTGAAGAGATCTCTTAGATTTAGGGCTTGTTATTTGCCATGATTATGGTAGCAGAGTGTTTGCAGAAGGCTTTTTTAGGAAACAGTATTCACTGAGCTAGCCTAAACTCCTATTTAAACCTAGAATGTGCGACTTCATGTTAAAAATGTATTTTAACTCGAACTTTCGGTGTTCTTGTCCGCACTTAAATGAAGCCACTAAACGGATACATTTAACGTTATCAATGTTATGGTCAGTTTGCTTTAAAATGTACAGTTACAGCCAAATTCTTGGTGACTTTGATAGTTTTTTATGGTTTATATATATATATATATATATATATATATATATATATATATATATATATATATATATTAGGTTGGTGCAAAAATAATGACGTAATAATCTCGTTTTTTTGACGTTATACGTCAAAAAACGACATTGTTACGTCATTATTTTTGCACCAACCTAATATATATATATATATATATATATATATATATATATATATATATATATATATATATATATTAAATAATAAGAAAATATATTATATATTAAATAATAAGAAAATTTATAATCAGGTGTTCTTAGCAGTTATTTTTATTTACAAAAAAACAGTGCCCGATACAAACAGTAGAGCATAATATTATAATTATTTTCTTTTTTTTAAAAATACGATTCCATCGCAACACAAAAAATTTCTATCTTTCAAAACTGAAACTGAAGTTGTAAATTTAATTGTAAAAATTAAACTCAAAATCCGGAGTTTCATTCCATTGTCAAGCGATGCTACGAATACTGGATTTTAAGTTTAATTTTTATAAATAAATTTACAATTTTAGTTTCATTTTTTAAAGATAGAAATTTTTTTGTGTCGCGATGGAATCGTATTTTTAAAAAAAGAAAATAATTATAATATATATATATATATATATATATATATATATATATATATATATATATATATATATATATATATATATATATACAGTAGCGGTCATAATATAAGGAACGGAACCAACAAAGACATAAATATGTGTATTACTTGAAAGTACGACTGAATTCCGTACCTGTTTCAATGAAATAATATCTTGTTTTGCATTTGGTGCAAAATATGTAAACATATCACATATGAACTGTCACGAGTCAAGGGACGAGGTCAGATTATTGTGTGCACGGTGGCGTAAACTACTATCAGTGATAATTTGTTTATAAACCTGTCTTGGGGTTTTATTACACGTTACGTTTCCTTGGGAAGTGGGTGATTTTTGTAGGCTAGGTAGTGTAAGGGGTGCGTGTAGATTAGGACGTTCTCGTCTGGTGTTAATGAGATATCAGTGAATATTTTATTAAATATGTGATCAAGTTTTATGTACTGGATATCTTTTAGTAAGACATGAAATAGTCTGTGAATGTTACACTTGTAATAAAAATATTAGAAAATCACGGATTGTTCTTATTTGTTTCGTAGTTTACAAGAGTGTTTCTGCTGTGGTTGGAAGCCTTAATGACTGATTTTTTAAATTGAGAATTTTTTTTATTGAAAGATTAATTGAATATTTGTCCTACGTGCTTTTTGTAATCGCCACTGTCAGATCAGATAGGTTTTAATCGTAAACACTGATTATAGATTATTGATAATTTTAGACTGGTATGGTGGCAACTGTTACCATTTATGTAGCAATGGCCATTTGAAGGTTTAGTGTAGATGTTAGTGGAAATATGGTTGGTTGTTAAATGTACCAGTAAACTCAAGAACAGAATGGAAGTGGCTGAACGTTTCATTTTGAATTTGATGGTGCTATGAAAATTGTTGATGTATTGTTTGAAGTGATGGAGAGTGTTCTCGTCTTGTGTACACACAAAAATATATAAACTATGTCTATGTGGCAGTGGAGAAGGTCTAGTTGGTATCTACTTGACATATTTCGTTCCAGGGTATTCATAAATATGTTCGGGTAGCTTCTTTTTTTCTTTTTTTTTTAAGCATTTCCCCCCAAGCAATGCCGGAAGCCACTAGGACGCAAGGGGTTACAGAAAATTTAGAGCAAGATCAGATAGGAGTGATAGAAGAAAGGATGAGGAGGAGGGTAGTGGATAGATCAAGGCAACTGGAGATGTCGATTGACATTACACTTGAATAGCAGGAGATTATAGCTCTCAGAGAAACTGGAATAGGGAAGAGAGTTCCACAGGCGAGAAGTGCGAGACATGAAGCTATTGGAGTAGAAGAGACGGCTACATTTAGTAGTTTCGACAGTGAAGGGGTGAGATCCGGATGCCAGCCTCGTAGGGCGCTTGAACTCATGACGTCTGGGAACCAGCGAATGCGGCTCCTCGGAGCAATTTCCATGAAAGTATTTGTAGAACAGACAGAGGGTGGCGACGGCGCGTCTGTGAGAAAGTGACCGTAGAAGAGATGCCAGAGCAGGGCCAACTACATTGCATATCCACCTCTGGAGCCTATCAAGAACCCCGAGGCAAACAGAAGGGGCACCAGACTATATATGGCAGCAATACTCCATGCAAGGGCGAATTGTTGATTTGTAGATCTGGAGGATCGATTCCGGGGAGAAAAATTTCCTGGCGCGGCTCAGGGAGCCAACTTTCCTTGCGGTGGACGAAGCAATTGACAATGTATTTATTCCATCTCAGGTCAGCAGTCAACGTGAGACCGAGCAGCCGCAGAGATTTGCTCTCGAGAAGTTGAGCGTCAGACATTCTAATGGAGGGAAAGGAAGGATCTCTGTGGTGATTAATAGAGAGCAGTTTTGTCTTAGAAGCGTTGAAGTTGACCAGCCAATTCTTGCCCCAGTTCACAACTGATTAGAGGTCCTTTTCGAGACGCACGGCCAGGTGAGTTTTTTCAGTGACACTAGATTTGTTTTTGAGGCAGGAATAAATTGTGGTGTCATCCGCGTAGATGCCAACTTGGGAATTTAATGCGTCAAGAAGGTCATTTATGTAGTTAAGGAATAGAGTGGGGCCTAGGATGGAACACCTGCGTTCGTGGGATAGGAAGCTGGCGGACATCTTAATCGCTATCGCTGTACCCTGCTGAACTCGAAATTGTTATGGATGAGTATGAATTTTATGATGTCGTGGATATTTTCTTTTTTTGTTATGCTTCTGTAATTTACTGGTATGTAATAAACAGGTAATAAATTCCTATAACCTTGTATTTCCTCCTCATGTGGAATGTTGATAGCGATGTGCCATCCATAGTCACAAGGAGTCAATCGTTTTTCAATCTATATTCCTTAATTTGTAACAAATGGTTTCTGCATTTGTTGTCGCTAGTAATGGTGTATAATAAAGGTTTGAGGATGTAGTCAATGAAGCCTGAGATGTACTGTATCAGAGCACTGATTCCCGAAAATATCGGTTGGCCGGGCAGATTGATCTTATGTGTTTGTATCAGAGTTTGTGCGTGTTGCGTTGTAATGTTTTCTGTTTAGAGGTTAGTGGCGTTGTCTGTGATTAATTTGGGAAGCTTATGTAATTTAGAGATGCGGTAGAATGTGCCTAGTTTAGATTTTCAAGAATAAAGCTTCAACTTTTGCTCATGTACAGTGGTCTAAAATACTACTTAAGACGTTGAGTTCTGGTGCGAAATATTTGGTGGGGTCTTGTGGGGTGAGTTTTTCGTGAACATCTTGGTTGTTGATTTATATCTAAGGGGACACTGAGATCAACACTAAGCGGCAACAGTCTGTTTCATGATTCCACGATGCAATTTTTTTGTACATAATTGTTACTAATTCACTCTTGTTTTGATAATTATGTTATTTGTTTGGAGATGATTTACAGCCTGGCTTTCTTGACGTTCTTACAATTTGATGGAGATTAGTTTCTGGCAGTTTTAATATATGAATCAATGTGGCGATTCCTCTAATACGTATTTTTTTGTGATGTCTTTGTATATTCTATCATTGTTGATAGCATTTTGGCGGTTGTTAATGTTTGTGAAGAAGTATTCCTATAATTCAATTTGATGGAGGAAATTTTCCAAGTCGCAACAGAAAAATCAACAACGTTCAAATTTCTTGACGGGAAAATGGATATCTTTTTAATAGTAATCATTTATTCTATTAGATTGGTGCAAAAATAATATCGTTTTCTCACATAGTAACATATGTGAGAAAACGACATTATTTTTGCACCAAGCTAATATTTCTAATATCTTGTACTTGGCTAGGTTAACAAGCTCGTTTGCAGAGCTTCATAAGGGTTTTACCGGCTACGATGGTGTCTATACAGTTTGCTATTCTGGAGAGATTTTTGTAAATTGTTAAGATGTTAAATTAATTGGTCCTTTTTAATTGTTGTGGCGTCCTCCCCTCTAATGAGTCGATTGTGGCTTCTTCCACCGAGTATGAGACAGTGTAACCATGGATGCTGAAGCCGTGTAATACTTTTCTGTCCAACTACTAATTATCTTCCAACACTTCTTTTGTTATTCCGTAACCTTTGGTCACAACAAACTGGCGATGAGGATTCGTACTTCACGTGGACGTTAAAAATTTACCGTCGCCAGTGTCTACAGCATTAATTAAATTATTTAATTAGTTTTTCTTGTGCGTTAGACATTTGTCAAGATGTTTATTGTAAATAATATTTAGGGTTACGAAAAACCTTTGTGGATTAGCTTAGAGTTTGTGAATTGTGCAGAATAGAGCCAGTACTATTGCATAATTTGGAAAGCAGTTGTTGTTTAGAATAAGTATTCTCACTATTTTCATGGAAAGTGCTCGGACCGACCATGCTACGCACATTGTAGCCAACCAGTGACATTAGCTTCGTTTTCCAGAGAAGTAAGTTCTACACGAGCAGCTTATTCCCAGGAATCAATGCACTGTGGGCCAACGTCCAAGCGTATATATATATATATATATATATATATGACCTGTACAAGCCTAGGTTTAGCCGTTATCTTCCCCACATATCTGTATAAACTGTGCATCTTACTCTGTAACTCCCTACATCGAGTGGTTCCCGGGCCTTTTTCAGGGTAAAAAATATGTGTGTATATATGACTGATAGGGACGTGGATTTGTATGTTGAGTCATTCCCCTATAATGTTAGCTATATAATTCAGTCTTTTATATGATATAACCTCAGTACTTAGCTGTTACAAGTATATCCAATACTATAAACCTTCCTGGAGCCGAGCCATAACTTAAGCTTAAACATGCTCTATTTACTAACAGCGGCGGGATCCTTTCTGTTCTAGACGAGTATGTTATTCCCATATAAACAAAATCGATCGAGTGATTAATGTAAACAATACGTGGCGCTAGTATGTGAGGGACGCATAGTGAATGTAGTGTTGTATGAGAATGACTTTTTTTCTTAGAAATTGCTTTCCAGTATTAAGGTGTATCTTCCAAACCGCAGCGTCTTCTAAGCCGGGAAGTACGGTAATTTAAATTCTAATAAATAGTGAATGTAACTTCAATATGTTGGAAATAATAGTAGCCCAAATTATTGCTGTGTTCAAGAAAAATAAATGCAATTTTCATGATGAGATTGGGATCATATAGAGCAACAATAGTATCGAAAGAGCTATATATATAGATATATATATGTGTGTGTGTGTGTGTGAGTGTGTGTGTGTGTGTGTGTGTAAAAGAAAACAAACTATAAGAAAGGTTTTTTTTTTTTGCTTTATTGATTGACTTTCATCCTCTACAATATTGTCTTTTTTCTACAGTTTAATTCTGAGAATTTATATATATTTATATATATATATATATATATATATATATATATATATATATATATATGTATATATATATATATATATATATATATATATATAAAGAGACAGACAGGCAGAAACAGAGAGGGACGGAGAGAAAGAGAGGAAGAGTAAATAATTATTGCTCATATTCTAAGATATTTACAAATAGTTCCTTTGATTTATGCATCAGATATATACAAAAATGTCTCAGTATAAATTTTTTGTATAAAGTCTGTCGAATTCTATTCCACTTTTTCAATGTCTTAGTTAAGATTTGAAGACATCGAAAATGACTTCTCCATTTAAAGAATCCCCTGTTAGTGAATAAATATTTATCAGTATCATTTGATCGTCAGATTTTTTTTTTTTTTTGCCCAAGGTATTTACTATGATGAAAAAATGAATTCATTATACGTTTGTATGGCAAGTTTTCTTCTATTTTTCGACGGATTATTTGATACTGTCTAGATTCATAATATATCGTATTTTCTATTATATTCTATGAGTATTTTTGAAGAAATGCAAAGATTTTTTAATTTCTATGAATTACAGAAAGCAATAACAAAAATGTAGCAACAAAATTGATGTAAAGCATATATAGGGATTGAGTAGTGGATGAAAGCACACGTAGGAGATTCGCTTCAGAAAGAGGGACTTCAGTCGAAAGTATACATCAAAATAAGGTCGTCGAACACGACTGTCTTCTCATTCTCTGTAAACACCTGTTGAAGTTAACTCAGCCATTAGAGTTAGGGGTTGGAATCAACGGGAGATTCAAGTTAGCCATATATCTGTCCATTCTGAAATGTGAAGGCTTGAGACAGTGTCAAATTATCGAAAGTTTGCTCTACATGACCTGTCAGTAGTGAATCGCAAACAACGTATAGATTATTGTATACCATAGCAACTTCGTTGTGACTGAAGGCCTATTCGACATCCACTAGCGACGTTGCAGCCAAGAAAGAATCTTCGACGTTTATGATAATATATAGTGAATCGTTTATTACATGATGTTAACCGATAATCAATCACAGGCAAAGATTAGAGCGAAAAGTTATGGCGCTTAAAAGCAAAAAAAAAAAAACATCTTTAGTAAAAAGAAAACGACTCATCCTTCAGCAAGATGACACAAGGTACCATACTTCACGAATGAGTGAAGATCTCTTGAAAGAACTCGTTTTGTTAAAATGCCTCATCTAGTATGTTTGGCGGACACCACTATTTTTAATTTCAATCTACTTAAAACATCGTAGATCCATGATTTACAAGATATTTACTCGTTCACCCCACCTGGACGAGATGTGACACAAGGCCTTTTTAAAGTGGGGACCCGAGCGCGTATAACCGGGCAAAGGACAAAAATTTCCCACAGCCCCTACAACCCTCGGTTGCGCTGGCCTCGGTGCGAGCACCGATCCCTCCCTCTGATGCAATGGGAGGGCACGGCCTCGGGCAGCTGTTCTCCAGGGATGGGCACCTCTCAGTATAATTTTCTTAGTTGCCCCTCTGTCCTTTGACAGAGAACCCCCTGAGGGCACTCGGCCCAAAGACAGAGACGCAACTGAGAGATGATATGTAGATGTGAAATTACTCCAAAAGAATAATTTAAACGCTGTATTTACTCAGTACCCCCACTAGGACGAGATGTGACACAATGTCTATTAGTTAGGGACCCGAGCACGTACACCCGGGCAAGAGACAAAAACCGTCGGTTGCGCTGGCCTCGGTGCAAGCACCGATCCCTCTCTATGGTGCAATGTGAGGGCGCAACCTCAGGTAGCTCTTCCCCAGGGCTGTGCAGCTCTGATCCATGATTTACACAAAATTTTAAGGAGAAAATTATTTAATCTGTTATTTCAGGTCAAATCCCAAATAATTTTGCAAGTGGCAATTAAAAGCTTGTTGATAGATGGGACTAATCCAATGACCATGTGGGGCCGTTGGGTTACTCTGTAACTGCACACCTTATTAGATCCCTTCACATATCGGTATGGGAAACCAGAGATATTCTTGTGTCGCTGATTTGTGAAAGTCGGACATGAGGAGTTTGATTTCTTCATCGTCATACCAAAGTCAATATTCTCCAACTCACAGAGTCACTTTGGTCACAGACACGTTAACCTTGATTTCCTGGGCTGGGGGGGGGGACTCTGCACTGATCTTTGATCTTAGATTTCTGCTCAGCAATGTCGCGCCATCAACCTCCTGCCAGTATATTTAGCTTTGGAGACCAGTTTACACAACTGGGCTAGATGGCCGTTAACCCAACGAGAATGGTTATACGCCGTTTGACAGGTCTGGTTTGGTATCTAGCTCTTCTCTTCGCCATTAATTACTGGTGACTGAAAAGGTTTATTCGAAAACTAGCGAGATAATATCATTGAAAACAACGGTTAGTATAATGATATTAAATACAAATCTGTTAACCCTGAATTGATATCTGAAGTCCATATCAAGTTGACACACCTGTTCGTCTACGAAGTTAAACAACGTCAATCCTGGTCAGTACCTATATCAGTTACCGCATGGGAATCCCAATTGCTAAAAGCTTGAATATGCGGGTGGTGTAAGGGATAAGGGCTCGGAAATCGCTAATTGGTCAGCCGAGTTCCAATTCATATTAAATTCAGTTACGCGCATACATCCTTGTGGAAAGGTATGAATTCATTTCTTCTCACCCAGCTATGGATTAATTAGAAATAGTTGCATCACTAAAACGCTTATTGTCTGAAAAAATAATTAAAAAAATGAGTATAAAATATTTAGATTTCGGCATCAAATAAACATTAAAGGGGGATATTCCGCTTAACAAAAACAACCAAAAACGAATTTCTTTTTTTATCTCATAGAAACATCGGGCATAACATTCGATATAACCTGATACAAGAATCCAAAAGGAAAACGTCTCTCTATTCAAAACTTAACGACTTGAAGGGAAAAAGTGTTTTCTGTGTTTTAGTCGATTGTTGCAAGCTGGACTAAGCTTTCGTTCTTAATTATGTGACTTTTAAAGTTTCAGTTATCTGCAATCGTTAAGTACGATTTCTTTGGAGTTCCTATTTAACTTAGAGCTTCCTCATTTTTCGCATGCTCTGCCAATGTCCAACTATGTCGATGTTATCTAAAGCATCTTCTTCGTCTCTGAGATTGTCTAGCATTCATTGTAGTATAAAAGATTGCGCATAACATTGTCCAGAACATCTTTCCTTGCTTGTAAGTATGTTTTTTCGATCACTTTATTATTAAGTTTCACAAATACTTCATAACGAATTTTAATTTCAAAAATTTATCTTGGAATCAGAAACCATTTTCAATTTACATTCATGTTATTAATCATTTGCTGTATAAAGACCAAAAGGCATTCGATGAGCTACCGAGTGACTCAAACTTGAATTTACAAAAAAAAAACCATTGACTGAATTATGGATCAGAGCTATAGCTGAATTTCCCACAATTTCTGAAATGGTGCTACATGTTCATTTGCCATTTAGCATTAGATACTCATGAAAAACAACTTTTTAAGCTTTAACGCTTATAAAAAGCAAATATTGTTCAACGCTGAAAAACCTGTCTGTTGATTTATACCCAGCAGTGTCAAATATTACACCAAGGCTTAAATTGTTATACAGTAAAAAAAAAAAACAAAAACAAAAAAAAACACGTCTCATTGATTTTTACTTTGGTTTATTTTTGTACTTGAAGCATTTACTTTTACACATTTTTTTTTTTTTTTTTGACAAATCCAAAAACTACTTTTATTTTGACATATACAGTGCTGTTCGATAAAAGAGACTCACCTTATTTTTTTTTTACTTAAAAATTTTTTCGCCTATTGTTTTTGGGGTCAAACTAATTTTTAATCTTACTAATATAACCACCTAGTAAAAAAGTTTACTCACCCTAAGGTATTCTATTGACAATTGTAAGTTTGGATATAAATGAGATTTAGGGAAAAAATTTTGTGCAAAAAAAGTGACTCACTTATTTCCTTCAACTAGTAATCAATAGAAACATAACCGAACAGCTTTAAATACAGAATAATAGGGGTATAATT
Organism: Acanthosepion lycidas; assembly: GCA_963932145.1. Classification (NCBI taxonomy): domain Eukaryota; kingdom Metazoa; phylum Mollusca; class Cephalopoda; order Sepiida; family Sepiidae; genus Acanthosepion; species Acanthosepion lycidas. Next base: position 88,966,321 of record OZ010583.1, read on the forward strand.
TATTTATAATAGGTAATATAGTTTGAAATATTTAATAATCTATGGGTCCTCCTTTATTTTGAATAACCTTTTCAACCCTTTTTGGCATTGACTTGATTAGGTTTTGGCAAATCTCATCTCAAAGCATTGAATTCTATTCGGATATGAAATTCACAATCAAATCCTCTTTGTTGCTCAACTGCTTTCTCGAGAGCCTGTACTTTATAATGCTCCATAAGTTTTCTATGAGGTTGAGTTCAGGAGATTGGGACGCCCATCTCATAACACTCACCTGCTTCTCATCAAACTATTCCTTCATCAATTTTGATTTGTGACAGGGAGCATCATCCTGCATAAAAATGAGCTTGGTGGGGTTGATTTGCACCCTTTCAGCAGAAGGGAGAAGACAAGACTCTAAAATTATCTTGTACTGCTCACTCCTGAGGGTCTTTTCAATAGGTTTTAAGAAACCAGTTCCATGAAAAGAACATTATACAATGGATCCTTGACAGTACTACTGCTAACTTCAAAGAGCTTTCAAAGCTTCTTCTTCAGATTTTAGATCGCTTTTCCTTTAAATTTAGCTCAACTTTCGTTTCATTGGAGAAGAGAACATTTAGTAAAAAAAATCAGGTGAGTCACTTTTATCGAACAGCACTGTACTATAATGTTTTGATATGAATATTTTTCAGCAAAAAATAAATGATACAGTGTAACCCGGATATAAGAGACCCGGATATAAGATAACCCCGGATATAAGAGAGATTTTCTCTGGTCCAAAATTAGAGCCGTACTTACCTAAACAAAATAGACCAAACCCGGATATAAGAGACTTCTTCTCCGGTCCCGACAACTCTCTTATATCCGGGTTACACTGTATATGTATTTACTTGTATGTTTCATTTCATATTTAATACCTGGGGTTGCGAAACTTCTCGTGATGAAAACACGGGTTATGAATGAAAAAGATATTTAGAAGACACTACCAGTGTGTAGTATAGTAACGGCAACTATTAGGTTGGTGCAAAAATAATGTCGTTTTCTCACATATGTTACTATGTGAGAAAACGACATTATTCTTGCACCAACCTAATATAAGAAAATGCCTTTGGGAAAACTAGCAATGTATTAAGGCAGCGTTTCTTTGTTTGTTTAGAGTCTGTTCGGATTATTCTCAGCATTCGTAGAAAGATCCACATCGCTACCGTATTCAGTGTTACATAAAAGATTATGTGGAGGTGAGGGGATAAAGTTGTAAGCGGATAAAGGCCGGGTTTTGCCGACATCTGTTGGTTTTGTTTTTGTTTTTGTTTTTTTTGTTTTTTCAGTTTAGACTTTCCAAGACAGAACTGTGTGTAAAGAAAATCAGTTGTAATCTTTTGAAGAAAAGATGGACAATAAATTTAGATACTTTATCAGTTTCGACGACCAGAAAACAGAAAGTATCTGTTTGGTTGTTTATTAAGTAACATACATACATATATATATATATATATATATATATATATATATATATATATATATATATATATATATATATATATATATATGATGTCCTGATCAAAAATTTAAGACCACTTAAAAATTCTTTTAAAAAGACTGTATTCATGGAAGAATTTTAAACATTTCTTACTTATGGTTACTAATTTTATAATTTAAAAGATTATGTAGACAAAAAGTTATAATCCGAATATTTTATTGAGAAATTGATATTTTTATAAAATGAGGCGTTTTACACTTGATTAAAATTATAAGACTAGAGACAAAAATTCTACGAAATTCTACGAAAAGTGTAAGAAAACATTGAACAACCAAATTTAATAATGAGTTCTACCTCCACTGATTTTGATGACTTCAAAAATTTTGGGGGGCATGCTAGAAATTATTGTTTTCATTAAGCTGCGAGGAATATTGCTCCAGCTTCTGAAGATATCTTCACGAAGTTCATTTTTTGTTGAATATTGTTTGCATTTCGATAATAAATCTCTTGCCATTCACCCCCAAAAATTTTCAATTAGGTTCAAGTCCGGTGAGCATGCAGGATGGACCCCATTTTCTTGTAGAAAGGTCAAGGTCCGGTATGCAGCGTGGATTGCAGCATTATCCTTTTGGAATAACCATTCACCCCCACACAAACGATGGTCCTCCGTTAACAAAGATGCTTTTTATAGCATGCTAACATAACCAGCCGCTGTCTGACGACTCTGCATCACATGGTGCCCCATCGTTCCTCTGTAAGAAAAAGCACTCCATACCATTAGGGACCCTCCACCACTATGGCGTGTGGTGAAAATTTCAGGAGGCATGTTTTGTTATGCCAATATCGTTGGAAGCCATCAGTGCCATCTATATTTAATTTTTTCTCATCTGGAAACAGGACTTTCTTCCACATGTCCCATGTTTGGTATTCCCGACCAAACCTTAAACGGTTCACTTTGTGACGTGGAAGGAGCCGAGGAATTTGTTTGCGCTTTTTATTGACCATGCCCTGTTGTCGTAAGTGTCGTCTGAGGGTTACTGCAATCAGCATCTGTGGCTGCCTTAATTTGACTAGAAGTAAGTCAACTGCCTTTCACAACAATCCGTCTTATTCTCCTACTCAATACCGGAGAAATTTTTTGGGGGCCTACCAGTAGACTTTGAGTTTCCATAATTCGCACTGTCCTTTAGAAAGTTGCAAATCAGTTTTACTGCGATTTACCTTAGCTGCGATCATCTGCTGTGACAAAACTTGATTATAGAAATAGAGAATTCGAGCATGCTCAACTTCGTTAAGTTTGTTTGCTTTAGACATAGTGACACCTTTACACAGTGATTGCTAATCTCTAACTGAACTAAAAACATTGGAATTGCCCTAGATCTAACAATTTAAACCAACTTGTCTTATAATTTTGATCAAGTGTAAAACGCCTCATTTTATAAAAATGTCCATTTCTGAATAAACTAATCGGATTATAACTTTTTGTCTACAAAACCTTTTAGATTATAGAATTAGTAACCTTAAGTAAGAAAAAGTTCATAATGTATCCATGACAAACAGTCTCTTATAAAAAAATTTCTTGTGGTCTTAAATTTTTGATCAGGAGTGTATATGTATTAAAGCTGTTGTTATGTTTTGAAGTTTAATTCATTGCACTGAAATTACAAAGTGTTATTTTTCTTCACACATACACACATATACAATATTAAAACACTTAATTCAGGCCACTAAAACCAGAAAGTGTTTTTAATGTCAAAATGTGTTATATAGACATACCTCAATTAATGCGCCTTTAGTTACTGCGTTTTCGATGAGTGCCCAAAATTATTTATATGCCAAAATTCGATTAGTGCATGCATAATACTCGATTAGTGCGGTAAAACATGCTTCAGATTAACCAATTAGCCGCCGCACTAATCGAGAGAATACTCAGAGACGACAGACTGTTTCGTTCTAAACGCAATCCTCAGGCCGACTGACGATTGCGTGTAGCAGAAAACAGCCTGTCGCCTCTGAGTGTTGGTTTCAATGTTCATATATATATATATATATATATATATATATATATATATATATATATTAAGAAATGGACAAAGTCAGACAATTTATTTATTAAAGACATTTTTTTATGTTTAACGTTCTTTTTATAGATACAAGTATTTAAGTAAATGCTCTGTTTATAATAAACAGTATTAAATAACATTTACCGGCCTGAATATCCAAGAAATTTTCATAGATATATATATATATATATATATATAGATATATATATATATATATATATATATATATATGTATATATATATGAACGATGAAAACGAATAGAGGACTCTTCCAAAGATTGTGACATACAATTTAAAAGATGTCTTAATACATAGAGCAATATTATTTATCTTAGGATATTACAAAAAAAAAAAATCATGTAAGAATCGCTACACAATTAAAGTGGTCTTTCAACGTATAACAATGCGTCTCTTAAGCCGACTGTAAATTACTGGCAAGTGAATAATTAATTGGGTTTCTAAAGTAAAATGCAACCTCTTTTTTGAAAAAAAATTATGTGAGTTTTTGAAGGCTTTACTCTGATTAAACAATCGAATATATCCTACGTTAAATTCAAAGTAAGTAAAAAAAAAAATAATTAGAAATTTTTATCTGAAAAATGTGTAATGACCAGGAGTTGACATTTAACAACAGTTACATATTAACTTAAAGACTGATACAATTGGTTACAATAAATGGTGACATGCCAGACAGTCAACTTTCATAAAAAAACTAAAAGCGGGGTGAGTAGAGAGGTATTTTAAACGAATGCCCAACTAGTTCTGTGTTTTGTGGATTTCATACATAGCTTTTGTAGTTTTTAATTTAGGGGCCTCTTTTAGAAAAATGATGATGGTTGTCTAAAGAAAAGAAATAGAAACAGAAAGTTCATTTGGTACACATCCTTCATTTCACTAATTTTACTGTTGAATTTATTAAATGCAACGGTCAATTCTATTTTGATAGTTTCGTTGAATTCCCTCCTGACTTCTTGCTTCCCTGCCACCTACAATCTTGAAATATTTAAATGCAACGTCAAGTGCCATCTTCTGTCTTCTTGAAACGTGTTCTTTTATTGTCATTTCCGTCACCTCTCCGTTCTAAAATCACCACAATCTCTTTCACTCACTGTAACCCGTGACATTATCATATCGCTAGGGAGAAATGATTTAAAAAGCAACGCCTCCATACTGGTCGAAAATTAATTCAGTTAATCTACAAAAATAGAAAATGTCGTGAAACAAGTTTGTCTCTTCAAACCAAAATTATTCAACCTTTACAGTGCAGCAATTCTGAGAACATTAAAAGTCCCCCCCCCAGCATCTATTATTGGCGATCAAAATCTTAACAACTTTAGATATGCAGATAGCAGTTTTGATAGCAGACGTTGAAAGGAAATTACAAGAATTTCTACACTAGGTAGAAAAAGATACAAAATAAAGGACTAAATATCAATTGTAAGAAGACAGAAAGTATATTTGTCAGCAAAAGTAACAAACCAACATGTGATCCGTCCTGGGTATATCGATAGACTACAGCAAGGCCTCTGATCAGGAGGTTGTGAGTAGCATGGAACCACCTCTTAATTACTGGTGTTCCCAGGTCCACTCTGACCAGGGGTGGTAGCACCTGTTAGGGGGTCCCATCTATGAGCAAATAGTTAACACCCAAACTAGGTTCAAAACGTGTAAAAATATGACTTATTACCAGTCTTATGTGTCCTTACATATAATTACAGAATGAACTCTTCCTAACACTATGTATACTACGCCTCTCAAGAGAGAGGAACGAATCGAGCCGAGCTTCTCGGCTTGAGGGTCGAACTCTCTGCCTTTGAGCAGAGAGGAACCCGGACGAGGCTCCGCCGAAGGGCAGAGTCTCGTTCGAGGTGGTTGACCAACCCGATCCCGTTTATACGGGTTCTACGGGGATATTTCGGCCGAGCCTACGGGCTCTGGAAACCCATGTTAAACTCGGGCTTGTGCCATATGCAACCCTCGTGGGTGGTGGCTAGATACTGAATCAAGCCGAGCTTCTCGGCTTGACGGTAGAACTCTCCGCCTCTGAGCAGAGAGGAACCCGGACGAGGCTCCGCCGAAGCGCAGAGTCTCGTTCGGGGTGGTTGACCAACCCGATTCAATTTTTTCAGTTTCTACGGGCATATTTTGGCCGAGCAAAACTCGGCCTTATGCTACATCTTTCCTTCGTGGGGTGGCAAGTAAATATCGAATCGAGTCGAGCCGATAGTAGTTCACTCCAGACTAGACTGACAGTCATACTAACACCTTCCACATCTTATATTATTATTTCGTGTAATATACCTTCGTTATTTCTACTCTTGTGTTCGTGTTCTTCTTCCTTGGTCCTAAACTGGACCATAACAACCAGCAAAAAATTTTGAATTTTTTTTTTTTTCAAAAATATAGTTTTACCAGCAAAATGTTTATGTATGTATTCCCGACAGAGTTATAAGATACTGACATTTGGATAAAGGTTCATGAAAGTATGTTTGAAAAAATAATACTTTTGCCTATATGGCTTCATCAGATGGATAACAAAAAATGTGTGTGTGTGTGTCTGTGTGTGTGTTTGTGTGATTAAAATAATTATATCTTTTCCAGGCTTGGGAAAAATAATATAAGATATTTTATAAGATATTATTTTAAACGCACACAAATGTATACACACACAACACATTTTTCGTTATCCATCTGATGAAGCCATAGAGGCGAAATGCATTATCGGATATTATTTTTGAAACATATTTTCATGATCGTTTTTCCAAATGCCAATGTGGAATATTTTGAAACAATACCAATGAAAAATAAGTCAAAAAAAAAAAAAATTAAAGAAAAGTTTTATTATGCCATTGTAAGCCAAGCACCGGACACCAAAACTGTTTAGAATTTGATTTAAAGTTAAACATTAATTCATCTTTAGGAATTATTTTATGTATGTATATTTTGTTTGTTTAACGACATATCAGTTCATTATGTATTATTTAATGCCGAAATTTAATTTCTTGGGCGATTTGAATAAATATATGATATATGTTATTCTGCTTTCACACTTGAATAGTTGTTAGATGATACCCAGCTTTTGTGTATATGCACATTCGTGCAAACATTATTACTAAAAGCGGTGATAAGTGTGTTTTATTACGTAGTTTTGTTGGAGTTTTATGGTGCATTGTGATGAAAGAATTCTTTCCTGTTGGATATATCTTTTATTTCGTTTAAATATATACCAACCTCTATGGGTTATTTAATGCCGAAAGTTAAATATTTTGAACGCAGTTACATGCCTTGAAATACAATACTGTTGGTCATTTTGCTACAAAAAGGTATTACTGGTAATTCTATTATAAATTCATATTGCTGATCATTTTACTATAGAAATGTCTCGCTAGTAATTTTACTATTTTAATTTTTCATAGTGTTTTGTGTTTGTTTGGGGGGTTGCCTGTAAGTTCGTATCTGGGATCTTAACAGGCGTTACCACCCCTGGTCAGGGTTGACCTGGTAATAAGAGCAATTAAGAGGTGATTCTACGTTCCTCAAAAGCTCCTATCCCCCGACCAGAGAAGCAACCTCAATTGCGAAATCACCGTGTTGATAATATAATGATAACTGACTAGATGGCTACCTGTTTTTTTTTTGTTTTGTTTTTTTTATACAGCTGTAATTATCGGAAACCAGAATTAAACATTTTCGAATTTCTTTCATTTCCCTAATAATCGATCTACATTTTACGTCTCAGAACAAAGCACTTAAAACTCTATTGATTTTTTTAAAGCATTCCACCCCAAGCAAAGCGGAATGCCACTAGCATGCAAGGGATTACAGAGATTGGGAGCGAGAGTAAAGGGTCGTGATAGAGAAAAGGATGAGGAGAAGGACAGGGAACAGGTCAGGGTATCTGGAGATTTCGATTGACATTACATTTGAATAGTTGAAGATTATAGCTATGAGAGAAACAAATAAGAGGAAGGGAATACCACAGATGGCAGGTGCAAAACATGAAACTATTGGAGTAGAAAAGTCGGCTTATTTTAATCGTTTCGACAGTGAAAGGGTGTGATCGAGATACCAGCCTACGTCCACGTTTAAATTCATGCAGTCTGGGAACTAGCGAAAGTAGCTCGTATGATGTAGCCATGTACATTTTCATATTATAGCTTATGTATTCATGGGAGAATATGTTTTCCCAAAGCTAAAGCATTGTATTAAGAACACTATTTACATTATTCGGACTAGTGTCCTCATCTTTGTCGCCATATTTATTACGTTTCGGCCGTTGCAAAAATGTCGCTAAATCAAGGGTTCAGTTCGACATTCCAACCACCTGATGAAGGCCGGAGCGTACAATGGCCGAAACGTTGTAATAAATATAGCGACAAAGATGAGGACAATAGTCCGAATAATGTAAATCGTTTATATAATACCTAATCTCAGAAATATAGACAGATACCATATTTAAAACCACGCAAATTTCGTTAGAAAAAGAGAAAATAATGAAGAATTATTATGTAATATCAACCTTCTTAAATGGTAAGCAATGCCCGACATTCTATTCACAGAAGTAGAGGCTTTAAATAAACGTTGTTCTACCGGAGAATACTGAGAAAACTATGGGCGGGACATGTTAGCAATGAGAATGTTTTAATAAATATGATTAAAAAAATGAGATTTATAGTTCGAAACAGCAAGAGACATTTTTAAATAAGAGGTTTCGAAGAATTTCACACTCCAGTGACATATTAACGGGGAGAGTAACAGAGAGAAAGAGAAATTAATATACCTCACGAGGTGGCAAAATAATATAAGATTTAATTAACATGGACTAGAAATCATGGACTAGAAATTATGGATTAGAAATTATAGTAAAGATGCAAACATTGCTTAGGAGATATTAGGTTGGTGCAAAAATAATTTCGTTTTTTCACATAGTAACATATGTTAGAAAACGAAATTATTTTTGCACCAACCTAATATTAGGTTGGTGCAAAAATAATGACGTAATAATGTTCTTTTTTGACGTATTTTTTAACGTCATCAAAAACGACATTAAAAAATACGTCAAAAAACAACATTATTACGTCATTATTTTTGCACCAACCTAATACAAAGAACACGATGATTTGGAGAGCCATGATCGCCTAAGTCCTAAAGGAAGACACATACATTCGCGTAAAAGATGATTCAACAGTTTGTACACTAAACGGATTCTAGTGTTTGCATATGAAGAGGTTCGTAGAGATGGGATGCATTTAAATATCGAGGCGTGTTTGTTAGCCAAAACAAGTTTACATACGTAAATCGTTATCTAAAAACAAAGAAAGCAATACATGTTTTCGAGAAAGACGATTTTGTGCAGCGGATTCATTACCAAAGAATTCTCACGGAACTTTGGTTAGTGAACCCGTTGGGCTGACTTCCGTGTGAACAAACAGATTCTCACAACAAACAGCGCCGAGCATACATCGAACGAACGATGCAGTCGGCCGTAGTTCATTAGACGCGCCTAGGGAAACACTTGAGCCAATTGACGCATACACTTTGAAATTTAAACAAAAATAGAAGGTTACATATATATATATATATATATATATATATATATATATATATATATATATATATATATATATATATATAGTTTATGTCATTTACGTTTACAAAAGAAACAAATACACAGAAAAAAAAACTCCTATTGGAATTGTTTTGTAAAATATATCATTTGAAAATCTATATAGAATTATGCAGATGTTTACGGGTCTTACATACGCATGTACATACCTGCTTGCATGACGTACACGGGTTCATGTGGGCACACAAATATACACACACGGAAAATACTCCATGAAAAGAGATCCGTGCATGAGCAAGCGTACATACAAACGCATCACATATTTAGAGGTCGAGATACAGGTATATTAGCAAACACTCACGCACGCATACACCAACAATTCCTTATGTAATCATACACGGGCGTACACATGCATATAAGACGAAACAATGCCCCAACTCATTCATATGTAAACAATTACAAAACATGCACACGAACACACATAAACGGAATCATATACTTTTTCTATTGTAGGAAAAGGTATGAATATATGTGATTATGTATATCTACAGATGTGTTTATATATAAAATAATGACGTTTTTGACGTACTTTTAACGTCAAAAACGTCATTATTTTTGCACCAACCTGATATATATATATATATATATATATATATATATATATATATATATATATTAGGGGTATGAAATTTTGAGTTTTGTAAAATAATTGATTTCCTATATAATAATTCGACGAACATTTATTAAAAATAATGAAGAAGGATTTAATTCGGTTTATTTTGAAACAAATGTCACTCCTGAAGAGAAATCTAAAAAAAATCGTAAATAAATACATCATGAAGTGCTTGAGCCTTGTAACAATTCTTGGAGCCTTCTAGAACATTCTGGAAATTTAGGTCGTTCGTGAGCCCTGGTTGGATTGTCATCTAGATAAGGCGGCTGAAAGAAGTGTGTTCTGTTCGTGATAAAATAGCTTTTGTTTGTTTCTTTGTATATAATCTTCCTGATTGAACAACGCTGATTGATATGCTGAAAGATCCCTAACAATATTTCCATAAATAAAGTCCGTCAGAGGACGAAAGACGTCGTCTAAGATAAGTTTTCCTTTCGTCTTTAATCATATGATCCTTTTACATATATATTGTAGAGGTATCTGAAATTTGCAGATGAATATATATATATATATATATATATATTAGACATTTTCATGACGGTTGACTTCGAGTATAGAATCCAGAGGTTGGCAGTGAATATTTCGGAGACAGTAGGAAAGCGTAGTTCAGGTTCGCAGTGGATATCGCAGCAAAGTAGCAGAGCGTAGTACTTCCTTCTGTCATCTTCGCCTGGTCAAGTTGTCACTGGTCCTTCGGTAGGGTAAACAAAGATGGCCGCCTTTATACACGACGGATACAAATGTTCTGCGGCTTCTGATTGGTTAAACTTCTATTGGTAGACTATAAAGGAAGTTAAGGCATCTGGATTGTCTCACTAGTCATATATATATATATATATACCCAAAAAACCGTAACAAAATTATCAGAAAGGAGTAATCATACAAAGAATTAATTAGTAATCTTAATGTAATTACTGGCGAAATCTCTTCACTAACAAGATTTAAGAAGGCAATTTAACATCCATTGAATAACGCGATCCTTATGTTTAAATTGTTGTCAGATGGAATTGATATTGCTGGGCCGAGTACTTTCGAAAGTCATCCCAAGTTTTACAAGTTCTAGTTTTGTTTATAATATATATATATATATATATATATATATATATATATATATATATATATATATATAGGGTGAGAGAGAGAGAGAGAGTGAGATTATGAAATGGGCTAAGTCCTACAATTATTTTAATATATTTTCTGATTATACGTTATTATTATAGATACAATTATTTAAGTAAATGCTCTGTCTATAATAAATAATATTAAGTACATTTATCGGTTTGTATATCCGACAAATTTCGTAGAAAATATGCGTCCTCCGACAGGAAATGAACCTGTATCCAAAACGGAATCATCATTTAGCCTGGCGTGCTCTAGCATTTAACCACAGAGGAAAATTCTGGTTAGCAAATACAACGGACGCATATTTTCTTAATAAGTTTTTTTCGGATATTCAGGCCGGTAGATGGAAATAAATACTGTTTAATAAATAAGTAAAAACAGAGTATCTACTCAAAGATGTGCATCCATAACGAAAAATTTAAACAAATAGATTTTATATATCTAGATATCTAGATCTATCTATCTATCTATATATATATATATATATATATATATATATATATATATATATATATATATATATATATATATGTATGGAAGGCTGTGCTTGTGGGTGGGTGTATTTTGGTTATAATGATTGCTTTGTATCGCTTGCTAGAGAATGCTTCATTGCTTGATAACCGTTGAGAAAATTCCCTGTGCGTGGGAGACGCAGCTGCCGGGATGCAGTATTGATGTGAGATTAGTGCGAGGATGTGGAAGCAAAAATGAAATGTCCGCTGCTCAAAAAGAACTATCTCGAGCGTGTTGAGAAAACAGAAAGAAAATCCCGCCTATTGCTCCTGAGTGAACAGTAACGTCTGACAATATTTTCATTACCGGAAAAGACGATAACACTATTCTCCTGGAAAAGGTGGCTGATACAAATACAATATACCTCCAAAACACCCCTCTCTCTCTCTCTCTATCCTCTTTCTTCCTCTCTCTCCCCCACTCTCTCCTCCCTCCCACTCTTTTTCTCTCTCTCTCTCTTTCTCACACACACGCTCATAAATAACCTCTATCTTGTTTTTATTTCTCTTACACTGTCCCACGCCACTGTCAGAAGATAACGTAATAACCTGCGAATGGCGGAGAAATATAGGTTTACGTATCCCAAAAAGGATAAAAGAAATGACGCAAGTTTAACAGGAAAGGATATGAAAAGAAATGCTGGAAACAAAGAAGATATGAATCAATATAGGAAAGAATGAAAAGGGGAGAAAAAGAGAGGAGTTGAATAATTTGAAAGGGAGAAAGACGGCTAAGACAACAATCAAAGAGAAACCCGTCTGTGAAGAAATTCAGAACAAAACGAAATATATATATATATATATATATATATATATATATATATAAGAAAAACCAGGAAAGTAAATGAAGAAAAATGACTAGAAAGGAAAACAAAAAGTGCATTTCAGTGACAGTGATGTTTTATCTAAACTGAATTTGTGAGCCACGAGGGAGTTTTAAATTAAATTGAATTTTTTTATTTTTTTTATTATTATTATTATTATTATTATTATTATTATTATTATTATTATTATTATTATAACATCTCCCTTTGCTTATGGGCGCGGTTTATTTCAAATATATGCAGCACCGGAATCCGTTATTACCTTTGATTTCTTGTGTAACCTTATTTCTTTACGGGTCCCAACCAGAGACCTAAGATCAGAAATGGCATCATGGCATTTTCAACTGAGTATTTTTAGAGGAAAAAAACTAAGAGTACACTTATTTTACATAGATAAAGCCCTTCGTAAAGTGTGGGCTGTACAGGTGAATACATTTTTTCTATTTCTTTGAGGCATCAACTACCAGGAATTCCTTCATTGGGTCTATCGAACAATTTTCCAATCAGTCCGAGGGCGACAATTACAAATGGCATTGGTGAAGTCATCTTGTGACAAGATTTTGTGATTTCGATTTCAAGGTCGTTTTATTTTGATATTTTTTTAAAATCTTCAATGATATATGCAATCTGCAAGGACTGCCATGTCAATGAGAAGGTATATTTTGTTTTAGAGTTCTCTGATTACAATGTCTTGGAGATTAGTTTTGATTGTTCTGTCTATGTGCAAAGTCCCATAAAATTATACAAGTTTTATGGTCCTATCTCTCTAACTGGATCTGGGCAGTGTTCCCATCAATTTCTTTCAAATTCCTTTCGGTAAAATTTGCATATTATCTAATGTGGATATTGGCCTACTCTGTCATGTCGACTTCATATTCAGTGCATCTCAATACCGCGCAACCTGATACGTGTTGGTCAATTGTTTCTGGATATTTATCACAGAATCTGCATTTTGGTTTAACATCATTTTTCATTGTGTTTTCTTGGTAATTTCTAGTTAGCAAACATAGGCCTTGTGCGGCAAGAATAAAACATTGAGTTTAAGCTTATAACCCTGCTCTACGCAACCACTTATGGGTACGGGATTTGTCTACATCAGCTTCTTTGGTACGGGCAGACCATGAAGAGGTTGATATTGCGATTGTTTCTGTATCTGGTCTATTGCATTTGACTTTGACTTCTTTTTAAGGTTTTTGCAGCTTCAGTAGGTGAGTTATGTTTTACTTTCATTTATTCCCAGATTTGAAACTCCATTTCGAAATTGTTGGCTTTCTTTATTACTGAATAACGTTTCTTCTTTCATGTTCTATGACACAGATCATCATTCAGTCTTCTGTTGTTTCTAGGTATCTTTGAAGGTTGATTGTTGTAGTTTGGTAAGACAGTTCCACTTGAACTTTTCCTCTGACGCATTTGGGCACATTCAGACGATAGTCATCAGCATTGGGATGATGCATGCGATGAAAAGTGAGAAAGCTACTCGTTTTGGGGTTTTTTTTAAGCGTTTCACCCCAAGCAAGGCGAAAAGCCACTAGGACGCAAAGGGTTACGGAAGATTTGGAGCAAAATCAGATAGGAGTCATAGAGGAAAGGATGAGGAGAATGATAGTGGATAGATCAAGGCAACTGGAGATGCCGATTGACATTACATTTGAATAGTTGGAGATTATAGCTCTCAGGGAAACTGGAATAGGGAAGGGAGTTCTACAGGCGAGAGGTGCGGGACATGAAGCTATTGGAGTAGAAGAGACGGCTATATTTAGGAGTTTCGACAGTGAAAGCGTGAGAGCGGGATGCCAGCCTCGTAGGGCGCATGAATTCATAAAGTCTGGGAACCAGTGAAAGCAGCTCATCGGAGCAATTACCATAAAAGTATTTGTAAAAAAGACAGAGAGAGGCGGCGTCGCGTCTGCGAGAGAGTGACTGTAGACGAGATGCCAGAACAGGGGCAATTATATTGCATATCCGCCTCTGGATCCCATCAAGAACCCCGAGGCAAACAGAAGGGGCTCCAGACCATATATGGCAGCAATACTCCATGCAAGGGCGAATTGTTGATTTGTAGATCTGGAGGATCGATTCCGGGGATAAAAAATTCCTGGAGCGGCACAACTTTCCTTGCGGTGGACGAACAATTGACTCAATGTATTTGTTCCATCTCAGGTCAGCAGTCAATGTGAGACCGAGCAGCCGCAGAGAGGTGCTCTCGAGAAGTTGAGCGTCAGACATTCTAATGGAGGACAGGGAAGGATCTCTGTGGTGTTTAATAGAGAGCAGTTTTGTTTTTGAGGTGTTAAAGTTGACCAGGCATTTCTTGCCCCAGTTCACAACCGATTGGAGGTCCTTTGGCTTTCATTCGCTTAATGTCAGCTATGGTCCAGTAAAGGATGTTGAAATTTCATTGTACCACCGAGACAGCCAAGGTGTTTATGGCTTATATTCTGCTTTTTGAATTCAACTCGGTATTCAATACCAGACACACGCCCCTATAATAATATTTTCTTTCTTTTTCATTTGGGTATGCTGCATTCGATGTGCTTTGCTGACTCATAGTTATGTATAGGCTTCCTTTTATTGAATTGCCCTAAACTTTATGAAAAATCTAGATCTATTGAGGGTGTTTCTGTAATTCTCCTTTTACTGAATATCACTTTTGAACGTTTACCTTGTCCGAAATCCATATCTATGTCGTCGCTGAAACATTCTATTTTATTGAGGAGACCATTCAGCTCATGTTCGACTTTGGCAAAGAATGTGAGATCATCCATGTAGAGTAGATGATTGAATACTTTCTTGTTTATTTTGTATCCGTACCTATTATTGTTAAACTCATGCATAACGGGTCTTAAGAACAGACAAAACAAAAGGAGTGACAGGGAGTCTCCTTGAAATATTCATCGTCGGATATTCATACGGTTGGAGGTGGCAGTGCTTCTGCTGAGATTTGGATAAAATATGGTTTTCC
Source organism: Acanthosepion lycidas (assembly GCA_963932145.1). Taxonomy (NCBI): domain Eukaryota; kingdom Metazoa; phylum Mollusca; class Cephalopoda; order Sepiida; family Sepiidae; genus Acanthosepion; species Acanthosepion lycidas. The sequence goes on from OZ010583.1 coordinate 88,981,505, forward strand.
ACATTCCCATGTTGTGTTTAAGGAAATCTACTATCACTAAGGAGACTTTGTATATTTTCAAACATTAAGGATCCATGAGTGTGACACACTATCAAATGCTTTACGGTAATCTATACATGCTCTGCAGAGATTTCTGTCGCTTTTCCTGCAATTTTCCAGGATCGTTTTGTTTATCAGTATTTGATCTTTACAAACATACGGACCTCTTCTTCTCTGTTCCGGTGAATGAATGTTGTTTTCTTTAAGAAAAGAATAAGTACAGTTCATCAGAACAGACGTGATCAATTTGTACGTGGTGGACAAGCATGTTATTGGCCTATAATTGAGAGTGTTTTACTTTTTAATAATAAAAAATAAAAATAAAATAATAAAAATGAAAAAGCCAACACTTAACAATATTAACTACGAAGATGGCCACAATGTGCTAACCATGTTCGGAAAATAAAACATCCCTATAACATTGAAAAACATACACACAACGCACACACTCAATTAAACAGAAAAATAAAATCTTCCTTGATAACGGCTAAAAGTATAACCTAAGAGGCTCGGAATTATAGAACATTTGGACAATTTCTGCACACTCTGTGTCCCCAAAAAAGCACTTGTTCCAACATAAGAAAAATTAAATAAAAAGGTTAATCGTAGTACCTTTTCTGTCGTTTTTAATGAAACATGCATTAATGAATGATTGCTGCCTAAATACACTACACATGTGTGTGTGTGTGTGTGTGTGTGTGTGTGTGTGTGTGTGTGTAAAATATATAGAAAATAGGAAAGAACTCGTTAGGTAAATAATCCAAAGTTCTTTAGTATTTTTGTTATTATTTTAAAAAAATAGTTCTCGATACAAAAGTAGAGCATAAATATAATTATTTATTTAAAAATATGATTCCAACGTTACATAAGAGTTTTCATGTTTCAAAACAAGAGCCGAAAACTTCAATATAATTATTAAAGTACTAAGCTCTGTTCCATCTTCAAGCGAATAGTTACTGGAATAACTTATTCCTGAAATTTACGCGTTTTATAAGCATATTCATTATTGAAATTAAGATTACTATGGTAACGGCTAGAGCAATTTTTTAAAGAAGAGGGACGTAAGGGTTAATAATTTGTATCAATATCTCAGTTACATTCACAGACGTCAAGTCATGGTAAGGTTGGGGTGTCTAAATACAAAAAATAAAATTAAAAAAATAAATAAATCTCCATAGACACTTAACCAGACTAGACGATGTCATCTTCCGCTTTAAATTAAATTACTGTTGTTCCCAGATTCAACCTGACTCCGGATGTTAGCAACTGTTAGGGAAAAAATCCCTATAAAAGTATAAACAAATATTTTAATAGTAAAATGACCAAGAATACATTTTATCTGTATTCGAAGGCATACGATTACGTTGAAAATATATTTAGTTGAAAGCATAATTTTTTTTCAAAATATTTAGATTTTGGAATTAAATAACCAATGGAGGTTGATATACCGCGAAACAAAATCGACCAATTAACATGAAAGAGCTTTCATGACATCAATCCGTATAATATCCTACAATTTCTTAAAGAAAGACAGTATTGCTAAATATAACTTCAACAAAACTACAACATAAAACACCTATCTCTTCGACTCCAATGTCCAAACAAACATGTATATGCACAAAAAGCTGAGTATCATCTACCATGTATACAATTGTGATAGCAGAATAATGTGTATCATATTTTTATTACGTCAAAGCTCCCAATGAAATAAAATTTTGGCATTAAATAACCCTTACGTAGTTGATAAGGAGTTAAACAAAAAAAATCAATCAATCAACATATATTTATTACTTTAAACGTAAATTTACCGTAAAAGATTCTGAAATTAGTTCACTTTCATTACACTTTTCCCTTATTTTATTTTTCTTTTATACGTACCTACATTTATGATGTCGACGGTCTGACCTTTAACATTGAACAATTATTGGACTGAGTTCGTTGTTTTGGGGTTGTTTTTTTTTATGTCAGTTATATATTCATTTAAACTTTTAATTAAATTCTTACATGCCTTACCTATGTATGTATTAGGAGATTTGGGATTCAATTTTTGAATTTCCGCAGAAGGTTTTATTCTAAAATTCTTTTGTCTTGTGTTGATTAAATCTCTTATTCTTATTTAAGTACTTGTGAAAACTTTTATGCTAAATTTCGATAAATTATTTTCAGTTCTTCTGATTATTGAATCGAGTCCCCTACCCCTTACCTTGTCTTCATTATGGCCGGTTAGTATTTTATTCACTAGACCGTCTTTCCTTAGTATATGTGCCGGTAATTTCCATTGTCACTTTCTCTTATTAATTACAAAAGTACTTGAAATTCTAATTTAAATTAAATCTTCCTTATTGATAAAGGAATTCGCAATATATAGAAAAGAAAAAAAATATTAAAAAATGACAGATATCTGGAAAGAAATTAAAGAAAAAATAATTACATTACAGGGAACGCTTTCTGTTATATTTTTTTTTATATTTTTTCCTTTCTGTCCTGAATTTTTTCACACTCAGATTTCTATTTGATTTTGTTACTCCCACACTTTTTTTCGTTTTTTTTTGTTCTCTCTTTTTGCCTTTTTCATTGTTTCATTCATAATATCTTCTTTCTTTCTATTTTCCTTTAATATTCTTCATTCTGACGTTGATTATCGTGTTCCTTTTTTGTAAACTTTTTCCTTCAAATTTATATTTTTTTCTCTTTTATTTTATGTGCATTTCTTTCCTTTCTCAAATATTTCTTCTTACATTTTCTTCATTTTCAGGCCTCCTCCTTTCGTTTTTCATAGATTTAAATAATAATAATTTATGTTGGTCGGAGAAAGTAATGATAGTAAATATGCAAACAGTACAATGCTTTCTAAGTATATCTGGGAAATTAAAAACAAAACGAACATCACACCAAAAATATCTTGGAAGATAAGGAAAAAATCATCAGCCTACAATAACCAATCAAAAACTTGCAAACTTTGCTTGGAGGAAAAAAATAGTTTCATTACTTTCTCCGACAAAAATAAGTTATTAAACAAAAGATCCGAGCTCATCTCAAAATGCAGACATGAAAATAAATTTTTGCTACGTAACCTAAAAAATTAAAAACGGAAAAAATAAAATAAAAACAAATAAATATACTAATAAACAAAATAACAATAAAAATAAAAAAAAAATAAAAATAAAAAATAAAACATAAATAAATACTATGTTACTAAAAATCTAAAACCGAAAATATAGAAGTAAAATAAATTGACTCAAATTCATCCAAGTAAATAAATAAACAAACCAATCCCAAATAAAGATAATCAATCAAAAACTGTTCCCGCCAAAATAATACTTAGAATGAACTACAACAATCAACCCCAAAACTGAACAAATAGCTTTAATTAAATTCTCAAACAATTCTTCAGGGAAAGCCAGATTTGCCTGACGATGCGCTTAGGTGAAACCTTGGTATGTTTGTCTGGCTCTCTAGGTTTGAGTAGGTTTGATCTACTTTTGTATTGAGCACTTTTTAGTTTGTTGATTACTCGTATCGGGGGGGGGGTATTTGGGCTTTCGACCTGTATGCTGTACGATTATTTTCGACAGACGTTCATGTTCATAGCTCTTTCTTTTTTTAATTTTTTTTTTTCCTTCGAGATTGATTTGGCCATGAGCAAATCAAGAATCCGAAGGTTTTCCGAGACGGGTAAAGTTACATATATATATATATATATATATATATATATATATATATATATATATATATATATATATATATATATATATTGCTATTTATTTATACTTTTATTTTTTTACATTTCTTTATCCTTCGTTTATTTATTTATATATTTATACTCTTTATGTATACATCTGTTTATTTATACGTATTTATCCTTTGTTTATATATATATATATATATATATATATATATATATATATATATATATATATATATATATATATACTTCTTAATGTAGAATTCTATTTATTTATTTATACTGCTTTATCCTTCGTTTATTTATTTATATAGTTATATTTATTTATGTATACATCCATATATACTTATACTTCTATCTATTTTAACTTCTATTTATTTATACTTCTTTATCCTTAAATTATAGAGTTCTCAACTAATAGAACGTTCTTTCTTTCTTACTTTTTCAGACATTTATTCCTCTTTTTCGTTCCTTCTCGTTATTTTTTTTTTAATTTTTTTGTTGGTTTTTCATCATCTGTTTATTTTTTTACTATTTTTTAAATTTCTCACATGTTCCTTCGGCTAGGAATTCTTAGTGAGAGAGCCGAGAAACCATTTCTTTTATGATCGTTACTTTCACTTACACGAAAATTCCCTAAGGAGAAATATGAATCCAAAGCTTCTCCCACTAGCTATGGGTTAATTAATAAGACTTATTTCTCTAGACCATTATTATCTAACAAAAATTATTATAAACTTACACGAAATAGTTTATGGGTTTAAATTACCAACAAAGGGTTGATAAGCCATAAAAACGAATCAGTCAGCCTCTTTTCTATATTTCTTCTTCGTTTTCATTCATTCTG
>OZ010583.1:88991075-89023575 GCA_963932145.1 Acanthosepion lycidas
TAAGCGTCTAATGATTTCTTTTTCTTTAAAAGGGTTTAATAGAATGATTTTTTAAAATTTCAAACGACGTTAGCAGGGGCTGCTCGGTCAATAAAGGCTGGGTATTTCCTTATAAGGGAACGGCTATTATTAAAATAAGCAGCCGAGAGATAAAAAGCATTAATCTAATTCAATTAACATTAATCTAATCCAATTGCTTGGGAATAAGGAAAAACATAACTCGCGTAGCGCTGCCTGCTCACAGAATTAAGGCAAAAAGGTTCGTTAAAAGCAAAACGAGTATTATCCTTCTTCTATATATCGTGGCCCTTCATGACGTAGGCGATCATGTTTTTCCACAACCTTCGGTTCTTTGTAGGTTTAGTAATATTTCTCATGATTGTCGTAAACCCTATTCTGGCAAACATTTACAATAGTAAGGTTATTCACGGCTTTCCTCTGTCCCTTTTGCCTTCAATATGTTGTCTAAATTACAAATTCTCTTCTCTTCCTTATATGCCGTGGAAATTTGCCTCTTTGGGATTTGAAGTAAAAGTTTTTTTTTTTTGTTTCAGTTTTCCTTAAAAGTTCGTCGTTGCTACATGGAAGTCAATGTTATTTTCAGCATCCTTCTGTAGCACAAAATTTCTGTTGCATAACGTCTCTTCTTCATCTGTGATGAGATTGACTAGGATTCATTGATGTATACGACGACCGATATTACATAATAGTCTAGTACTCTTTGTTTCTAACGAAATGTTTCTGCTTTTTTTAATCATTCGTTTCGTTTTGGAAAGCATTTTTCGCTACATCAATGAGTCTTCGAATTTTGGTGTTGCATGTTCCGTCCTCTGTTAGAACATTTCTTAGGCAATTAAATTTTGAATGTGGTGTCCCCAACTACTAGTTTGCATCTTGAGCTGTTCTTTTTTTTTTTTTTTGATAACCACATATACTGTCTACTTACCATTCATGTACAATCCTTCCTTCTCCCTTTCCTTTACTACCTCCTCTTAGGCTAACTGTAATTTCCTTTATGAGTCTCCTATCAAAACTGTGATATTTGCATATGTTATGTTGTTAAGGTTGCGTTCGCCAGTAAAGAATACTAGTAACGTGATTCTCCGTGTATAATACAACTTCATCCATAATACGCAACCCGAAAATTGTGCTGAAAGTGTGGGAAAATGCCTCTACGCACACATAATACGCACTTCTTGTTTGGTAATCAAACCCTATAAATTATACCTCTCCAATTTAATTACAGCCAGCGTTCCATACCCTTATTCAAATTGTAATTGATGATATTTATTCAAAATTTCCGATCATCATGATTCTAAAATGGAAACGGAAATATTATATTGTGCCTACTGCGCAGACTCATTAACCTGCTTATTTTCTATAAAATGTGCGATCTACCTGATCTGTATGTAGTTTTTCACAAAAATTGTTTTAAGCATAGAATAATATTATTCTAAATTAGTTTTATGATAATTCTTGTTTTATTTTACATTTGTGTGTATTGGTAGGTACATATGATTGTATTTTATATCCTTATGTAGTCGCAATCGCCGAATGTTACTGTTAAATTGTAGTATGTTTGTGGTGAGTAGTCATTTTGCAACTGAAATCGACCTATAAAACGGCAATTTTTTGAAGATTTTTTATACGCATTCCTAATTTTGTTTAATTTTTTTTTCGAAAAAATGCGTATTATACATGGCGAATTACGGTAGGTCTAATGCTGCCAGGATCGCCTCACGGTAAAAGTTTTATGTCCGGTGAGTAGACTCACCCTTGTCTTACGCCATTTTTTTTTTTACTTTGGTCTATTTACTATATTCATTTTTTACCTTCACCATTACCATTCCATATTATGTACAGTCTATTCGACATGAGGAAACGCAACCACTAACAAAATCAACGGGTGTATGGTAGATAAATATAGTGTCTTCATTTTCCACTCGTCAAAACATAAATATAATTACAAAATACGGGAGAAAAATACATTATTTGGACTATTGTCCTCATCTTTGTCGCCATATTTATTAACGTTTCGGCCGTTGGAATGTCGAACTGAACCCTTTATTTCGCTCACTGGGGTAGACTGTTCTAGTTCCACGTGTCATGTTTTAATGGATGTCAGTCTCAGTTATCTCCTGTTAATTTCCCTCTGAAAGTTATCCACTGCCTTAACAGGGTATTGAACTCACACTCTTTGGGTCCTGTTACTGGATCTAACTAACACCTTTATCCATTGTGCCATGTGTCCTTACCTAATGTGTAATGATAACAGCAAAATTTCATTATGAACACTGGTAAAAATGGTTGCTGAAAACATTAGTTTTATAATACCCAGAAATTCATACCCAGATGTCCTCAAGGACACATGGTACAATGGATAAAGACGTTGGAGTTGGAGTGTGAGTTAAGGCAGTGGAGAACTTTCAGAGGGAAATTAACAGGAAATTACTGATAACTGACATCCATCAAACATGGCACGTGGAACTAGAACAATCTACCCCAGTGAGCTAAATAAAGGGTTCAGTTCGACATTCCAACAACATGAAGAAGGCCGGGGCGTACAACGGCCGAAACGTTGTAATAAATATGGCGAATAATGTAAATAATATACATAATACCTCATCTCAGAAATATAGACAGACACTAGGGGAGAAAAATAGTTGAAATTTCTAGGGTGTACAATGAGGAAAGAGGGCTTCAAAAAGTTGATGCTAACAGGATTGACTGAAGGTAAGAAAGAGAAAAACAACGCATAACGTACCTAGTGAGCTTGAGTAAATGTATGAAGAGATAAGACTTAGGAGAGATAATGAAAAGAAAATATTATTAAAAGCGAGGTCATGAAATTGTGGAGAGCCATGACAACCAAAGACCTAAAAGGACACTGCACATTGTTCTGGGATACCTACGGACGATAATGAGTATATCCCCATTCACATAAATACAGTAGTAAATACTGTATGTTGGTCTGCAGTTGAAGATTCGTTTTCATCGGTGCTGGTCAAACTCTCGGACTCCAGGCAGAGAAGATACCCAGACGACGCTATGTCGAAGGTCAGATGTCTTGTATTGGGAAACAGCTACGTTTTATACGGGACCTACGGGAAATTTTCGGCCGAGCCTACTGGCTCGGATAGCCTCACATTAAATTCAGCCTTGTGCCACATCTGACCGCGTTGGGTGGTGGGTAGATATCCTGCAGTCGGAGATTCATTGTGGAATTCGCTTAGCTCACTTCTAGCAGTTGGCTACTTCTTCTACGCGCTGCTGGCGAATCATATATGTGTTTTTCTTTTTCCTACGTTTTATCGTTCATTACCAATATTCATTTGATTATTCTATCTAGTAACCTTCCCTAGGTTACAACACACATAGAAGAAGAAGAAGAAGAAGAAGAAGAAGAAGAAGAAGAAGCAGAAGAAGAAGCAGAAGAAGAAGTGTTTTCTCAATCTTTATGTTTGTTTTGTAATTAAATTTTTCTGGAGCATCAGTAATCTATCAACTTGGCCTTTAGAAGACCCATTAAATAAATTTACATCGTAAGCTGACATGATCTTGTATGTGAGGTAAAAGGCTAGTCAAGAATATCCGTGAAATGAGACAATAATACTAGACAGGGAACAGTGTGGAGGCGGAAGTCTGAAATAATCTGCGCGTATGCTTGACCGGTGATAAAAATAAATACAATATGAAAGTAATTAATAAATTAAAAATAACCTTAAACAGCAGCAGCAGCAGTTTGTTCATTTGTTTTGCGGCATATCAATCTCTTTGAGTTATTTAATATTGAAACTAAATATTTAGAACGCAATTGTTTAATTGTTTTTTTTTTTAGATAATAATGGTTTATTGATGCACGTCTTACTAATTAACCAATAGCTTACCTATTAATAATTCCAAGCTGTTATCCATTATTCGTCCTGGGTAATACGTTAAACTACATCCGCTTCCTGGGTAAGACGATAAACTACATCCAGCAGCAAGACATCTGATCAGGAGATTTTGTAGAGCGTGGAACCACCTCTTAATTGCTGGTGTTCCCAGGTCCACCCAGACCCAGGGTGGTAGCACCTGTTAGGGTGGCAGCTATAGGCAAATAGTTAACTATTACCAGGAGTACTTTTTTGAAAAAAATTATTACCAGCAATACAATTTTGAAGGAAAAATATTTTACCAGAAACATATTTTTGACAAAACAAAATATTACCAGCAATAAAAAATGCTGTTGGCATTAAATAACCCATTGAGGTTGATATGCCGTAAAACAAAATAAACCAAACCAAACCGTTATACATTATACTATCTACAGATCCAAGCCTTCAGCACCCGGTATTACCAAGCGGTCACCCATCAAGGTACTGGCTAGACTCTACGTTGCTTAATTTCGGTAATCTTACGGAAGCCGGTGTTTCAACAAGCAGTAGCGATTTGAAAAGAGAAGGCTCGGTGAATGCTATCAAGCGTGATAAACAGCAGCGTTGTCTGCAGCAAGAGGATTAGGTTTAAGACTCTAGGTTCTAGACTCAGGATTGAATGACTTTATAATATAGGGGAAGAAATCCTTAGTTTATGAATTTGTGACAGTAGTTAAGAGTACAGTCAGTAGGCCGCTTTGTGTAGACTGAGACTCAGTATAATCAGATCGAGCAATAATTAAACACTAGCAAGAACAAGACAAGATATCCCTAGATATGGACGGCGATGCAAGAACATGGATTGAATTAAATTTCAGTTTTAAATTTCCTGCACGTTACACAGATCGACTAGCACCTGATGAAGGCTGAAGAGCAAAGCGGTCGACTCGTTGTCATAAAAGCAAGGATGAGCATAATAGTACAAGTGTAAATACCGATAATACAGTACGTGCACATTTGCCGATATTTGTCATGAAGACCCATTTTTTTTTTCTTAAAGTCATGAAACATTATATGTACTTCTGAAGGAGGTACGGTGGAGTAATGGAAGAATCGGAGAGCCAGGTTCGAATTCTAGTCGAATCCATTACATTAATTAATATTCTCTCCGAGATCGGCTTCTATAGCCTTGGATGGCAACTGGTCTACTGCAGAAAGAAATGACAACCTACTGTCAGTCATGTATCGAAAGATACATAATTGCCTAAGCGACTGACTTCTAAACGGCATTTACGCAAATTCTCACATTATAAACTGTGCCTAAAAAACTGAATTGTGCACGAATTTCTAGGTCAGATCCATTTCTTCCCCAAAACACATAATAACACAAAACAGCTTTCATCTTAACTGCTCAGACAGATGCTTTTTAGGTGTGGCTATCTTTACAACGTTCACATTTTTTAAAAAAAAGAAGATTATTTCATCCTAAGCAAGGACACTAGAATTCAGGGAGTTACAGCGTGTGAAAAAGAATGAGAAGAATTTAGGAGAGGAAAAGGACAATAAGGCACAAGATTCTGCAAGACAGAAGATTGCAACAGAAGTTTGTTAAAGATTGTATTTTTCAGGGAAGCAAGAAATCGCAATAGAGTTCCACAGATACGAGAAAAGAAACTGTTAAACCAGGAATCGGATAATTTTGCCATATAAGTGGCTTTATTCTCATTTATCAGCTTTTATCGAGTTCCAAATCGCTTATGCCTTCAGGTGGTGAATAATTTATATTCAAGTCTGCAGCTTCGAAACAAGACTATATCTATTTCATTGGATAATACCCAGCTTTACTCCATTCAATGGTGCCATCAATTCTTGCCTTTAAACCTAGGAAGCCATGTTTACGTAAACGGAGTGAAATCAACCGTATTTTTCTGTATTCCATTTGTGAGGAACAAATTATACGCAGACAGATTTTTCCCAAGAATACCTATTCAATTCAAACGTCTATCGTTTTATATCCTCATATTCTCTTAATTTTCATATCCGACTGCCTTCTCGTATCTCTAGGGCACACCTAATTTAGTAACCCTCAACCTAGTGTGGGTCAGGAAACGTGTAGCGGGTGAATTGTAGTAAATATATATATGTACTAATATGCAATGTTAAGTTATTTGTTCGGCCAAGAAGACCATCCTGAAGAAACAGAGAGGTGTTTATATATCGTAGTCATTATATATGCGATTATCTGTTTAAACCATTGCTGAGGATTTATTACATTTTGTAGATTTTTGTCTGTGGCAGGCATGGACGTTCGATTCATGTATAAGATCGAAAGAGACTATTTTTTCTTAGCTTTTTTCTATCTTTAATACAAGGATTTTCTTGCAAAATATGCCATATTTCTATCCAGCTATCGTGTAATACCTGGCACTTAAAATACATTCCTAATAAATTCCAATCCATTTACGACTGGATGACTTAAAATGTCTATTTGCTTAATAGTCTGAAAAGTAATTCAATTGCTTTTTTTTTCTAGATGTATTGTGTCGTCTGCCGATGGAAGAAGCACAGTTAAAACATTTTGTATGTCATTTCTTTAAGGAGGACATTTAAAAAAAGTAATCTTAGAAAGAATGTCGCACTATTCGAAGTATAATCTATAAACCAGTATCGAACTGCAGAGAACTTAATTCTCTTTTTTTTATGATAAAGAAAAAACATTTTATGAAGTAGAAAATTATGTCTTGTTCAATTTCCGTCTCGTTAGCTATCATTTGAAAAGAGAAAATTGGACATTTGAAGAAAAAGTGGACGTGAATGTTTCTGTTTTTCTTTTCCTTTTTTTTTCCTTTTTCTTTTTTTTCTTTCTCTTTTAAATTGGAAAAAAAGCGAAAAGGAAAAATCTTCAAAAAATAGGGAGTTAAAAATTAAGAAGAGAAAAGGTCTTTGAAGGAAAGTTATGGAATAAGGAAAAATGTGAGAGATAAAACCACCCTGTTAAGAAAGTAGGAAAGAAAGATATTTTATAAAATAAGGAAAAATTAAAGGTAAAGATAAAAATTACCTGTTAAGAAAACAAGAAATGAAAAAGAAAGAAAGAGTAAAAAGAAAGAAAGAAAGAAAGAGCATAAAGAGAAGAGAATAAGGAAACAAGAAAAAGAAAAACGAAAGCAAAATGTTGAGAAAGAAAGAAAGAAAGAAAGAAAGAGTAAAGAGAAAGAAATCTCAACAACAACGACAGAATATAAAGGAGAGAAAATAAGGAAGAAACTGAAAGATGAAAATAATCTGTTAAGAAAGAAATAAAGAAGGAAGGAAAGAAAGAAAGTATAAAATGATATAAAGAATATAAAAGGGAGAAAATATGGGAAAAAAAGGAAGTGAAAGATAAGCACCCGCTAAGAAAACAAGAAAGAAAGAACAAAAACAGAAAGAAAGAGTAAAAAGAAAGAAAAAAAGAAAGAAAGAAAGAAGGAAAGAAAGAAAGAAAGAAAGAGTAAAATTAAAGAAAGAATTTTAAGGGGAGACAATGAGGAAAAAGAAATTAAAAGATAAACAACCTATTAAGGAAACAAGAAAGAAAGAAAAAAGAAAGAAAGAAAGAACGAAATAGTAAAATGAAAGAATTAATATAAATGGTAGAAAAAAGAAAAAAAAGAAAGTGAAAGACGAAAGCAAAATGTTAAGAAAGAAAGAAAGAAAGAAAGAAAGAAAGAAAGAAAGAAAGAAAGAATGAGTGTTTATTGCTATATCATGTTGAAACACCGGTTCCCATATGATTTTCGAAGTTAAGCCACATTGATCATTGCCAGTACCAAGATGGATGACCAATTGGGAATACAAGGTACTGTAAGCATGGGTGTGCGGGTGGTGTAAAGACAACGGTTTCGAATTGTTCCAATTCTTCTTGAGTTCGTTATATTCACTGACCTATAAATACCTTGGGGAAATGTATTGATCCACCTCTCACCCAACTATGGGTTAATTATTAAGACATTCTACACTAAACCATTATCTCAAAAAATTCTGAGAGTCTACAGATATTTTCTACCTTTAAATAACCTGTAAATGGTGGATAATCAGTTGAAAGCGAACCAATCAATGAATCCCTAAAAAAGAAAGAAAGAAATTTTATAAAATAAAGAAAACAAGAAAGTAAAAGATGAAAGTCAACTGGTCAGAAAAAAAGAAAACAAGTGTAAAAGAAATAAAGACTAACAAGAAAGAGCAAAAAGAAAGAAAGAAAGAGTAAAATGAGAGAAAAAAATAATAAAGAAAGAAAGAACTAAAAGAAGAAAGAAAGAAAGAAAGAAAGAAAGACCGTGTAAAAAGAAAGAAAGAAAAGAAAAGAAAGAAAGAAAGTAGAGCGAAAGAAAGAAAGAGCAAAAAGAAAGAAATAATATAAGGTAAAGAAAATCTGTTATAAAACAAAGAAAATAAAAAAATCAAAGATGAAATATACTGTTAATAAAGAAAGAAGAAAAAGAAAAAAGAAAGAAAAAAGAAAGAAAGAAAAAGTGGATGGCTGTCAAAAGTGTGAGTATGAGATTAAAACTAGACAAATCAAGAAAGAGGAAAGAAGAAAATGTTTGTTTCCATTTCTTTTATGATTCTTTTCGTTGCTTATGTGATACGTCCCTGGAATTCCCAGCATCCTTCTGTAGAAAAGCATATCTGTTGCTTCCAGTTATATATTCATCTGGAAGAAGATTGCCTTTCACTACTCTCATACAAAATGATAGATATTCGTCGGTAGAACTGCTGTTGAGTAGTACTCGGCTTACTTCCTGTTCTTCCTCATACTGTGACAATGGACTACTCATATGGCAAGTAGTTACATTAGAGTAAGATTTGAAGAGTAATGAGAGTTCTCTTTTCATATAAACAGTTTGACGAATTCTTAGCATTTGACTTTATTTTTGCTGCTCCAATTTTGGATTTTTTTTTTTTTTTTTAACGTTGAAGTTTAATTTTTTAATATTTAATTTTCTTTTGCTGATTTTTCCTGACTAAAGTTTTGGATTATCCTTTTCGGTTTTCTTTTTTTCCCTCTCACCCAATTCTTATTTTTATCTTTGATTTCTACGTCTTTTTCAGTTATATTGAACTTATTTTTTTTTTGTTTATCTTGTATTCCTTGCCTGACTTTAACTACAGAGTATCCTTTTTATGACTTTTGTTTATCTTTGTATATTTTTTCGTGTTAACACATGTCTATCTTTCCATTGTAGTTTTTTTTATTTTTCTTAGCAAAACTTTTTTTTTTTGCGTAACTTTGGCCATTTTAGTTTAAATCGTAACATTTATTATTTTTACGTATTTTGTCTCCTTGTTTTTTTTTTTGTTTTGTATTTAAAAAAAGACCTTTTAGATTACGTTTTTTGTTTCTTTCTTCATCCGTATTACATTATGTAATCTTTATGTTTGCGTTTTCTTCCTTTTAAGTAAACTGTTTATGTATGTCCAACGTTTTTTATTTTTTTTTTGTTTGAACCAAGTTTTCGTTTTTTTTCTCGTTAAATTTCTTATTTCTTTCCTCATTTTGAAAAAGGAATTTTGTTTTGATTACTGTATCTAATGTTTTTTTTTGTATTTATCATTTCTCCTCTATTGTAAGTTTGTTTAGTTTCTATTCTATTCTTAATTTTTGTTTTATTTTTTTAAAAAGGAAAAGAAAACAGTTTTGCTTTGGAAAAAAATTTTTTTTAAAAAGAATATATTAAGATTATCCAATTAATTAAAAAAATGTCTTACTTTATATCATAAGTTAGAATGGCTACCCGTAGAAGATCATTCAAAAATATTTGGTCCCAAGAGAGACCCTCTTAATAACAAAAAAGACATTTTAATGAGCTGAGCAAAGTAATGGTGGCTGAAAATGTCAAAACGTGGAAATTACCAATCCTAACTACAAAGAATGTATGGTGGCCGAAGATAGCCAAAATTGTAAAGAAACGACCAAAAACCTAAAAATATGGTGTCCGAGAAAGGCAAAATTCTGAAGAGACAAACAATACTACAGAAACACGAAACAAATAAGACAAAGTAGCGGTCGAGAAGACACCCTCGGAAATGCGTAATCAACATTACGGAGTCCCTGAAGTAATCTAAGATCTACGCATATCTTTTCACAGAAGATGAGCTCTTGACAAATCCTAAGGAAATACATAAATTTGAAAAATGAACTGTCAGTTTCTGTGGTGGACAACGTTTGCGCAAAATTTATTGTACCACAAAAGACAACATTATAAAATGTTTGACGATCCTGGGGGTTAAACCCCAGAGAATCATTAAAGGAAAAAGCATTTCATGTGGGGCGTAATGCTTCCCATGCTTTTTGACTGCAAAGCATCAAGCAGTCGAGACTTAATAACCAAGAACTTATTCTAGGAACAAAATATGACGACAGGCACATTATATCGGTATATGAGGTCCCTAATTTTTTCTCGGGGAGCACTTGGCCGTGTATCTGTGACAATTAAGACACAGTGCTTCCTCTGACGAACTGACCGGGGGATGGAGCTTTGAGTTGATGATATATCGTAAGTCCTTCGTCTCCATCCTCAAATGCCTAGAAATAGAGGGACAGTAAATGCCTATTATCTAACTGGTCGTAAACCAATTTTCTGGAAGTTCAGAGAGACTGCTAACATTATCTTCCTACCCACACAAGAAGGTCTCTAGTGCCCTGCCCCACTCCTCAAATAGCCCTCTGGTCGAGTCAATTGTTTCCATCACGCCGGTAATTGTCATGTCAGCAACCGTTGGGTCCTTCTCACAGCTCCTATTGGCTGAATAGCCTCTGCCGATGGTTGTGCGTTGGCGGCGAAGTAGATCCGTTGGACATGCTTTGCGTGCTGTATGTTACTATAAAGGATAAGGTTCGTCTCAACGAGGTTTCTGCGCCTACTGATCATTATGAGCGGCCTGATTTGCTTCGGCAGGGTTTTGACAACATCACGTCGGTTAGTTTTAGCGGGTGATAGAAATGCCGTCCTTGATGCCGATGTAGATCGTATACAGCCAAGATCGGGTATTAACAACCGAGGCGTGAAACCATTTCGGGACTTTATCGATAAATTTGATCTTGTCGATAAGTACCGTAATGAACACCCTCAGGAGGTAATGTGGACTTGGACAAATAACGACAATATCTTGTCTATGAGGTCATCTAGTTTTTTTTTTCTGCGTCTACCATTAACACGGTGTCATCTGCGTACCTTATATTACGATATAGAAACCCGTCACGATTCGCTTAGCCGCGCCAATCAGCGGATTAAGACCAGGCAACTGTTTAAGAAATTGAATCCTTTAGAAAACATTCAGAACAGGAAATAAAAATTATTTTCGTTTATAAAGGAACAAATAACATGTAAACATTTGTGATTGTCTTTTAGGACAAAACAGTTATTTTAGGATTTTTTCTTTGATTTATGAATAAAGAAGAAAAGTCTTTGAGATATGCTAACGATCTTCCAACCTGCCTAGCGAAATAAGTAGATTTGACTGGACAAAAAGAGAAGATTACTACTTTTCTTTGTAACTAAACACTTATTCATTAAGCACAGGGAGAGAAACGATATCTGCTTGATTTTTTTCGCCTCATATCAACTTCTGAGGGCTTATTGAATGCCGAAATCTAATTTTCGCGGGAGCTTTGTAATTTTTTTTCTTTTTTTATTACAAAAATATATTAGTGGTAATGTTTGTATTTTTATACTTTCATAGTGTTTTGTTAGGGTTTTGGTCTTCCCTATTTCCTTATACAGGTACTAACATCTTTGGTCAGGGTGAACCTGGGACGACAACAACAATTAAGAGGTGGTCCCATGCCCCTCAAAACCTCCCCATCAGAGGCCTTGCAACCTGATACAGTTTATCCAGGACTAGTGACAATGACGAAGAACTAAAAGGACATTTATATATAGTATCAAAACTAGTCAGGTGAATAATTTGTTTGGATGGAAAACTTGGAACTCACAAGACATTGTTTCATAAATTCCTTCAGTTTTTATAATTTATTTTAATACTTATATATTAACAGGTCTGACGAATCATTCAAAAATGTATTGGGTTTCAGTATTTATGGCTTCCTGCTAACGATCCACAAACAGTACAATATCTTGATGATAGAAATCACTAGGTTTTGACTCGAAAAATTCAAGCCAGGTTTTAAGATCCACATCGTTATTGAAGGAAACACCCCTCAGATTGTTAGAAAGCTACCGAAAAAGGTGAAAGTCTGAAGGGACTACATCAGAAGAATATGGTGCGTTTGACAAGAGCTTCGACGTCCGTGTTCTTTAACTGTATGTTTGGTCATATTATCTTCGTGGCATCGAGCATTATCATGTTGAATAATCACACTCTGTCACCGGTGAGGTCTTTTCAGCTGAATGGCCTCTTTGAACAGTGTCCGACATACAGCTTATTTTGTTTGTTTTGAAGCATATCACGTCATTCTGTCGATAAGGAAGTCGTTTTCCTACGCAGCACAAATGCCTCGAGCAGCTTTTACAGCTTTGTGACTTCGATTAAACGCAAATAGATGTCGAAAATGCTTATTCTTGTCCACTTGGCATTCCATCGAAAAGACCCGTCTTATATGAAATAAAGTTTCAGTAAGGTTAGACAAGTTTCCCAGGATGATCAGAGTTACTGACAAGGAAACAAAATGCTACGAAAGATTATTCTTCGAGATCATCCACAGAAGACAAGAAAAAAAAATCCAAGATAGATATATAAATCCTAATAGCTAAAGGCAAGACGGACAGGTGAGTGTAGAACATAAACTACCTAACTAGCTTGTGTGGAAGAACAGGATTTAGGAGAGATAGCGAACAATAAATTAAAGGGCTATAAGGAACAGCAACATGCGGAGAAATATCAGCGCTCACCCTCTGCACATAGAAAAGAAGAAGAGATCTGTAAATATTAGGTTGGTGCAAAAATAATGTCGTTTTTTGACGTATTTTTAACGTCAAAAACGACATTATTTTTGCATCAACCTAATACCTTAAATTTTTCTCGTAGAAGTGAAATCAGAGTTAGTTAACGGCAGGGGTGGGGATTGACCATACTCAAAAAGAATTGATGCAAATTCACTACCGCAATAATTTGATTCAACACAGGACAGGACACCAGTATGATTGATAGTTTGATAGCTTTTCTACGATTCGGTGGGTGCTGCTGAATGGACTTTCTTTGTTGCTGGAGAGATACGTCTGGTTGATCCCGATAACGAACGAGACTCTAGCCTGATAACTAACACGCCGATGTGCGTGGTTCTTGAGCGGTGGGCTCGACCTTGTATGGGTCCGGTTCAGGTAAAGTAGTGATTTGAAGCCAAAAAAGGTTCGTTCTTATTGTAATATTTTCTTTATTCATAATAGCCAAGAATTAAGAAAGCTTAGAGAGAGTATCGAAGGGACAGAAAACTAGGTGAGGAAACAAAGAAAAAGCGGTTCATTAACTAGAAGAACAGAAGAACACCTGTAATTATCAGCAAGCTTGCGTCGCTAGAACAATTATGACTGAGTAGTGAGATTCATACTAACTGGGTGCCCCGTATTTCAGGCCTTGTGCTATGCTAAGAAAACCACCATATATAGAACGTAAGACTTGAAAAATCACATACTACTCAAATCATAGTCTAATGTGGCTACTTGCCATATTTATAACTAAGAGCAATCCATTGTCAAAGTACTAGGGAAAAAAACAAGAAGTATGCTGAGTACTACTCGACAAAAATTCTACTGAAGAATATTGACAAGGAATATGAGGATGTTTAAAAGATGGGGATGTTTTACAGATGAAAAAACAAAAATTACGAGTAAGCAGTTGATAACAATAATCAAGAGACTTTACGAACTGCGAAAGATAACATACAGCAATTCATTGCATCTTCTCAACTGGTATAAAGTGGAATGATTATATTCAATCTGTTGCTAGGTCGACTGCATGGAAATTTGGTTCACTGTGTCGTGACAGGCAATTTTTCACGTCAGAATACATCTTACACATTTATAAATCTTCCATTGATCCGTGCATTAAGCATTGCTACCAAAATCTGGTCTTGTTCTGCTATATATCACGAGAATCTTTATAAAATAAAGAGAAGGGTCTGTAAAACAATCTGAACTGGTCTCTCGTCTTCAATCCGGCCACCGTGACGCGACGTGACGTGACGCGACGCGACGTGACGTGACGCGACGTGACGCGACGCGACGTGACGGGACGTGACGTGACGCGACCCGAACAACTAGACTGGCAAATAGCTTTCGCCATTTTGCTGTACAAGTGACTGTTTGTTCTATTCTATTAATTTACTTTCTTATAATTCTCGCCTGTGGAATTATCTCCCTGTTTTTTTTTTTTTGCGTCTCTGCCATGCAAATGCAAATTTAATCGCCATCATCTGTCTTTCTCACCTTATAGGGCCCTTTCTCCTGACTAAAGTCTTCTAATTATCCTTCACTTCCAATATCCTCTTGCGTCTTAGTAGCGTTATCACCTTTCTTGGAGGAAGCGGGGTTATTACAAATTAAGAGATTAATCAATATCTGAAAATATAGGAAAATCCAATAGAAACCATGAAATCTTCAGTCAATTTAGATAAAACAAGGAACCACATGTCAAGCTTCTCTATTTACGTTGAGATCAACTAAAGGACAAGAATTATTCAAGCTGGCATAAAGAGAAGGGCGCTAATCAGACTAACCACAAAATGTCGTTCAAGGACTTTCTTTGAGCCAGCCAAAGATTTACGCTTAACCAGACAGATAAAACTTGACAAGGACTCTTTTCTGCAAGCAGCAAATCTCAACCAATCATAATCGTTAAGCGAAAACATAAGGCGAAGAAAAAAGGAGAACAAATCGATATCGAAAAGAGTATGATTACCTTCGATTCCGAAGTGCTTTTATTTTATTTTTATTTCTTAAGAGGAATATTTTTTCCTCCTTACAATCAAAAATGTGCAATAGCAATAAAAGATATTTTTTTCAAACTGACAATAAAATCGAAAGGAAGATGAATTACCTCCCTTTCAGGAGGAATGTCTGAAATCTTACTGACAGGACATTAGTAAGAGATTTTATAGTTTAAACTTAGGACTGGGAATCTTTTTTTCTTCGTTCCGAAAATGCGACTGTGAAATCACATCTGAATATCAATAGAGGAAATAAATGTGCCTATTTCTATGTATGTAGGAAGTATTACTCTTATAGAGATGTCTTGGAGTAAATTAAAGGTAATACAGATGATCTTCATACAATTATTTTAATGATTACTATTTGTACAAGTTTGTTGCTTTTCATATCTATCTATCTATCTATCTATCTATCTATCTATCTATCTATCTATCTATTTCAGTCTGTTTCCATCTATCTATCTATATATCTATCTTTATATCTATCTATCTAGCCCAGTTTCTTCTTATCTAAGTCTGTTCATATCTATTTGTCTATTTCAGTCTATCTATCTATCTATCTATCTATCTATCTGTCTATCTATCTCAGTCCGTTCACATCTATCTATCTCAGTCTGTTCACATCTATCTATCTATCTATCTATCTATCTATCTATATATCTATGTATCTATCTCAGTCTATTCAAATCTATCTATCGATTTCTGTATTTATATGTTTATATTCCTGATCAAATTTTGGACAAATGATCAATGATGAATGGTAAATATTTAGCCAAATGAACTGTGCCGAAACACTAGAAATTTCGAGAAAATATTTTCTGTTTATAATTCATGAGAAGTTTACTGATTACTATTTGTATATGTTTGTTGCTTTTCATCTTTATCTATCTATCTATCTATCTATCTATCTATCTATCTATCTATCTATCTATCTATCTTTCTATCTATCTATCTATCTATCTATGTGTTTATAAGTTTATGCTCCTGATCTAAGATTGGATGAATGATGAATGGTAAATATTTAGCCAAATGAATTGCTGAAGCACTAGAAATATCCAGAGAATATTTCAGTTTATAATTCAGGGGAAGATGAATATACAGAAGCAATTAACGAAATAGGTGACAAGTTGAATTTTCAAGAATCTAGTAAATATTTTTTAGGTTGATTTGTCGGTGTTGATGAAACATGGTTACACTACTATGATCAAGACATCAAACAGCAGGGAAAGTCATAGCTGCAGCTTTTCTTAAGTAATTTTATGCTTTGAAGTATAAGAGGTTGAGTTCAAAGAACATGCACTCTAATCAGATCTTGTTCCATTTGCAAAATTGTTTTTTCCACATCTCAAAAGGTGTTTCTTAAGGTGAAAAACTTCGAATGTTTGGAGATAATAGCAGGAACAGAGTAGACATTCGATGAACAAACATCGAAACGATTTTAGAAGGGCTAAACTAACTTGAGCAGCTGCGTGTAGTTGAGAAATTTTGATGTTTCCACGTAGAAATGATAGATAGGTGAATAAGTTAGTTTCTATTTATCCTGAATCCGCTTACTTTTATTTGTCCCTTAGTTCATATCTTGATCAGTGGATATTTATCTATTTAAATCGACACCTACTTATTTATCTAAATCAGTACACGTCAAGCTATCTATCTGTCTTTCTGTCTATCTATCTATCTATCTATCTATCTATCTATCTATCTATCTATCTATCTATCTGTTTGTCTATCTATATAAGACATTTTCATTTTGTAATTGAGAACATTTCCAACTTTCAGAGAGAAAGATATATAGACAAATAGTTAAATAGATAGATGGATCAGTTGCTATCTATCTATCTATCTATCTATTTATCTATCTATCTATCTATCTATCAATCATTCTGCTGTCTGTCTATCTATGTATATAAGAACTTATTTTCATTTCGTAACTGGGAACTTTTCAAGCCTCCAGATAGATAGATAGATAGATAGATAGATAGATAGATGGGTCAGTTGCTATCTATCTATCTATCTATCTATCTATCTATCTATCTATCTATCTATCTATATATATATATATATATATATATATATATATATACATATATATAATTAAATTCCCAGATCAATTATGTGGACAAGACAGATTGGTATAAATAAAATGACAATTGGAAAAAAGATCTTAGATTTTGCCGACGCGTTTCGTCTTCCGACTTTTTCAAGGCAAAAATGAAATCGAAATGTAATGTAACTATAACAGCAAGAACATTTCGATTTCATTTTTGCCTTGAAAATGTCCGAAGACGAAACGCGTCGGCAAAATCTAAGATTTTTTTTTCCAATTGTCATTTTACACATATATATACACATATATATATATATATATATATATATATATATATATATATATATATATATTTGTCTTTAAATAAGTTTTTTCGTGGTACAAAATTTGATAATAGTTTGGAAAAGGCAAAATTTATAAGGCATTTTAAAAAAAATAAAAAAATAAAAGATAACGAAAGACAAAAAACAAAAAACAAAAAAAAACAACCGGTTTCGTCCCAGGACTTAACAAGTTTATTTTTCTGGGAATAGAAAATTTTTATTCATTTAATTCTTTAAAAAGTATATTATTTACAGTGATTTGCTACTCATCAGGAAGCAGTTACTTACATTTAGATAAAGATTCGAATATTGATATATTTCAAGTATGTGATACAGAAGCACGCACACACACACACCCACACATATATATATATATATATATATATATATATATATATATATATATATTAATTATTTCATGATAAAAATAAATCATTATTATTGAAAAGCTAAATAAAAATTTAGTAGCTTATCTTCCGACTCGAAGTTTCGTAGACATTTTTTCTCATGGTAACAGATTGTCATGTAGCCTGGAATTTATAGAAACCAGCAAAAAGAAACTCGTAAGTGTTTTAAGTGCAAAGAAAAACGGAAAGCCGCAACATTTATACACGTGACATGAAATAAAGATTGCCGGTGTCTCCGTAGGCAATCCAAAATTAACATTCAGACAAGTATAGCAGTGAAAGACACTTTGCAATAGAAGATTGAAGTGGTCATAAGAATATCAAAGATGTGATGCTGTATAATGCCAAAAATTTATTATCCTGATAAATGCAAAATAGATTTACATTTTGACTCAAGAGAATATGTAAGCAGACCAATAGAGAAAGTAAGAATGTACTATACACCAGAATAACGGTAAGAATTGGAGGCGGACAACTAATGGTTTGAGGTTGTATCATAATCGGTGATAGAAAAAGATTGGTAAATGGTTCTGCCAAACCTCAAAAATAGGGAAATTACTTAGCATGACGGTGCTACTTGCTACACATCACGAAGAATAACGAAATGAAAAAATCTTAACCATGTTCCATTCAAGGGCACATCGAATTGTATCAAATGTTTGAGCAAAATGCAGAAAAAAAATATTCACTCATAGTGGCGATTCTGGAACTCTGAAAGTGGAGGAGCCACTTGGAAGGCCGAGAATTTTCTGCGGAGTTGGGTTCAAATTGAAGCAGGGTCTTTATTTTCATACGACATCACTATCGTATACACAACTTAGGAATTAATTTTAGTATAAGTATGTTACTTCACGAAATTAAACGGAATAACTTTTCATTCATACTAGTGGAGTTCTAATCTTATCTTGCATTCTTTTCCACTATCAAACTGTTGAACCACAAGAGAGGTTAACTTCAAAACAAAATCAAAGGGTTAATACTACGAACCTCAATAGTAGACGAACAATGTAATTTGTCTGCTCTGATTTTTTTCCTCTACAAAACATAGAAAAGAGGGGTCCAACCGAGGGGCCAGCCAAAATACGGGGAGGGGGACATTGGCTCCTTCTGTCCTCCGCACTGTAGAGTCACCACATATCACTCCATATTTTAACGTCTTGTATTCTTCTGTAATAAGATCATTTTCCTCCAAACAAAATCTCTCTTTTAACTAAAGAAAATGCCTGAAAGGAGAGTTTTCCCCTGTTGGATCATAATCTTTATGCAGTATAACTGAAATGCTGTTAATCCTCCGGTCCTCGAAGATCATAAACTCTCTAAAAGAAAGCATACTCTTAATTCCTTTCGATTTGAATTTAGAATTAATACACTCATATAGTGCGGCGATAAACTAATATATGAATGTACATAATCTTGAGGACTGAAGATTGCATTCAGGAATGAAACACAAAATTTTGGGGCTACCTTGGTAAATTAATTAGTTTCATTAATTCTAAATTCAAATCGAAATGAATTAAGAGTATGCTTTCTTTTATAGAGTTTATGATCTTCGAGGACCGGAGGATTAACAGTATTCATGATTTTTTATTCTGTCGAGCAGTTTTACCCACAAATATATCGTACTATATTTAATCATCATATATATATATATATATATATATATATATATATATATATATATATACACACACACACATTATAGTGGTCAAGGATTCTTCGGAAGCAACCACATTTTTGAAAGTGCCAAATACAGAGAAACGGGGCACAGTATGCCACAAGGTTTCCAAACGATCCTCCACAGCGTTTGAATTCAGAATTGTCCTCCTCCTAAACCATTTGCTACCAAAGGCTATAGGAGCCACTCCGTTCTGCTCTTTACTCATAACCGGAAGGGGAGAGAGATGGATGCATACCTTTCCCAAGAGTAATACGACGCAAGTAAAAATCATCAACTCGACTGAAATTAGAACTCGACCCTCCTCTATGCGAGTCGCTCTCCATTACGCAACCATATCTGCCCTTTATCTAATGTTTCAATGTTTTAATTTTTACCTTATATGTGACTGTCTATGTGTGAACTCTTCCATCGACTTCGACTGAGAATGTCCTAACAGTTCAGATTTAAAATTTGACTTCTACACGACCTATATATAGGATTATATTATAATGGTGATAGCCTATGTAGAGTCGGTCCCACTTTTCGGAGCCACAGATAAATGTGAAAGGGTTTTAAGTGTGACAGGAATCTCGAAATGTTACTGCACACGCTTGAATTCATTCTCCTACTGTTTTTTTTTCTCGTTGATTAGTTGCCATACACGGAAAGAAAGTCCATACTGGCCTGCTATTTAAACTGTGGCTTGCCCATGCATATACAAATACGCTTTGCGGAAAGGCAAATAAAGATAACCGGCCGGGAAATCGAACTCGGTTCGACGTTTATAATTTTCTCCGTTGCAGTCACGCACACCACACACCCACAAACACGTTCTTAAATACACATACGCAAACACACATATAAGTGCCTAAAAACGGCAAGAAATTTTAACATGCATTTTAAATAATGAAAAGTATTTCTTTAATGTTTTTTTTTTTATTTTAGTTTTAATTCCAATGTCATTGATTAAATTTAATTTCGCCAATAAAAATACTGCATTAACCGAATTGATTGTAATTATTTTTTTTTTCTGATTATCAGTAAAATCTATAAAATGGTCAAAATTGACGAATCTATCAACACATCGCAATTATCTTTATTTTAAAGTCTTTCAAAAGTAAAATATATTTTTCTCATAAAATTCATTAATCTGAACTGCAAAAAAATATTACTTTTAGTGTTAAATATCGCATTTATTTATGCAAAAGGAAATAATTGTGATAAAATGAATACAACGTAAACTTCTTTTTTATATAATTTTTCAAACTACGTAGCAATCTTAAATATTTTATTCATTCTAATATTTTATTCTTTTTCAGGTGCTTTGGCTTTATAGTTTTACTTACAAAGACGCTTAATGAGGTAATGTTAGAAAATTACCAATAAATGTTAAATTAACTATAATAACCGCTCTTATTTTCAGCTAATGTCGAGTATGGACGTCTGTCCGTATTTTTTTTAAAAAAGTGTCACATTTATAAATTAGTTTCAAAATACTGTGGTTGCTGAATTGTAGAAAGCGTGTCCATTTAGGATTAATAAATACAATGATTATTTAATAATAATATCAGCGGTCTGCTACAGATTAATACATAGTTTTAAAAGATTTAAAACTTTATAAACTATTCTAATTCAAATGTTAAAAAAAATGAAACCAATTCTTGTAAATATTCATTATTCATCGATTTTTTTTTCCTGAAGACAATAATGCCCATCATATATTTTATTCATAAAAGCAATTCAAATCTCCACTAATTAAATAATGTCTTAATTTTATGGTATTTTTATTTTACGATACAGAGCAGATTTTATTGGGTGTTCTGCTTGACTAAATAACTCGATGAGTTAAATTCTCCGATAACTTGTCCTTATAACAAATATATATATATATATATATATATATATATATATATATAAAGAAATATAGTCTTAAGGTGTGCTATATTTATGGAATAAAGTGCTCAATATCAGAGATAGAGCGTGTGTAAATATAAAAGTGAACATAGAAGTCAACACTTAGAGGCGACAGTCTGTTTCATGCTATATGCAATCTTCAAGCCACGTGTGCTGTTATTTTTCTCGGCTATTTATATATATACGGGTTAGTGGTGCATTGTGGGTATTCTATTATGGCGGTTATTTCACCGGAAGTCGTTTGTTTATCTATTTAGGTCAAATTATATTGCTTGTTTTTATTTTTGTTTCTTATTTTATTTATTTATTAACGTAGTAAAAATTTGTTTATATCACTTATTTAACAGTTTTGTTTTGGTTTGGGAATTTAATTAAAACTATTTGTTCAGTTTTGGGGTTGATTGTTGTAGTTCATTCTAAGTATTATTTTGGCGGGAACAGTTTTTTAATTGATTATTTTTATTTGGGATTGGTTTGTTTATTTATTTACTTGGATGAATTTAGGTTAATTTATTTTACTTGTATATTTTCTCTTTTCGGTTTTCGATTTTTAAGTAACATAGTATTTTTTTATGTTTTATTTCTATTTTTTTTTTTTTTTTTTTTTTTTTTTTTTGCTTATTAGTATATATATATATATATATATTAACCGCTATAAAAAAGGTTTTATAGAAATAATGTAAGATTAAGTAGGTGGCTGGTTATAGATGTAAAATATCATTTTTTCTTAAGATTTTCTTAAAAAGACACAGTTAAAAAAATAACTAAATTCATTTTTGAATAAGTACTAAAATTTTATTAAAATCCGCTAATTGTGTGATTTTGCAAGAATTTCCATAACAGTGTTTTTTTTTTGTTTTTTTTGTTTACCGCAAAAAAACATAAAGATTTATGGTTCTGCGTTCTAAGAAAAGTCAAGGATTTTAGCCAAATGTTTGAAGGTTGTAAAAAGGAATAAAAAATTTAGTTTTCCTCTTCATACTAAATTTGAAGATGGGAACCCGTTTTTATTAAATTTGGGGTATCGGTTTTATCATGCTCGATATTTAGCAAATCATTAGAGTTATATACACTGATACATACATACATACGTACATATATATATAAATACATATATATATATATATATAATATATATATATATATATATATATATATATATATATATATATATATGTGTGTGTGTGTGTGTGTGTGTATAATGCCTAAAAGATTAATGGTGAGATTTGAGAACGACCAGGAAACAGTAGTATTAAAAAGTGTTCAATACACATTTGAAAAAATAAAAATAACATGTAGAGCTTTTAACTTTAAAATTCAGGAGGTCAGTCGAGTACGCAACCTTTGTTTCGACTTCACGGTCTCATCGGGCGATATTATATCAACTGACCATCTAACACTTTTTATTAAAAAAAAAAACACAAAGAACACGATATTATTATTTTAAAAAATAAAAATGCATAAACCAGCACACGACGATCAGACATAAGGCGTTAAGTGTAACAGAAAGAAAGATGATGTGGAGACGGAAGAAGAAGGAAACGAAGAAGGGTGAAGAGAAGGCGAGAAAAGCAAGCGTATCGTAAATGTATAAAAGAAAAGGAAGAAGTAGAAAAGAAAAAAAACAACAAATGTATCGTAAAAGTAAAAGAGGGTGGGAAGTGAAGAAAAGCAAACGTATTGTACATATAAAAAGAGGGTTTTAAATTTTTTTTTTTTTTTTTTTTATCCAGCTTCATATTTACTTAATAAATTTTTTGATATGAAGGCAAGGACTTAAAATTTTGGATTTCTGTTTTAAAATATTTTTTTGATCGGGAAATGCCATAATCGCTAATTTCTCATGTTGACATAGGTTGCAAATGCGGTTTTGATTGTTGTATGGTTTTGTCGTTTTTAAAATTGTATATATACATATATAAATATATATACTATATATATATATATATATATATATATATATATATATATATATATATATATATATATATATATATATATATGTATATATATATATATATATATATACTCTATATATATATATATATATATATATATATATATATATATATATATATACTATATATATATATATATTTATATTTATATATGTATGTATTATATATAAATGTTATATATATATTATATATATCATGTGTTATATATGTATTATATACATATATATTATATATCACACACACACACACATATATATATATATATATATATATATATATATATATATATATATATATATATATATATATATAGCGAGAATTTGCTATTATTATCGACAAATGAATACTGAATACTGAAAGTAGATAGAGAACGTTATCTCCCTCATTCAATTCCTACATTCTCCAGTTTTAAATTGCTGAGTGAATTACAAATATCTCGATTCTTCCCCAAGTATTATATATAGAGTATTACTATATATATATATATATATATATATATATACACACTAGGTAGTCTTTAGTAGGGTGTGTTCAATGAGTTATTATATCCGTCTCCTTCTACCGAGAATAACAAAAGTTGGCAGGACAACTTATTATATTTAGAATATTGATATATTAAAATTACAATAATCTACAGCAGTTACAACTGGCTCTCCTAAAAGAGTCTCGAAACTTATGGAATTCACCAACTGATATATATTTATCATTATATTCTTTATATATATATATATATATATATATATATATATATATATATATATATATGTAAAGAATATAATGATAAATATAACTTACCTTAAATACATATTCCCAAATATATTGTTGTAGATATACTATTATAATAAAAACTCTAATTTTGTGGCAACAGAGGAATTTATTTCCTCCGTTTGTTCTCTGAATAAGACACACAAATAACATTCACAAATCACAAACTAGCACTCCAGACACATTCATACATGGTATATATATATATATATATATATATATATATATATATATATATATATATATATATATATATATTTATATATAAATGAAAAAAAAGAAGCCAACCAAATAATATAATTTGTCATAAAAATTTGACTGCAAACTTGACATATCCGAGCGAAAGTAATCGAAGAAATGGAGTTAGTGTTGGGGGAGAGATTTCGATGTATTTTATGACTAGCAGCACCAATTTTAACAAAGGTGGGACTAATTAGTGTCGACTGTGTCCTCCACCGAAAAATATAATAATTAGTTTTTTTTTTTTTTCTTTCTGTCTTTGTCTGTCTTGGGTACAAACGATGTCAGACGGGAGGCTGGATGATTTGATTTTCGACTCCAAAACACTTATTTTCCGCCATTCGTCACGTGACATGACAGCGGCAATGACGTCAGCAACTAAACAAAAGAAATCAGTCCAACAGATACCGATAGAATAACAACAGTAAATAAAAAAAAAATAATTAAATAAAGCAACATTAAAATATATAATGCTGAAACATAAAAGAGAAAATATCTTTAAAAAAAATCTTTAATTTTTCCGAGACAAAAATAATTATCTCCAATGAGGAAAATTAAGAATTTAACAAGGTTCCACATTTGCTTGTTGTTGTTATTGGTGTCGGAGGTAGAGTTGGTAGAACTGAAAGCAACAATTCAGTAATCACAGATTTTATATGCATGGTAGGATATATATTTTTTTTATAATGAACTAATGTTTCTTGGAACTGGAACTTTAATTTTAATGAAAAGATAGAAATTGGAATTATTAATGAAAATTTAGTATTGAGTGTACAAATTACGTTGTATCCTTTTCTTTCATGGCGAACGTAAATGAAAGGATTAAATCGTTATCAGCCGAAGTACAATTTAATGAAAAAACTTCTGATATACATACATACACACACACACACATATATATATATATATATATATATATATATATATATATATATATATATATATATATATATATATATATATATATATTGTGTATTTGGTCTTCAATTTTCTTTTTATGCAAGTTTGGTTAAACACAGCTGACAAGGTGGTAAATTAATATTTTAGCCACTCATCCAAAATACTGATATACGGTTATACTACTAATATAGTAAAGTTCATTTTGATAATAACTAAAATTATAGACGAAAGTGCTTTGATAATTAAATCATTCGGGCAATTTTTAATTAATTTGTGTCTATCAAAGAAATAAATTATATAAAATCACACGAAAAATTATATAAAATAATTTAACAACAGCACTTTCTCGGTCGTTTTAAAGAAAACTTGCATAAAATGTTTGATGACCAAATACACAATATACATATATATCTGTGTGTGTTTTTGTGTGTCTTTGTGTTTGTGTATATATTAAAAGTTGTGTATTTAGGCAGCAAATTCTCTTTTAGGCATGTCTGATTGAATAAATTACAGAGATTATATCTGCTAAAATTTAATAAAATTCGTTTATACTCACGAATATCCTTCCATGTATTGACGTTAATGCATGAGGGAAATGTACTCTAGCTGGTTAAATTTCTTTTATTTTCATTTCCCAAGTATATTCGATCTTTTCCCAAGATCATCTTCTGGAGTGCAAGAGGTATAAAACTATATGTTGTTGATTAGTATAAGTATTTATACAAGGATTTCATTATAACATAGAAGAAAAAATCCATAATGGATAATTTTTTTCACGTTCTAATGAACGCTCGGCACATTGTCAACCATTTTGCATTTAAAAGTTTAATGAAAACATTTACGGTAATGAATAACAACGGACATCGTTGTATAAATACTTATACTAGTCTACAACATATATATTTTTTGTGCCACTTGCACCCCTGAAGATGATCGTGGGAAAAGACCGAAATTACTTGGAAAATGAAAATAAAAAATATTGAAACAGCTACAGTATATTTCTTTCATCTTTTAACATAAATACACAGAGCCATATCTATGAGTATGAACGGATTTACAAAAAATTAGCAAATAAGTGTCTGTAATTTATTCAATCGCACGCACACACACACACATTTTCGACAAGGAAAAAATCCCTTACTATACAGGTAATTTATATTAACCAGAAAAAAAAGGCTTAGATAAAAGCGTCTATCTTTTTAAATTTGGATTTTATAATGTAACTATAACAACAAAAACATTTCGATTTCATTTCTGCCTTGAAAAAGTCGAAAGACGAAACGCGTCGGCAAAATCTAAGATTTTTTTCCAATTGTCATTTTATACCAATCTGTCTTGTCCACAGAATAGATCTGGGAATTTAACTATATATATATATATATATATATATATATATATATATATATATATATATATATATGTGTGTGTGTGTGTGTGTGTGTGTGTGTGTGTAAAAAGGGAGAGATAATCCACAGAAAATTTATACACATTTCAGGAAAGCAAACTCTTGTCATTTGTAGTTTCATCAAATTACAATAACACTATTTTAGGTAACCCTAACGGATATTGTGTATCACAGAAAGGAAGTTATATTAGAAAAAAAATAAAAAATGCATAGTCAACGTTGGCCAAGTAGTAGTTCTCCATATTAATAAATGTTTGGGATCTAATGTCCACAGTTTTCTTTTAATTGTAGATTCCAAAGATAACTTGTATTAATTACGCGGTATCTAATTAAACTTACTATTACAATATTTATAAAAGTTTTTACTTTCCTAAGTGTGCATACTTTTTTTTGGCGGACTCTGTCTAACTGGTGTCGCAAACAATTTATTATAATTTCATATAACAAATAACATTGTTTCCCGTTAGTTTTGATCTTCCCCAAGTCTAAGGTACTTTTCCATGTCTTTCTGCCACGATTCTATGCATAGATGGAAGAAATCTTTGTGAATGCCCCTCAACTCCGTCGTTACAGCCCCCTTGATCGACTCCATGCCTTCAAAACGGGTATACTTGATGATCCCGTTGATATTGGGGAAAAAAAGAAGTTACACGGAGCAAGGTCAATTGAATAGGGAAGTTTTTCCTGTACGGTGATGTTCTTCTCGGCCGGGAAATGCAGGATACTGAAAGCGTTGTTAGTAGATGCATTGTCCTGCCTCAACTCTTGTGTCTTTTCTGAGCGAAGCAAACGACGCAGGATTAGACATGTTGATTAATCGTCTGGCCTTGTAGCAAAAACACACTGTGGACGATGCTTGTCATATTGATGAACAGATAAGTTCAGTTACTTTTCAGACAGACCTCATATATATATATATATATATATATATATATATGATTGAATAAATTACAGACATTATATATGCTAATTTTTAATAAAATCCGTTCATACTCACGAATAACCTTCCGTGTGTTGATGTTAAAGGGTGAGAGAAATGTGCTATAGCTGTTTAAATTTCTTTTTTATTTTCATTTCCCAAGTACTTTCGATCTTCTTCCAAGATCATCTTCATGGGTGTAAGTGGTACAAAACTATATATTGTTCATATACCAATAGAATACAGAAGGAATTTAGAAAATGCCTTTGCGCTTGGCATGGCTATTCCAGTTGTAAAGGTCAGATTGGCGGAAATAATAAATATATATTTTCCATGTAATGAGCATTAGAGTTGCGATAGAATTAGTATGTTTCGTCTGTGGGAATGGCGCTCTGGTTTTGAAAATAATTCTAAGTCTATTTTGTGTTGTCAACGAACACTCTTTTAACACTTTTATAATGTCAATGAATTCCCGTTGTCTTTTCGTAATGCTCGTTGTAGTAGAGACTTTGTAATCGCAGATACAAATATAGTAACGCCGTTGAACAATACTAGTGTCAGACGCCTTCGAATATCACTCGCACTAATAGTACTTGCTCGATAATACTCGCTCGAAAAGTATCCACCGAATAGTGACCAATATAGAGAAATAGTATACTGAATAGAGCAAAGAATAGCTGTCCGTATAGTAATAGAGGATAGAATACAATTGCAGTTCCGAATAGGAAAAGAGGGTAGACTAGGATTGGCGATCGTTTATCGTCACGATAATTTTTACTTATGCGTTTCTTCTATGGTCAAGTGATCCACTTGTTTCAATAATGGGATCGTCGTGGCTTGCTCACTGGCGATCTATGTTCAGACTCAAGTGTCGGCAGCGATAATTATTCCTATATTACAGTCCACAAACTAGCATATAAGTTGTTTTTTTTAGCTCTATCGGGACCAGAAATTAAGGATCGAAGCATTTTAGGTTTGATCTGACTATTGGAAAGATAGAGGGCGGCAGGAGGAATCAGGTACCTTCTGAATCAGTATAAGAAAACGACAGTTTTTCAAACCACTTTAAGGATGGATCGCATATATATGTTCCACATCGGCTTGCATTGGTCCTAATAGGCATACATGGCAAGGAGACATAATTGTAGTAACACCGGTTTATCAACATTTTGGATGAGTAGCTAAAATATTAATTTAATACTAATTTAATATCGATTTAATTCATGGAAAGCAATTTTCTTTTTTGTAGAAGGACAAATTTGGTTAGCACTATGTAATGAATTTAGTAAATATATTATATACGCTGTTGTCTATTTGATGAAACCACAGAATTAGAAACTGTTTTGGTTCGTTACGCGCCAATACTCTTGGGAAAGATATGAATCCATCTCTTCTGGCCATAGCTAATGGGTTCCTATAGACCGGTTAGCCACCAGTCTACTGCAGAAATAAATGCAACCTACTACGGAAAAAAATCTGCCTAGTTATTCATGAATCGAAAGAGACTGATTATATTTAAAAGATTTTAAATTGGACCATACCTTCCATTGTGTAACATGCGTTCGAGGTTGGTCGCTTAATTAACCCCGAAAACGAGGCTGTTAGATCTACCACATGTTTATTTGGATTGTATAAATTGGTGATACACACTTAAATGATTGCTTGTAATGAATGATATATGTTTTCTTACTCATCTAAGTCGTAAGATAAATGTAATCTCAGGGAAATTAGTGGAAATAAAAATAAAAACATTTTTATATAGTCATGTCTTCTTGACAGACGTGCCAACAAAGGAACCTATCTTTCATATGGCATTTTCATATTACAATCGGGTACGAATAAAACCACTCAGATCACTATTAGAATTAGATTTACCTCACACTGACATTTTTCTCGCAAAGTAAAGGTATTAACGTCTATGGATAATTCGAAAGTATTTACAGTGTTTAACAATAATTATTCTCCTTCTTAGCTTTCATGAGAATATCAGAATTCTTACTCTGATTTTAATTTGCAGCAACAGCTGACGTCCTTCTCCGGAACCTGAATCCAAGACCCGTTCATCCATTATCTCTACGACTTCTGTTGAGTCTACAGCGTTTAAACCAATTGTAACATTTTTTAGAAACAGTCAGTAACATTCTCTGGATATTTGCAGCCATGTCACCTGCTAAAACCCGATATTAAACTATTGCGTTTACATCAAATGAAACAACTTCAGAAAAATTCACTGACCTTATCTGAATATTTGCAGCAATATGATATTCTAAAACAGAAATTTTGCCACTACGTTTACATCAGCTGCAACAGGTTTACGAACATTCTTTAATATTATCTTAATATTTCAGCAATCATATCTTCTGAAACAGAAATTAAACTACTGTATTTACATCAAATGAATCATCTTCGGAAACATTCACTAACACTCTCTGAATGTTTGAAGCAATATAATCTACTATGAGACGATTTTATACTAATGCGTTTGCATCAACTGCAACACCTTCAGAAAAATTCACTAAACTTGATTGAATGTTTGCATCAATATGAACTTTTAAAAGAAGAAATTTTACTACTGAGTTTATTATATTGCAACATCTTCAAAAACTTTCACTAATTTTCTAGGGATATTTGCAGCAATATGATTTTAAAAATGACCAAAATATACTAAAGCGTTTGCATCAACTGCAAGAAGTTCAGAAACATTGTCAAAACATTACCTGGATATTCGCAGTAAAATGATCTTCAAGAACACGAAATTATACTACTGCGTTTACATCAAGTGCAAAACCTTCAAAACTGTCTCTACATTCTTCGAATATTTGAAGCAATATGATCTTCTAAAAACACAAAATAATACTATTGCACTAAATCAAGTGCAACAGCTGCAGAAGCATTCACTAACCATTTCTGAATATTTCTAGCAATATTGTCTTCTAAAAAGAGAACTTTTACCACAGCTTTTACATCAAGTGCAATATCTTCAGGAACAATATCTAAAATTCTTTGAATATTTTCAGTAATATGAGCTTTCAAAACACGAACCTAAATTAATGCGTTTAAACCAAGTACGACATCTTCAGAAGCTTACACTAATATTCGGAAACATTAAATAAAATTCTCTGAATATTTAGGACAAATTGATTTTCTAAATCTCGAAATTTTACTACTTTGTTTATATCAAGGGCAACATTTCCCGAAAAAATCACTAAATCTTCTCTGAATATTTGCAGCAATATGATCTTCGAAACAGAACTTATAAAACAGCGATTACATCAACGGCAAAACCTTCAGAAAGATTCACTAAACTGGCAGCCATATGATCTTCTAATTGGCAGCCATATGATGTTATAACGCTGAACCTGTACTACTGCGTTATATAACTGCAACAACGTCAGAAACATTCACTAACGTACTCTGAATATTAGCAGCAATATGACCTTCCAAATCAGGACATAATCTGCTGCTTTTGCATCAACGGCAACAGCTTTAGAATCAATCACTAAACTTCTCTGAATATTTGCAGCAATATGATCTTCTGAAACACGAAATTATTCTACATCGATTTAATCAAGTATATCATCTTCAAAAACGTTATCTAATATTTTCTGAATATTTGCAGAAATAAAACCTTCTAAAAATAAATACTATTGCATTTACATCAACTGCAACATCTTCGGAATAGGTCACTAATCTTCTTTGAATATTTGCAGCAATATGATCTTCTAAAACTGATAATATACTACAGCGTTTACATCAAATGCAAAACCCCCAGAAACACTCATTAAAATTATCTGTATATTTGCAATAATTTTATCTTCTAAAACACGTACTCTTACTACTGCGTGTAAATCAAGTGCAATATATTCGGAAACATTCCCTAAATTTCTCTGAATATTAGCAGCAATGCCATCTTCTAAAAATTAAGTTATACTGCGTTTAAATCGAGTGTAACACATTCAGACACATTCACTAACCTTCTCTGTATATCTGCACCAAAATGATCTTCTAAAACAGAACTTATATTACTGCGTTTACATGAAGTGCAGCACGTTCAGAGGTATTCACTAACAGTCTCTAATCTTTTCAGCAATATGATCTTCTATTTCAGAACTTATACTACTAGTTTACATTGATAGCAACATCTTCAGAAACATTCACTAACTGTTGAAACTTGACTAATGCATGGAATAA
Source organism: Acanthosepion lycidas (assembly GCA_963932145.1). Classification (NCBI taxonomy): domain Eukaryota; kingdom Metazoa; phylum Mollusca; class Cephalopoda; order Sepiida; family Sepiidae; genus Acanthosepion; species Acanthosepion lycidas. Next base: position 89,022,586 of record OZ010583.1, read on the forward strand.
TAATGCAACGCAAAATGTACTTAGAACAAAATGTATTGAAACAAGAAAGTGTACACAATATTTACATATAGTCTTTTGTATATTCCTGGGAAGACCGTTCCTGGAATATGTGTTGACTGAGTCGCAGTCGGGCAGAGTCTCTGGTTGGATCTCCCGATTCCTACACTCTCTTCCCGGTACCAACCATATTTATATGGTCGGTACTCCACTATGCAAATTAGGTGGATCCTACCACAACACTAACCTTGTCTGAATATTTGCAGCAATTGTTCCACTACGTTTCCATCAAGTGCAACACCTTCCAAAACAATGACAGTCATTCGCTGAATATTTGAAGTAATATGATCTTCTAAATCAGAACTGATAATACTGCGTTTATATAAAGTGCAAAGCCTTCAGAAAGCGGTTGGAGCCCCTAGCAAACGGAGAAAACTTATAAGAGCCACACGACATAGGTATTTCTGGAGATCCATCATTGTCAATTGTCTGAATGGACACGGCACATGGAAGAAATATCACTGTTGAAATGCATTGGGCTAACAAATATCCAATTCCGAACAGCTGTGTTGACTTCGCTTAGCACAATTCTAGTGTGGAAGGTACGAATCCATATCGTCTTCATCTGGCTCGCTAAGGGTTAATTAACAGAGAGCTTAACTTGGTCGTTCGTCGGGACGCCTCTATTAGGGCTTCGGGGGCGCATATATTCGGAGACACAAACCAGTTTCAAAAACTTTGTCTAATTTATCTTCCAGTATGAAGGATCTTTTACATAACACCATTGCAGTTCAATGGCAAATATCTGAACTGTTAGATTCCGTCAGTGACTTCATGCAACATATTTTGGCCGATGTATTCACGGTAATCTTGGCGGGCTTGAATTACGTGTATTAAAGGGCAACTCCTTATTTTGTTTTTTTCATTCAGGGTTGTCTTACACCTAGACTAACCAAGGTTAAAGACACCAATTCTTCCCTGCATTTTAACCTG
>OZ010583.1:89028575-89108575 GCA_963932145.1 Acanthosepion lycidas
ATAAACAGACTATTTACTTAAATATTTATATCTATAAAAATAACGTATAAACTATATATATATATATATATATATATATATATATATATATATATATATATATATATATATATATATATATGTATATATATGTATATATATGTATATATAAATACATATATATATATACATATATATATACATATATATATATATATATATATATATATATATATTTATATATATATATAATATGCATGTATATATATATATATATATATATATATATATATATATATATATATATATATAATATTTATGTTTATGTATGGTATGTATGTATATAAATATATATATATGTATGCAATTTTATAGATATTATTTATATTTCATATATGCGCGGTACATATTGGAGAGCGCTCACTATAAGTGAGAGTTAATATATTTACATCAACGCTCAATATCAGTGATAGAGCTAACATATTCTTATCAACGCAACTATATATATATATATATATATATATATATATATATATATATATATATATATGATTAAGTAATTCATCGAGTCTAGAATCAATGCCAACAGAATGCAGAAAGCAGTGGACGGCCGTGTTTCATCCTATATTTGGGACTCATCATAAGTGCGCATCGACTACCGAGAATTGAAAGCCGGTTACGTTATTAGGCAACTGTACCAACGATCGGTAGTAGATGCGCACTGCTGATGACTCCCAAATATAGGACGAAACGGCCGTCCAGTGCTTTCTGCATTCTGTTGACATTGATTCTAGACTCGATGAATTACTTAATTATAATTATCTCAAGTCCTCCTTATAATTTCTATCACTTATTTATATATATATATATATATATATATATATATATATATATATATATATATATATATATATATATATATATATATCATTGTCAGATGGTACTGTTTCACTGTATCACAGATTTTCAGTGCGAGTAGACATCCGAATACCAGGATTGAAACCCAAACTATTTATTGTCAGTCAGATTTTCTACCATTCGAGAGAATGAGCTAGGTAAATCTAGTGTATTGTTTTTATGAATGTAAACAAATGCCAGTCAGCAATAGGGCTCAATTCATTTTTACCGAAGATCTTTGCATTAGCGCTGGTGGCTGTTCTTTATAGAATTAGCTTGTCATTCAACAGTGCTCAATTGAAATAAATTTTCAAGGGTTAAATTATCAAGTATAGACAAAATATGGATTGAAATCCTCCAGGACGATTGGATGAGGCACAAATTTGAAGCGTTTATAATTCTATGTTTCTCTTGTATATATCTTTTGTGTAGGTGTATACTTTTATGGACCGGAAAAGCAATTTTTAAGTTGGATTCTTTGTGGTGGTTTCAGAAAAATCCAACAAAAATCTTTCTCTACCAATCTATAAAAATATTTCCAAAACTAGGATATTTAGCAACACCTCCAAGACAATCGGAGATATAGTTAAAGAGAAAAATAGACCAAACACTATATCTAATTACGGGATTTATGAGCTAAATTCCTTAAAATGAAGGAAAAATTACATTTGCGAATCATCTAATAATCGCCAATAGAGGATCACCAATTTTTAAAAAAATCCATATTTGAGGTGTTTAGAATATGTCTACATGTTGCCACAACGAGTTAAACTTAAAGTGTTTCACCTCCACACCAAATGTCCCCAACTGAACGGCCACCAAAAAAGATGAGCCCGAAATGTGATTTGCAGGTCGGAACAACTAGAATCAAGCAGCCGGGGAAGTTTAAATATCTGGGAAGCGTTCTGACAGAGGACGGTAAATGCAATACTGAGATCCGTATAGGTATTGGAATGGTTAAGGACGCATTCCAAAAGCTGAGTACAGTATTCCGAAACAGGAGGATTTCTTTGGTAACCAAGAAAAGGAATCTGTCTATATTTCTGAGATGAGGTATTATGTACAGTATTTACATTATGCAGACTATTGTCCGCATCTTTGTCGCCATATTTGTCACAACGTTTCGACCGTTGTACGCTCCGGCCTTCTTCAGGTGATTGGAATTTCGAACTGAACCCTTTATTTCGATCCCTAGGGTAGACTGTTCTAGTTCCACGTGCCATGTTTGATGGATATCAGTTATCAATTATCTCCTGCTAATTTTCCCTCTGAAAGTTCTCCACTGCCTTAACCGGGTATTGAACTCACACTCTTTGGGTTTGTCACTGGATCTAACCAACGCCTTTATGTGCCATGTGTCCTTGAGGACATCTGGGTATGAATTTCTGGGTATTATAAACCTAATGTTTTCAGCAACCATTTTTACCAGTCCTCATATTGCAATTTTGCTGTTATCATTCCATGTTTTTACCAGAGCTCATATTGCAACTTTGTTATCATAAAGCTGTAACGCGAGGGGAAGTAGAAAAATCAGGCGTGGCTGACCACATATGGAGAGAGAAGGGAGATCACCGTCCCCTGTGGGATCATGTTGAGATCATAGATAGGGAACACCATTGGAAAATTCGTAAACTTAAGGAATCAGCACATATGCTAGGCCACAAAAATCTTCTGAGCCAACCAAGCTGAAGAAGGCCCGAACGACAAAGATGAGGACAATAGTCCGCATAATGTAAAAGAAAAGGATACTGAGCTGTTACGTGACATCTGTTCTTTACGGCAGCGTATTTTGGACGATTTCATCAAAGATGAAGAAGAGACTCGAGGCGACGGAGATGTGGTTCTACAGAAGGAAGCTAAGGATATTATTGGCCGAGCCTGTAAATTGGATGCAAACAAGGAGAAGGCTTATACTTAACATCAGGAAGAGGCAGCTGAAGTTCTTGGGATACGTAATGAGGAAAGGAGGACTAGCGAATCTGATACCCACAGATCAAATATTGGGAGAGAGACAAAGGTAAACGACGGGTGACATACCTAGCGACCATAGGCAAGTAGATGACGGAACGTAGTTTGTGGGAAGAAGCAGAGGGAAGGAACTTGTTGAGAGCTGCAAGCGATAGAGGAAGGTGGAGAGACATGATCGGTTACGTCCTGAAAAGAAACGTCCATAGAAAGAAAGACGAGACAGTATACAGAGAGAGAGAGAGAAAGAGAGTATAAAAAGAAAGACAGATACGGATATGCATTATACTCCCGCATAGACAAAATAGAAACATGCTACAGACACAGATGAATTATACACGCGCTGTTTAAGAAAATTGATGCACGTGAAGTCTGCTTAACCAATGAGAAGCAAATAACACATTAAAAACACTAGATGTTTCTTCTTTTTTTTTCCATATTTTATTCTCTGAGTAGATCTAGTAAAAGCAAGACATGTAAGAATTTTAAGGGTTTGCAATTTGCCCCTTATCAATAATTCTGTAGGAGTCTAATTCATATTTCATCTATATATGATCTCCCATATATATATATATATATATATATATATATAATTATTTATTTAAAAATTATAGCATAAATCATACTTATTATAAAACCCAGGTTGTGTGTGTGTGTCTGTACGTTTATATATTGCATCGGATTTCCTACATTTTTCAACCGATTTCAACAAAACTTCAGATGACTACGTAAAATTACCTTGCGGTTGTTCTGACAGCGCCAAAAATTGGAAAAGCACAATTGTTTTTGCACGAAATCAATTTGAAAACATGATTAAGAAGCATCGCCAGAATGAAAGGGGGCCAACTCATATCGAGTTATACTTATTATAAAACCCAGTTTGTGTATGTGTATGTGTGTGTTCGTTTACATATGGGATCGGATTTCCTACATTTTTCAACCGATTTCAACAAAACTTTTTTTTTGGTAGGTAGTGTTTCTTATTGTGTTGCACACTTTTTTCTTTATTTTTACATTCAGAATGCTTTAAAAATTCCATTTACAAGTCAATTGTTTATAATAAAATTCTATTCAATCGGTAGACTCATAACGATTGAAAACAATGTTTTTGTTTGAGTTTGGGTTTGACCAATTCGCAAAAAAAAAAAAAACTAATTAAGACATGCGTGTCCGTCAACCTTAAACAATAATCTTTGTCAATTTTATTTTTCAGTCTTTATGATGGTCGATACTTGATCTATCTCTTACTGTTACGTCCCCGGGCAACGCCGGGCTCTACTGCTAGTATGTTATAAAATCACAACAAAAATACCCATTTTGTTTCAACACCTCTGCTGTCCTATCAAGTGATGATGTTGAATGTAGAAAATGTGCAGGAAATTCCTCCATTTATTAGAAGAGGTCTACTTTCGCCAAAATCTAACACTTTGTAATGTGAAATTTTATGAAATGGTTCATGCCTTCACATGCCAGTGCTTATCTACCATCGGTCATCACAATAACAACTACAAATGGAGCAAGTGGTAAAATCTAGATTACTTAATTAAAATTAACTAGATTACTTAGATTACAATTAACTAGTTTTCGGACGTTTGCATTAAAATAGTTGCCCCAAAAGTGCACACGCCCAATGTACATGTAAATGCATACATACATACAGATAGATATAGTTAACTTTCGTAATTTACACTTCTGTTTCTATCACAGCTTATCTGTGTTTTTATTCTCTCTCTTTTTTTCTTCTTTTTTCTCCTATCATTCACATCTTTCTTCTTTTATGATTCTGTTATATTTTGGCTATCTCTCTGCGTAATAATAGTTGTAGTACAGTTCTCAGTGTCCTGAATAGCAACCGGGTTTGCTATGTATAGCTGTGCACTATGTTCGCTAGTTGTTCTCTGTTTATATTTGTCTATCTAATCTGCATACGATAGATACTACAAACACTTTTTTCAGTCTTTTTAATTTATTTTAATTTTTTCCCCTGTGATGTCGCGGTTTAATTGTAAGCCATTATAAACTAGTTTTATTATTATTGTTAGCTGCGAGTTTAATCCTCACTGGGTATACAACAATTTGACATTAAATGACACAACAGTTATTGACATCTGGTAAAATCAAATGGAACAATTGTTTTCCTCTCTTTCTCATTCCCTCTTTCTCTCATCCGATTATTTTATTTTTTTTTAATATTTCTTATTTTTGACACTCTTTCTCTCTCTATGTATCTATCTACCTCATATTCTTTCTCTCTATTTCTCTCAGTCATGCTCACACAGCTGCTAAATCCCCATTTCACTCTTTCTCTCTCTCTCATCTATCTATCTATCTATCTATCTATCTATCTATCTATCTCAGTATTGTAACCTAGAGAAGGTTACTGAATAGAATAATCACACGAGGGCTGGTAATGAACGATAATACTTAGGACAAGAACAACACATATATGATTCGCCAGCGGCGCGTAGAAGTAGTATTCAACTGCTAGAAGTGAGTCAAGTGAATTCCACAATGAATCTCCAACTTCAGGTTATCTACCAACCGACCCACGCGGTCAGATGTGGCACAGGGCCGAATTTAATGTGGAGTACCCAAGCCCGTAGGCTCGGCTCAAAATTCCCCATAGACTCCATATAAAACGGAGCCGGGTAGCTATTTTTTGAGACGAGACTGAGGACCCTCTCTCCAACTACAGACTTCAAACCAACATACAGTATTTACTACTGTATGTATGCAAATGGAGACAAACCCATTACCGTCCGTAGGTATGCTACAACACTCAGTCTTTTCATAAACTTCTAACTTGTTAGCTACCTAGCTAGCTAGATAGATAGATAGATAGCTTTCTTATTTGAATTTTTTTTATAATTTCATTCAGTTTTGGGTGATTACGCCACTTAGCTGCTAGTGGTTACTGACGATATATAAAACAGAGAGTAGGAAACGGAGAAACGTTATTTGGCGATAAAGGGCAATGAAAAACAAAGATGCAAGTTGAAAAAATGACAATTCACGTTGCTCTTATTTCGATTCCTGATCTCTGCCACTCCAACTCTCTCTCTCTCTCTCTCTCTCTCATATATATATATATATATATATATATAGCTTACTATCTTTGTTTATTCATATCAAGATTCGTTTGTGTACCTCTTTCGCTCTATCATTTTTTCGGTACAAAATTCGTCTGTTTATATCTATCTATCTATCTATCTATATTTATTAAAACCACTTCAAATCTATCTATTTTCGTATTTTCATATCTATCTATCGATCTGTCTCATTCTATTCTCGGTGTAGTGGTTAGCTAGCTTGTCTTGCTAGAACAGTTACAACTGAAGAGTGAGTTCGATCCTCACTGGGTCCCCCTACTTTCGGCCTTGTGTCACACCTAAACTAAGCTCGGAAAATCACTATGTGTCTATCGTAATATTTATCTAGCTCAGTCCGCTCATATCTATCCATCTATCTCAATCTGTTTATATCTATCTATCTTAGTATGTTCAAATTTATCTTTTGATCTAAGTCTGTTCATATCTACCAGTCTTTCTATTTATCTATCTTAGTATGTTCATATGTATGTATGTTCATATCTATTACAATTCTTTCCTTCAACATCTCTTTCCCTCTCTCTCTCTCTCTCTCTCTCTCTCTCTCTCTGTGTCTATCTGTCTATCTATCTATCTATCTATCTATCTATTTCACGGGGTGTCTCTTTCTGTGTCTCCCTGTATATCCGAATATATGCGTAAATGTTCATCAATGCTGATAAACAAACAAGTACCAAGAATTCCTCAGCATTTAGAGATTTCCGCTGAAATTAAATACGAAACCATTGGCTGGACATTTGCATTACTTTCATGGCGTTCGGCGCAAGAGAATATTCTATTTCCATTATCTTAATGACAACAGTGAGTCACTTGTTCCCTCGACAGTCAGAATCTTGCTTGCTTCCACAGAAACACAGCGGAACGGCCCGTCGCCTCGGCCCATCACTGCAGGTCTCCGTATCGCCGTCTCTCTCGAAATCGCCGCTGACGAACAATACATTTTTCCACACCATTGATCCGAAACTCGAGGTTGGCTCAGTATGATGGACATTCTCGACGAAAGCCTGATATAGAAGTGTATATGTGTTTTCCTCTATATTCGTGCAAGTGTGTGTGTCTAATAGTCGTGCGTGTGTATACGACTTACTATATGTGCGCAAATTTCTACGTATGTATGTATATGTGTGACTCTATAGGTATGTGTCTATATGCGTGTGTACATCTGTGCGTGTGTTGTTAATGAAACCTTGTGTTCATTTTAAAATCTACTCGTTCTAATCCGAGGTCTAGCGTGAAGCCATAATTTTATGCATTCTGAGTTGAAGCATTTCCGGCATTTATTTCTGGCTTTTTCCCTCTTTCTCTCATAATTCTAGGCTACGTACTCTCCAATGTTAAAACAATATTAAATCAGAACAAAGGAGCTGAACAAAGACTAGAACGCAACACCATTATCACAGGAGCTCGTCATACATGTACGATGAGTTAAGCAATTCGGTTAGGGAAAAATGTGATTCGACTTGGTCCAATTCAGGTGTATATTTGATATAAATAAAATCTAATTACAGTTTTCACACACTTACTAAGACGTTCCAGTAGTGGGGTAATAGTCAGCAAGTCTAACTGTTATGGGATCTTACCCATAATAATAATAATTGACTATTCCATACTTAATAAATACTGCGCCTCAGGAGTAGGCAAAGACTCAGTCGCTCAAGTTTTGACTTGAACAACTGTTCGCTTGTACTCTCTTCCTACGGACGGGAGGAACCCGAAGGAGGCTACGCCGAAGGGCGGAGTCTCCTTCGGCGAGGTAGACCGGTCCTGAACCCGTTCATACGGGTTCAATGGGCATATTTTTGCCCGAGCCCACGGGCTCGGAATGCCCACGGGCTCGGAATGCCCACGTTAAAAAGGCCTTGTGCCCCATGACGCCCTCGTGGGGGGGTGACTGAATATCCTCAGTCGCTCAATTCATGAGCGTCGGTTCGGTTGAACTCTCTGCCTTCGGGCGGAGAGGAACCCGAAGGAGGCTACGCCGAAGGGCGGAGTCTCGTTCGGGGAGGTAAACCGGCTCTGAACCCGTTTATACGGGTTCAATGGGCATATTTTTGGGCCGAGCTCACGAGCTCGCAGGTCTCACATTAAATAACCGGCCTTGTGCCACGTGATTCCCCAGTGGGTGGGGACGGAATATCCTCAGTCGTTCAACTCTTGACCGTCTGTGCGGGTTCAATGGGCATATTTTGGGGCCGAGCCCACGGGCTCGGTGATCCCACCTTAAGTAACTGCCTTTGTGCTACATGATGCCCAAGTGTTGGGGGGGTGACTGAATATCGTCAGTAGTTCAAGTCGAGTCAAGAGTCGAGTCAGAGGCAGTCCAAAACAGAGTCGCGTTCAGACAATTACTGCAAGACATTGGAATAGTGATACTGATCGAGACTACATTGTTCTCTCTACTAAACCTTATTTTTCATACTAACACTTCTACTTCTCTGTATATATTCCTGTTTGTAATATATCTGTGTTATTCTATACCTGTGTTCGAGTTCTTCTTTATTGGTTCTACCTTGGACTCTCACGTGGTACAACGAACCGGACCATAACACTAACCTAGCTAACCATTTAGTAGAAGTTTCTATCTAAACTGAATATCTTATATGAATTCATCACTAGTTCAAACAAGCGTGTCATCAGTTTGATCAATGTTTCAAAATCATATATACATATTAGTTTATTCTACAGCTCTACAGATCTTGGTTGCAGTTTCTGGGAGAGTGTCCATGATCAGTGGTTTGAACAACGCCAGTACGCTGAAAATTTCGTTCACGATGACATCGGTTTTCGTGTTAGCCCACCCATCGACGGCCTACGAACTACGTCTACCCAATTTCCAGCATATAACTAGCCCCATCCCTTTGTAAGGCTTCCAGTCAAATCCCAAAGATGCCGCACGCTAAAATCGACATCAAGAATTAACCTTTCTAAAAAAACTGACTATGGTAAGAATTGAACCCAAGTCTCCTGATCTGAAATAGAACGTTCTAATCACACAGTTTTATATATATATATATATATATATATATATATATATATATATATATATATATATATATATATATATATATATATATATATATAATCCATTCTCCCATCGAATTCGACGTATGACGGTCAAGCAGATCAGTTCCCAGGAAACCGACAACAGCACATGACATTTGATTATAGTGATGAAGGTTTCGTGCAAGACCAGCCACACTTTTTGAAGGGCCGAATACAGAGACCTGGTGCACTAAGTGCCACAAGGTCCCCAAATGACCCTCCGCATGTTTTGAATTCAGAGTTGTCCTTCTCCTAGACCAGTTGACATCCAAGGCTATAGAACCCAGTCTCTTCTGCTATTTACCCATAGCTGGAGGGAGAAGAAGAGTGATTCACACACACATACATACATACATACATACATACATATATATATATTTTTTTCTAATTAAATTAATAAAAAACGAAAAATTTCTTGTAAAATTTCTTTATTAGTAGATATATATATATATATATATATATATATATATATATATAATTTCAAATGGCCCTTAAATCTTTATTCCTTGTTATACCAAACTCATAAATAATTATATCGGTCTCACGACTACATGACTATAGAGATGACTTACGTTACACTTCTTCGACGACAGCTTAATTAGAACTCATCCTGGGTAAGAGGATAATCTACATCCAAAAAATGCCTCCGATCAGGAGGTGTTTAGAAGCGTGGAACCACCTCTTATTTGTTTGTGTTTCCAGGTACACTCTGATCCGCGGTGGTAGCACCTCTTAGGGTCCCAGCTATGGGCAAATAGTTAACCCCAAATCTGGGGTCAAAACACTATGAAAGTGTAAAAATAGGTTTTAATGCCAGAAATACTTTGTAAAAAAATAAGATATTACCAACAATACATTTTTTGAAGAAAAAATATGACCAGAAATAGATTTTTTGAAAAAATAAAATTTTACAAGCAATAAAAAAAATTGTCGGCATTAAATAACCCATTCTGGTTTATATGCCGTAAAACAAACCCAACCAACCAACTCATTTAAACACACAACATACTCCATCCGAAACATACTCGTAGAAACTACAAGCTAAATAACCACATTCATATGTAAAAAAAAAAAAAAAAAAAAAAAAAAGGTTAAAAATAATGGAAGCATTATTAATAAAAAAAGACAATTCAAACACTCGGTAACATTAATTATGAAGACTGCCACAATATGCTGACCGTGTTTCGAAAATAAAACACCCCTATTATTCTAGGTACATACATAACACAACGCATACATTCAGTTTAAAGTAAAATAAAATCATCCTTGATAATGGCTGAAAGTATGGCCAAAAGCCTTCGGACAGTTTTTACACACTTTGTCGTCCAGAAAATAAAACACTTGTACAGACACAAGAAAAAATAAATACAAATCTTAATCGCAGTATTTTATCAGTCGTCTTTAACGAAAATATACATACATATATACATATACATTTATACATGTGTGTGTGTGTGTTTGTGTGTGTGTACGTGTGTATGTACGTGTGTGTTATTTTTATGGATGTATTTATTGAAGTAAATGTTCTGTTCTTTATTTAAACAGTATTAATTTATTTACCGGCCCGAATGTTCGAGAAATTTCGTAAAAAATTATGCGTGTATTTTTAGGTTACAATTAGGTTTTATGTCACATGCGATTAATGGGAGAAGTTGCTCTATAGTATTACAAGCCATATCACAGAGAGAAGTCAGGCACATGTTGCCCGTACCAAGGTTCGCGGTGAAGTGATTGAATTTAATGTCTTTTGTTGGGATGTCCGTATTTTCTGCAGGAAGAGTTTTTGTTGCAGTATTTTTATTATTAAATTTTTGTTTAATTTATTTTATACAAAGTTTTTATGTTATTGTTTTATTTTATTTTGTTTATAATTCTTATTCTTATTAATATTCTATATTTTATTTTTATTTATTTATAATAAAAATGTCCAACGGGCGTCTTTCCAAAAGATATAATGATATAATCTCTAACAAAGACAGCTATAAGAAGAAAAAAAAAAGAAAGAAAAATATCTAAAGAAAAACAACTATTGAGCAAATTAAAGTACTCAAGACCTAGATCTTCTCACCAGAGCAAAATACTTAACAACGTTTATCTCTATGAAACTGTTATGGTCCAGTTTAGGACCAAGGAAGAACAACACGAACACAAGAGTAGAAATAACGAAGGTATATTACACGAAATAATAATACCAGATGTGGAAGGTGTTAGTTTGACTGTCAGTCTGCTTTGGAGTGAACTGCTATCGGCTCGACTCGATTCGATATTTACTTGCCCCTCCACGAGGGAAAGATGTGGCACAAAGCCAAGTTTTTCGTAGGTTTTCCGAGCCCGTAGGCTCGGCCAAAAAATGTCCGTAGAACCCGTATAAACGGGATCGGGTTGGTCAACCTCCCCGAACGAGACTCTGCCCTTCAGCGGAGCCTCGTCCGGGATCCTCTCTGCTCAGAAGCAGAGAGTTAGACCGTCAAGCCGAAACGGCTCGACTCGATTCTATATTTACTTGCCCCCCCCACCACCACCACGAAGGAAAGATGTGGCACAAGGCCGAGTTTTACATGGGTTTTCCGAGCCCGTAGGCTCGGCCAAAAAAATGCGCGTAGTAACTGTAAAAACAGAATCAGGTTGGGTAGCCTCCCTAAACGAGGCTCTACCCTTCGGCGGAGCCTCGTCCGAGTTCCTCTCTTCTCAGAAACGGCTCGACGATTCGACCCCATCTCTTGAGAGATAGTGTTCGGAAGAGTTCTTTCTGTAATTATAGGTAAGGACCTATGACAGAAAGGATTGCCATAGTTATAACTCGAGTTTCCTGCGCACGTGATCTTCAACGACTTTATCACGTAGGCGTGAAAATCGACTAGAGCTATTATATGATTTAAAATTTAATAAAATTGTTATCATATGTATCTGGTGACAACAATTTTATACATAAGGATCGGGTCATTAAGTGGATTTTTAGTAAGTTAATGCTTATATTAGTCTGTTAGCGAAGAGAATTCGCTATTAACTGCATTAATATTACAAATTGATTCATTGTGTGATTACCTCTTCATAATATAAAATATATGCTGCCCAATATATATATATATATATATATATATATATATATATATATATAGAGAGAGAGAGAGAGAGAGAGAGATATGCCCAGTTAACGTCTTCTATTCAAAAAACACATTTCAGCCTCAAGCATTCACTAAGTCTACTTCAAAAACCGAAAAAAAATTGTGTTGCTCTCACGTATCAACTGAATAAAAAACCTAAAATATCTATAAACAAAATTGTATCGTTCAGTTTTGCATAACATAAGAAGCATACTTGCATATCTATAAGTCTCTCTCTCTCTCTCTCTCTATATATATATATATATATATATATATATATATATATGCCTTAGTGGTAGTATGACTCGGGGATTTACGCACAACGCACTCCTCAGGTGCTAAACGTTACATAATTTAAATTTTAATAAAATTATCTGGTTAGTGTAAGGCTAATGCATTCCATATGTTATGAAAATTTCTGGTGAAGTCAATTGGATTTTAGTGCTCTTTTTCTCACAAACGGTGCCCAGCTAACCGTACTATACAGTTCGGTCGACACAATAAAAAAAAAAAGGCGCATGCACAGAATTAAAAATATAAAATGGCGACAATTTACCCATCGCATTTTATATACATATATATATATATATATATATATATATATATATATATACAGACACACACACACACACATATATATATGTATATATATATATATATATATGTATATATATATATATATATATATATATATACACACACACAATAATTTGCTTATACGGAAGTATGCGCGCGCACGCACAGACACACACACATATATATAGTCAAATGTATCAACAAAATGAAGAACACATTGGGAAACGAAGATATTATTTCTACATAAATAACAAAATATATCTTTTACATTGCAATTCCCTAAGTTCCGTGCTCTCTATAGCAAACAATACGGCGTACAACTGACCCTACCTCTCAAAGTGCACCAAGAGATTCTATTTGAATGATGGATAGCCACTACCTCGTCTGGGTGTGTTTCCCCATTACATGCTTTTCCACCTCAAGGACTTGATGTGAGAAAGATAGATCTATACAAACTTACGCGACTACCTAACTCCACTATCGTGCAAAAATCTTTGGACAACTTTGGTAAATTCATTTTCTTAATGTTACCTATGTATGATTTTCTCTGTACACTTTATGATCTCTGAGGATCAGAAAACACGTTACTGCATTTCCGTTAATGCTGTATGATAGAGCATCTTAATCGTAATCATGCTCAAAGAAAAAGGCCATGAAAAAATACTGGGCCACCAGCGAAAATATCACCTTACAGCTCTTTACTTAAAAAGGATTTTGGTGTTGCAATAAGTTTTCTTTATTATTGCAGAATGTACCAAGCGTCAAAGTACGGAGTTAGTAATTACTCTGCCACACTTCGATGGGGCATTGAATGGAACAAGGACCAAATCTTTTCACTGGAGATTTTTTCCCATTCTTTCAAGGAGATTGTGCTGTTTTATTTAAGATTATTTCCGTTCCTAGGTGAATGGTTCAGATATAGTGAAATCAGGACATTCTGCTTACCACCAGTGTGCCAAACGTTGAATACCTTCCTTCAAAAGAAACATTTTTTTTCTTTTTTTTTAACTGTGATGTGTGCCAAGGATCACTGTCTTATTGATAAAGAATCTATGTCTTCATAGTCTGGCACTGTTTAAGTTTCCAACAATATTTACCAATTTCCCTCTACCATCGCATTAAATTTTACTGTTTTTATGGCGTTTCTTAAATTGTTTCTTTTTGCCACTGGTTTTCTTAAATATTCTCTTACATTAGAATGTAAACATTTTGCATGCATCATTTAAGAATTATTTTTTTGACACTTTCCGGCATCCATTATTATATAGTCTCATGATATCTCCAAAATTCTCTTCCGATGGTTTTAGGTTATTTTTTTCTGCTATACGCCCATTCAAATTGTTTTGTATATATCTTCTGTGTAATGGTATCAACTATTAAGTTGGTGCAAAAAACAATGTCGGTTTTTGACGTTAAAAAAATACGTCCAAAACCGACATTATTTTTGCACCACAATAAAACCTCACTGTTAAAAGTTTAATACTCACTTGTATGCCTGTTAATTTTGGATTGTCAACCGAGACTCTCGCAATCGTTCTTTCATCTGTCATGTCTAACAATTTGGTTTTCCCTTTGTTTCTTTGGTTTTTTTTTTTTTTTTTTTTTTTTACACTTAAAACACTTTCAGCATTAGCAAACGTCTTTATGATAGTTTGAACACTGTTTCTGGAAATTCCTAGCCTCCTGGTTATCTCTCATTGACCCATCCTCCATTTCAAAATCACAATCTTCATCTTTGTTTCAGCGGAGATTTTACTCGTGATTTTAATGTAAAAAATAAGCTAATGTTCAACTACAATTATATGCCAACGTAACTTACACTCACGTCAATATGGTGAAACACTTGCTACTTAGGAATTTGCCATATTATCATGACTTTATCATCTTTATCATTTTGCGTGACCTTTTTTTCAGTTTCAAGTTGCTTAGAGCTGTACATTCTCTGTTACACGACACCTTCGCAAACGTAAAAAAACTTTCTTAATAAAATGAAGGTGTATAATCATTTTATGTAGCTGATCCAAAACGTTTGTACATCAGTTTATGTATAGATAGTGAAAAGAAAAAGAGTAAAGAATGACTGTATATTTTTATACGCACTACAAATACGTGTTTATAAATATTTTTAGTTTCTGTTTATAAATAGTTGTTTCAAAATAAAATCCTTACATTTGCCTTAATAAATTCCATCTTAAGAAACGCGTCGGCTAAGTTAAGTTTTCGCTTTGTCTGTGTTCGTATTGTCGTTTGTCATATTGTCTCAGATATATATTTAGTTACATCTGATTTTTTGTATATATATATATATATATATATATATATATATATATATATATATATATATATAGAGAGAGAGAGAGAGAGAGAGAGAGATAGATAGATAGATAGATAGATAGATAGATAGATAGATAGATAGATAGATAGATAGATAGATAGATAGATATACCGGTTGTATGGCAAAATTGTCCAAATCGTATAACATCAAAATTGTTCGATTGTTAGATGAAAATTTGATCCGCCATATTATAGAAGTGATTAAAGATATCTTGCTGGAATTCTCCGAGGTTTTTATAACACATTTAGACTCTACTTTGAGCAATAAGAATGTATAATTACTCTCCTAGCTTAACAGAAGAACCTTGAACAAATCAAGCATTCAATTTCTAACTATCCGTCCTGGAGTAACAAGATACCTCACAGGTATTTGGTACAATTTCATTTTCAAGTTCGTTTTTTTAACTGTTCTTTGGACTGCCATAGCTAAAATTACTTTCTCACGTGACAAATGTATTATGGGTTGAGTTGGATCTTTTCTAATTGATCTCTTTATCTCTAACTTGAAATGATGATCCCTCTTCCGGTTGTGACCTACTGATTCAGTTGGCTTTTCTACTTTTCCCCATTATTTTTTTTTTTTTTGAAAACTTATTCACCGTTCTCTTAATGGTCCTTGAATGGAGTTTGAAGATGGAAGCAAAAGTATAAATGTTGGTAATATTACTGAAGGTCTGAAATATCTTTTTCCTCTCACAATTGCTTATTTGGAAAGACAGTGAGGCTGACACAAAACGACTTTAACCTGTTCTATTTCTAGCTAAATAAGTCAAATGGCTGTCCAGTGATTGGTGTCAAGGTAGCTAAACCCATTATCTGAAAAGTTGTGAGAAAGAAACCCTTAGTTTAGTGTTTTTTAGATATTATTATTTTTTTTTTTAGGATGGACAATTACACCATTTGTACAATTTTGCTATTACACCCGGTATATATATATATATATATATATATATATATATATATATATATATATATATATATATATGATTATTTATCTAAAAATTATAACATAAATATGTTATAAAATCACTACAAAAATAGCCATTTTGTTTCAACACCTCTGGTGGCTTATCAAGTGATGTTGTTGAATATATATTGTAGATATTTTTTTCCTTATACACCAATCATATAGCTGTGTGTGTGTATATATATATATATATATATATATATATATATATATATATATATATATATATATATATATATATACATATCATATCATATATACTCGCGTATCATGCAACTTTTTAAGACCTAAATTTGAAGCTGATTTGACCAGAGTAAATGGATATATAATTTGGCCAACGGCGTACCTAGGATCAACATTATATACGCGAATTTTATATCTAAATTATGAGGCAATTACTTTAATTTGGCTCCGAAATTTGGTCATCAAAATTTGCATGATAGGCGAGTATATACGGCATATGGAAAATTGTCCATATATATGCCGTATATACTCGCATACCATGCGACTTTTGAAGACCAAATTTTGGAGCCAAATTAAGGTAGTCATATCATAATTGAGATATAAAATTCGCGTATGTAATGCTGACCCTGGCTATATATTGACAGACAGATTTTTATCAAGTTTTTTAGTATTGACCATCTCTAAGAAATTTCTGTAAGATAGAAATCTCTTGAGGAGCGAAGTGGCCATATAAATGGGATACAACTGACATTTTTATGCAATCCATATGTGTGTGCGTGTGTGTGTGTGTTTCGTTCAACCTGAAAAGATAGTGTTAAGGGGTCCTCCACTTTTTCATATAAGTGGACTCGACCAAAGTGTTACTGGGACTGCTGCCGTTAAATACCCACAGTCAATCAGAATATATAGAGATTGATAGAGAGATTGGGCGAG
Source organism: Acanthosepion lycidas (assembly GCA_963932145.1). NCBI lineage: Eukaryota > Metazoa > Mollusca > Cephalopoda > Sepiida > Sepiidae > Acanthosepion > Acanthosepion lycidas. The sequence goes on from OZ010583.1 coordinate 89,045,444, forward strand.
ATTGGGAGAGTGAGTAGAGATTGTGATTGAGTTGGAGGTAGAGTAATAGTGTGAGGTAACCGCTTGTAGAAGTCAGTTACAAGCACGTAGACTCTAAGGAAGTCCTACTTCGACACTATATCTCTATATATTATTATTACGACTAACCGCGTTCCCGGATTACTAACAATATACCCACTGTATTATTGTGTAAATACATTTAATTTCTTATCATAATTTATTGCGTTTGTCATTCATTGGAGACCGAATTTCATCTCGGAATCCACAACAGATAATTTTGTCTATGATTTTTTTTATTATGTTTTCCCTGTATATTTACAAATTTCTTCCTTTCTGGGTTTATTGAATATAAATTTGTCCAGACTTTACTGATCCAAGCATAGAAGGAAAATACATTAAAAGACAAAAATCAAGAAACTTTGAAGCGATTTTTTCTCTCATAAATTTCGGGAAAAGAAAACACTTGTAGGGAGACAAGAAAAATATATTTAAAATAATGAAAGAAAATACCTTCTCACTCATGTTCAACAAAACATACATTAAAAAAGGATTGCTTCCGCAATGCACAAATATATATTCCTTATTATTAATGTGTATAGATATACCCCCTCTGTTTAGTTTGTCAAGAATCCTTCTCAATTTGGAGAGGAATATGGACACGGGACAGACAAATATTCAAAATATGTTAGCAGTATCATAGAGTTTTAAAAGCCTTTCAGGTTCTAAGAGTGATTGCACTCAATGAACGGATAGAGGTAGTAGATATAATCTTATTGTGATCGTTATTTCCCTAGAGATTATAAATCCGCCACATACATTCACACGATCACATGAGTGAGCACATACAAGGGGCGTTAAATAAGTTTTGGAGAAAATCGATTTCAAGGCAAACGTTATTAAGTATTCTTCACTTCTCCACTAACATCAAGGCACATATGTAAGATAAGATAACAGCTATTTATACAATCCCGAAAGAACGGAGACTTCTGAAAAAACAACCATTTTTTTATGACATTCAACAGTCACCAAATGGGAACTTTTCAAAACCGTTTTAATGTTATGAAGTAAGATAAGAAGGTGTTAATTTGGACAGTAAAGTGGATATCGAATGTTTCCCAAGACATTCTTGCAATGTTCTCCCATTGTTTGAGTATAAGGATCGCTAGAAAAAGAATATTTTGATGGAGCTTCCTACGCCGTTTTTTATGGTTTGTCAAATTTCTAAGAACTATTTCCTAATTAGCATATATTTTTTTTTCTACTTAAAAAGATTCAAAGTTATCAGAATCCTAGAAATCTTAAAGAGAGAAGAGAGAGAGATTTTTATCAAACGTTTTAGTATTGACCAGCTCCAATGAATTTCTCTAAGAAATTAAAAGATTCCTTAGTCATCAGAATCCTAGAAATTTTTCACAATATACATTTTTGCCTAGTGTGAAACTATAAAAGCTTTACGTGACAATTGCTTTGACTGAGCTTTTTCTTCAGGGTCGTGTTTTAATGTCCACTTATATTTGTCTTTATTACTGTGCTTTTTCTTCAGAATCTCCCTTTTATACACACATTTTCGTCAGAATAAAACTTTCATAGTAACTTTTTCTTCAGGATCATACTTTCACGTCTACATTTTTCTTTAGTAACGGACTTTCAGGTCCTTTTTTCTTCAGTATTGTACTTTCATATCTACTTTTTCTTCAGCTTCTCACTTTCATGTTCACTTTTTCTTCAGGATCGTACGGTCGTAACCACTTTTTCTTCAGGATCATATTTTCATGTCCACATTTTTTTCTTTAGTAACGGACGTCCATGTCCTTTTTTCTTCAGTATCGTAATTTTCTTCAGCTTCTCCCTTTCGTTTCCACTTTTTCTTCAGTAACGTTCTTTCATTCCCTCTTTCCTTCAGCATCTCACTTTCATATCAACTTTTTCTTGAGGATCGTATTTTCATGTCCACTTATTCTTCAGAATCGTACGTTCGTGTCTACTTTTTCTTCAGGATCATACTTTCATGTTTTTCCTTTCATTACCTTACTTTAATGTCCCCTTTTTTCTTCAGAATCGTACCTTCATGTCCACTTTTTTTTCTTCAGTTCCGTACTTTCATGTGAACCCTTTTTCTGCAACATCTCAATTTCATTCCAATTTGTTCTTCAGGATCGAACTTTCATGACCACATTTTCTTTAGAATCATACTTTCATATACATTTTTTCTTCATTATCATACATTCATATCCCCTTTGTTCTTTAAAATCGTACATTCATGTCCACTTATAATTCCTCATCAAAAGTCTTTAGTACTTTGACCCCGCTTATTTGTCATTCCCATCGTAAAAGGCTCTTGTTTATGGCAGATCCGGGCGAAAACGTTTTTGTACCGATAGAGCAGGAGATTTGCTCAGCTAAAATTTTCAAGATAAATTTGGTTAGGCTCAATCGAATAAAACGACTTGACTGTTAGGGATGATTCCTGCTAGTAATCATCGATCGTCCTTAATTAAATCTTGGCAAATATCGATTTTCTTTCCTCTGAAACGAATATTGATCGTTTCTCGATTAGTTCATCTTCAACTCCGTTTCGTCTCTCTTTAAAACGAGTTAATCATTTGGAAAATGCTGATTCTTTACGGGAAATTATCTCCACAAACTATTTTCAAAGCACCAGTTCTGCCATAAATTCGATATTAGTTCTTGCCTCTACGTTGAGATGATTCTTGATATTCTAAATATATTACAGGAGTAAACTAAAATAAATTACATCTAAATATATCCGATGGCTACCTAACCATAACCCTTATCTCGAAATACCTCTAATTCATACAGGTTATGACGGATAGACGATATTTACCTTAAGGCAAATATATATAAAATTATTTGCATAATTTTCTCAGTAATGTGATGCTCGAAATTACATGAAATAGAAAAAAATCGAACAGAATTCTTATACTGGAGAGCTTTCCATTTTTTATTTTGATGTAAAAATGTATATATTAGGTTGGTGCAAAAATAATGACGTAATAATGTCGTTTTTTGACGTATCTTTTAACGTTAAAAACGACATTATTACGTCATTATTTTTACACCAACCTAATAAAAATATTTTTTTTTAAATTTATTTCATAAATTCCTGCTTCAGAAATATTATTTCTATTAGTGTTTGAAGATCTTAGTATATCCATAATGGTTTGGGAATTGTTTGTGACTATTTCAAGATTATTTAGATAGATAGTGGACGTGACAGAGTTGGCCGGTAGTATAATGCCTCTGTTTTCATTTAATGTATTATTGGGGATCATGTTATTAGTTTTGTGCAAAAATAATATCGTTTTTTGACGTTAAAAATTACGTCAAAAAACGATATTATTTTTGCACAAACCTAATATTATTTTTATTTCGGTTGTATATGAAATGATATGGGTATTGTAGGTTTTTGAAAGTGTACTCTATGTATGTTTCTTCTTTAAGTAAATATTAGGGACTGCAGATTATTAATACTCTCAGATAGAAACCTATAATAATTCCAAATTTAATTATAGAAGAGTGGTTTAAGTAGAAACTGATCAGATCATTTTTGTTTGTCGTCTTTCTGTAAACGTCAAAATTGAGTTCATTATTAATTCTATGTAATATGATGTCTAGGAATGGAAGAGTGTAGTTGGTTTCAGTTTCAAAAGTGAAATCTATTGTAGGTTCAACGTTGTTAAGTTTAGAGAGAAGATCCGTCAAATTGGTGTTTTGTGGATATATTAATAATGAGTCGTATATGTCTCTGAAATATGACACGTTTGTAGTGAGAATGTTTTTTGAATGGGTCACTTTCTAGAAATTCTAAAAATAGACAAGCAAGAACGCCGCTGAGAGGAGATCCCATTGGTAAACCAAATTTTTGTTTGTAATGTTGGTTATCAAAAGTAAAATATCAAATTACTACTCTCCCAAAGAAACGTACACAAATGTATCAAGAAATCAAAAGAAAATGGTTGAATCCATTAACACTACAATAAAAACAATATCTCCACACGTGACGGTACTTGACTTAATTTTCAGTTAAAAGTATGAAAATAGCGTTCTCGAAATTCTTCCAGTTGCAAAGGACATTTTGTTTTGTTATTATTAGTTACTTTGTTTAATAAATTTATTTCGTATATTACTTTTTATGCACCACACTCCCTCGCAGAATAAGCTGTCACTTGTCGAAACTTGGGGCAATCGATGCACACATCGACATTATTATACTTTTTATTGTAATAGATAACAACTTAAAGATTTTGCATCGGTACACAATAAATTTCTTGTTTCAGAATTATAATGGTTCTTCCTCAAGTGATAGTAGATAACTACTGATAAAATATGCTACGAACTGTACATTCTTACCCCATCTGTTTTGTTCTCTGATATATATATATATATATATATATATATATATATATATATATATATATATATATATATATATATACAAATGAAGAGAAAGAGCAACAGATTAAGAATCCACAGTTCTCTGGCATGTAATTTTTTGATTTTTTAAGAGTTCTCAATACAACGTATAGCATAATTTTTTTTAATTATATTTTTATCAAAAATATTTTACATTGCGACACGGAAATTGCTGTTTCAAGACTTTATGATTTTATCTCCTCATCAGGCAATGTTCGGTAACTTTGGTGAAAATGATTTTAACCCATTGTTAGATATATACATATTTCTAAGGATATTTCTTCTTAACTTAAATGAAAACATTTTGACGGAAGTGAGGTGACAAGCCGTTAATACGACAGTTCACCGAGGCATGTATGAATACCATACATCCCACAAAATCTAACCTATTTTTTTAGCTTTTCAAATTTAGCATTGACCTTCCTTATGATTAAAGAGACACACCCATAAGATATATCTGAATTCCTCCCTCCATATTAACACTTTAATAAGCAACATATTGTTTTCTACTTTCAAATGTAAATCATTTTCACCAAAGTTACCGAGCATTGCCCGATGACGAGATAAACATTGTATCGAAAGATAGAAATTTCCGTGTCACAATGTAAAATATTTTTGATAAAAATATCACCATCATAAATCCCCATCGACGTTGTATCAACGCATGTTATAGATTACAATAAGTACTGTCTAAAGGTTCAAGACCCAGAGATCGTTTCCCCATCAAGAAATAACCTTCCTGGAAATCAATCCTGTCGAAATATGAACCGTGTCTTGCCACACGGTCAGGCATGCATTTGTGCAGTCACTGCTGCCATAAGTCATTGTGACAAAAACTTTGAGTGCGCTGGTCTTGTTCAAGCGCTTGATCATGCCAGATGATGAAGTCTCTCCTCCAAAACTATAAGTTTCGCTCGGAATCGTTGCTTTATAAACTAAAGCTTGGCTCTGTCGGTGTCGGCAAGAGAGAGTTGTTCTCGCTTAACTGTTCAGAAAAGAATAGGTGGATATATATATATATATATATATATATATATATATATATAAAAATAAAAAAAAAATTAATTCATCGAGTCTGATAGAAACCTCAACAGAAAACAATGGACGGCCGTTTCGTCATTTATTCGGGACTCATCAGCAGTGTACATCCACTACCGAACATTGAAACCCTAACAGTTAGGGTGTCAAGCAAACTTCGTACCAACTGTTCAAATGGGCCTCGGTGACGAATAGATTGCAAATCAGACTCAATATAGCGCCGCTCGCTCACATATTCCGTGGTGGAACTCTACTGAGTTCTCTGTAACCATAGGACTGTGCCTCCTGGAACCACGACTACTCTCACCAAGCCGCTCACTCAAGAGCATTAAAAGCCGGTTCAAGCAATGATATACACACACACACACACACATACATACATACATATATATATATATAAATAATCCACGATGAAGGTTAACAAAGACTAGAATATATAGAGAATTGATTGAATTTCGAACTAAACCCTTTATTTAACCCATGGGGGTAAATTATTCTAGTTCCACGTGCCATGCCATGCCTTTTCTGGATTTAGTTTCAGTTATTTCCCTTTAGTAAATCAACTGTTCAAGTTTCTGTTCTCCTATGTGGCCACGTATTCAACTCACATCTTTTTGTAATGTCTGTTTGCATGAGAGACTGTCAATCGTAGATATATTAATTATAATGCCTTCGAACAATACTCACTCAGACGCCGCTAATTCCCATATAAATATATATATATATATATATATATATATATATATATATATATATATATATATATATATTCTTTACCCATCACGTGATTTACTTATTTCAAGATGAGGTCGACTGTGCTTGCTCTCTGGCAGCGACACTTTATTCCTATATGACACAACATTTTGTTTCATGTCACTTTTGGATTATTCCATCCAAAGTTTTTATGAACTGGGTCATGTGTCCTTGGGGAAATAATGAGTTAGTTATATAATTCTTACTAATTAACCTGTAGCTGGGGGAGAAGAGATATATTCACACATTTCCCAATGGTATTTGCGCCTAAGTGAATATAACAAACCAAACTGTCATTGGAAATCACCTCCATGATTACTCCGAGCCTTTAACCATTGTACCACTCGCACATCCAAGCCTATAGGAAATGTTATTTCCAAGTGGTTATCCATCTACTTCCCGACCAGACTCAACATTGCTTAACTTCAGTCATCGTTCGGGAGCCGGTGTTTCAACGTTCTCGCCAGAAGACAACGTATGGACAAGTTGGACAGACACGAAACAGTAATAAAAAGGAATTGCTCAAACGATTCTAAATAAACAAAGAGTGTTCGTACATTGCTTTAGAAATGGAAAACGAATAGAAGAAAGAAAATTTATCAAGATTGATGAACAACGGATATTTGTCCGGTGAACATTACACCGAACGGATATAAAACCGGATGTATATGACTTTTCTTTTACTGTGTTTCTCCTTGCCATATAACTTCTTTATAAAGACAAGCTATAATAAAAAATAATTAAATTTGCAGTCTAAAAAGTAATATTCCTGAACGTTTAATTTGAATGTAGAAAGTTGTTCGTAAAAATCGATTCGAGGATATTCTGCTGTCTTGTTTTTAATATCTAATACAGATTAAACATCACCAATCTGGTTAACACTAATCCATTTCAGATCAGTAAACCGTCAGTAATTTGTCCGAAAGTAATTCCAGATTACCCGGGTCGCCATTATCGCTATTATTATTATTATTATTATTATTATTATTATTATTATTATTATTATTATTTGTGTATGCTATGTTTCCTGTTTTGTATCCTGTAGAGCCGGGTTCAAACTACAGTCCTTAGGTTCTATAAGAGAATCGTCATTAATTAATAGCAGTTTTCTTTGTATATGGGATGTTCATATTAGAGCAAATTGCAAGTTGACGTTACCTGGGACAATGTTAGTAAAAAATGTTCATTCTTTTTCTCACGAGGTCCACAACACGGATTACTATTGGTACAGTTTAAGTACTTCTTCCTCACTTCCTTATAATTCCTATCTCCAGGTCACTGTATTTAGACAATGTCTCGATAATTATCATGGAGTTGATTCTCTCAGATGGTACTGATATGTCAATAAGCATACACTTCCTAAATTTCTTGTCTTTTGTGATGATATCAGGTCTGTTGGATTATATTTCAATGTCAGTTTGAAGTGGCATGTTCCAGAGGTTAGTTACATCGTTATTTTGGATAACTATGTCTGCAAGGTTTTCGATTTTGTGCTTCTTGCATATCTTCCAGTGTACCTACGTCGATACCTTCTTATGTCTGTGGGGATATTCATTTTTTGCTAGTTCATTATTATTGTTATTATTATTATTATTATTATTATTATTATTATTATTATTATTATTATTATTATCATCGGTCTCATGATTGAATCAATTGTCGGGGCGGGGATACCAAGAGAAGAAGAAGCAGACTACCTCATCCAGGATGATCTATTAACGGTGGCCGTCATTGCCATGTCCGTCTTTTTTTTTTAAGTTGCCTATGTTTTGCTGAGTTGACGTCCATGCTTGCGTCCGCCTTCAACAGAGCCTGCATCATGCTGTTATGCCGTGTGACGTGGCAAAACCATGCCACCTTCCGACGCTTAATAGTGGCTAGCCAGGAGAGATTCCTGGCAGTTCACGAGTTTTTTGACCCTGCTTCGTACATAGTGGTTTTTGCGCTCCTAGTACAAGCTGCAGAGGAGCTTTCTCAAGAATTGATTTCCGAACGCATTGATGTTTTTTTCCAGTCGTAACCAGGAGTGTCCAAGAATCCCACCTATAAAGGAGGATGGATACGACCAGCGATTTGTAGAGCTTGAACTTGGTATGGAATCTGATGCTGTTCTTTCATAACCATTCCCTTTTGGCCATCGATGCTGTAGGATATGGATGCGTGGGTGGTGTATAGATAACGGCTCGGAATTTGAAAATCCAAGAGCTGGATTTCAATTCCAGTAAGAGTCGTTATACTCACTTTCTCTCAAATACCATTGAGAAAGGTATGAATTAGTAGGGGCTATATAAGTCATTACTATTTCCAAAAGATTCTTACAAACTAAAAATATTTTCTATCTTTAACCCTAGAACAGTAAATATCAATTAAAGTTACACTACTACTAACAATAGGTATATCATATCCAATTTTGAAAAAATCAAAAAAAAAATTAAATATAAATCTCTATTTGAAATATTTTACATGCAGGCACTTTAAAATTTTTACTTTGAATTAACATTAATAAAAACTGAAAAACATACTATTCAGGTAAGAAAGTCGGGTACTGAAAATTGTAATTAAAAATATGAAAATTTGCGCTGGGTACTATATACCCATGGTTAGAGTTAGTGTTCTAGTTTTAAATACATTCAAAATGTTGATGAAACACTAATCAATAAATCAATCACTCTAACCCACACTAGAATTGATGGTTTCGACTAACTATCCATTCATTCAGAATCTCATTCCGTCAAACACCTGTCGAGATCAATGAAGAATTAAAAAAAATCCAAGCAATAGAAATAGAATTGTTGACAAGGAACGAGATGTTGAACATTGGGGGAAAAATATCAATATGATACGATAGTTCACTGGATAAAGCCGATTAAACATTTCAAATCATAAGAACTTAAATACTAGGATAGATAAGGGACCGATATTGTGAAACAGTCGGTAATTTGCTAACTACATTCTCATAACGAACGCGGAGAAAAATGTGTTTCCAATTCTCCGAAGACAAATTCCTCAGTCTGTGTTCCATTCATTTTAGACAATCTCTTAATTATTGTAAACAGTTGACTTATTGTAGGTCTTATTTTCTTTCAGACTTTCCATTTTACGTACGTTGTTCATACTTTCCTCAGCATTTTTCGGTAAAAAACACATTCCTGTTTCTTCGAGTCCCTTTTTCACCATTGAATACGTTGACAAACAATAATTATTTCATAGGGGTTTAGATATATGACACGCTGTCTTTCAGTTCTAAGAACATTTTCTTCTCTCTTCATACATTGTTTTGTTTCTGAAAGACATTATTCTCTTGTGCCTTTTCGCAGCTGATCAAAACAATGACGCTAGGGTACACATATATGTTAGCCTATATGCCCATAACAATCATGTATCCAATATTCGTAAGTCTCTATCAGGGATATGTCTCACAGATAAATGTACACTATATGGTGACCGATTATTATATTTATTATTATTATTAGTAGTAGTAGTAGTGGTGGTGGTGGTGGTAGTAGTAGTGGTTGTAATAGTAGTAGTGGTAATAGTAGTAGTGGTCGTAGTAGTAGTAGTGGCCGTAGTGGTAGTAGTAGTAGTGGTCGTAGTAGTAGTAGTAGTGGTCGCAGTAGTAGTAGTGGCCGTAGTAGTAGTAGTAGTCGTAGTAGTAGTAGTAGTGGTCATAGTAGTAGTAGTGGTCGTAATAGTAGTTGTCGTAGTAGTAGCAGTAGTGGTCATAGTAGTAGTAGTAGTAGAAGTAGTAGTAGTTCATATAGGTTCTTTGCTATGGTATATGCTGTTTGCTGTCAGTATGAGTTCAGTGAATACACAAAAATAGAAAGGGGCGTAAGGCAAGGATGCGTCTTCTCACCCGACCTGTTCCACCTATAAAGCGAGGCAATCCTGAGAGAATTGGAAACCCTACCGGGATTCAGCATCGGCGGCCACAATCTTAACAACATAAGATACGCAGATGGCACAGTACTAATAGCAGACACGGAAATGAAATTACAAAATGTCCTACAGAAGGTAGCAAAGGAGAATGAGAAGAAGGGACTAAGCATAAAGTATAAGAAGACAGAGTGCATGGTCGTCAGAGGAAGAGCCCGAAATGCGATCTGGAGGTAGAGAAACATTAGAATCAAGCAGACGTGGAAGTTTAAATACCTGAGCAGCGTCTTGAAAGACGACGGTAAGTGCGACACTGAGATCCGTAGGCGTATTGGGATGGCCAAGGACACATTCCCAAACTGGTCAGAATAATGCGAGACAGGAGGATATCTTTGGTAACAAAGAAAAGGATGCTGAACTATTACGCGACATATGTCCTTCTTTACGGTAGCGAATGTTGGACGATTTCCTCAATGATGAAGAAGAGACTCGAGGCGATAGTGATGTGGTTCTACAAAAGGATGCTTAGGATACCCTGGACCGAGCGTGTGAGCAACAATGAGATCTTAGAGAGGTTGCAAACAAGGGAGAGGCTTATACTTTATATCAGGAAGACGCAGATGAAGTTTCTGGGACACATAATGAGGAAGGAGGGTCTGGAGAATCTGATACTCATGGGTCGAATAGAGGGAGAGAGAGACAAGGGAAAACAACGCTGACATACCTGGCGGATGACAAAACGTGGTCTGGGGGAGGAAGCAGAGGGAATGAACTTGTTGAGAGCTGCAAGAGATAGAAGGAGGTGGAGAGCCATGATCGCCTACATCCTAAAAGAACATGACACATAAAAAGAAAAGAAGCTATGTTACATAAACTTTATAAATTTAAGCACAGTACTAGACAGGTGACGCTATCTCATCAATTTACAGTTAGTCGTAAATTCTATATTAGCAGGTTTTTTCTCACACTTTTCGCTTGTGGAACTCCCTTTCGACTCCACGTTTTCAAACCAACTTTAATCTGCTATAATTTAAATGCAATATCTATCGCTATCTACTGATCTCCAGATTTCTCTTTTTTTTCCGCTAATTATATTTCTAATTCTTACACCCTGTAACCACTTGTGTCTTAGTGGCTTTACTGGCTTGTATGGGGTGATACAGATTTTTTTTTTTTAAATCTGTCACATCTAGATTTACAATAATGCCCATTTACCGAAAAGAAGAAGTAACAGATATAACAATTTTCAGGTTTACCGAATAAGAAATGCAATAGCAGGGTACGGTGCGGAGTGAGGTACGCATGCATTTAATGACCGAAAAGCTAGTTCACAGACAAGGAAGCTATTGATCGTGTCATATTGAATACTGCAATCGCTTTTGTCCAGACCTATTTTTTTCTTTCTCTACATTCGTTAGTATGCATGTGGTGGTGGAAGTGGGATTCCTGACTTGGCTGACTGGCTGGCTGGCAGGATGGACGAATGTAGATAGACGCGTGTGCGTATTCATCGTAGCTCAGTTGCATTTGCCAAATTCTTTAAATTAGGACCAGAACTTCAGTTTTTTTTTTTCTCCCCGATTCACGGCTCTCTCACTCCAGTCTCTCCATTATTGGCCACCAATACCCGCGGGGCCTCATTATCACATCAACCCGTGGAATGTGGCGTCGACAGAACCAATATGATGCTATCTCTGTGGTGACACATTTGCTCGTTAAACGTGGATATTGCAAACTCTTCTGCGACGCCAGCGGTTAGTCTCCGTTGAGAAATGAAGAAATACTATTCACAAGGACTATTCAACTGACGCCATTATTTTCTAGGAGATTTCAGGATTATTTTAAAGATTTACTATATATGTATTCAGGTTAACAAAACCAAACGTTTATTTTTTTTTCTCGGTGAAAATGTTCTTCCTGATTAGTCTTGCTAATGTGTAACTTATTCCATTCGTCGACAGTCCGTATGTTATTCACTATGTATTTCTGTAGAATAATGGCTGAATTCATTGATTCTTGGATTCTATGTTCCAGCTAACCCATAGGAAGCGATTCACGGGACCATGTTACACACACGCACACACACACACATACATATTTTTTACAGTAAAAACCATAAAAAATATATATGCTCTGTTTTAATAAAGACTTAAAATTGAGCTCTCTGCGGTTGAGTTTTCATATTTGTCATTACGATTATATACCAACGGACCTCTACTGTACTCCATATATATATATATATATATATATATATATATATATATTAGGTTGGTGCAAATATAATGACGTAATAATGTCGTTTTTTAACGTATTCTTAACGTCAAAAAACGACGTTATAACGTCATTATTTTTGCACCAACCTAATATATATATATATATATTATGAAATGGACATTTCTTATGCTTATACGTTCTTTTTATAAATAAAATATTTAAGTAAATGCTCTGTTTATAATAAATTTTATTAACGACATTCAGGCTGGTAAATGTCGTTAATACTGTTTATTATAAACAGAGCATTTACTTAAATATTTGTAACTATAAAAATAACGTATAAACATAAAAATCTCTCTCTCTCTCTCTCTCTCTCTATATATATATATATATATATATATATATATATATATATATATATATATATATATATATATATGGGCGCGAGGGGGTATGCATGATATCTCAAAAAATGTATGCACTCTTTATTTAAATCTGCCACAGTCTATAATGTCCAGACTTAGAGAAAATTTGGAATTTCATTTTTAGCAAGATCGGACGTGAATGAAATCTTGACAAACAGATGTACGGGAGGCCGGGTTTCTATGGAATATTCCCCTCGTTCACCGGATCTCACCCACTTCAGACTTTGTTTTATTCTGTGGGACACTTTAAAGATCCAATCTAGAAACAGTCACTGAAATCAAATTTTACATCGGGCAAGAGTGCAGCCAAATAAATCCCTATCGAAATGTTGATTTACTGCGTGTGATTCCACTGCGTTGCGTTTTCAACAATCTCTGTATCATAATGGACATCAATTTGAAAACATATGTTGAAAAAATTTTATTAGCATCAATTCACAATAAATATTGTCTTTGTATGCATTATTTACATTCGATATAATTAGTTCTAGTTGCCTAAATTATTTCTTGAGAATGCTACAATATTATTTACATATTTTTGAGACGGAGTGTATATAAGTGTGTGTGCACATGTGTGTCTGTGTGTTTTTCTATATATATACATGATAAAATATCTCTCTCTATATATAAATATAAATATAAAAGCGAACATTGAAGTCAACGCTAAGAGGCGACAAGCTGTTTTATGCTGACCGTTGACTTCAGTGTTCACTTTTATATTTATATTTACATACGCTCTATCTCTCATACTGAGCACACATTAAAACTATATTTCTTCATAAATATATATATATATATATATATATATATATATATATATATATATATATATATATAAATATAGCCCTCTACCATGAGTGGATCTTTGGCCTTATAACGGGTGAAGATCTATGTGAAAGAAGACAAAATGCATCTCGGTCAATAAGCGAAATCGCACAAGAATGATCAGAGATGTTTAAATCATGTAAATATCTCTCTCTCTCTCTCTCTCTATATATATATATATATATATATATATATATATATATATATATATCTGTCTGTGTGTGTGTGTGTGTGTTTAAATCATGCGAATATCTCAAATATTTGAGAAGTAATGAAGGACAGAAAATGTGAAACCGAATTCTGAATAGCGAAAAATGCTTTCCCAAAGCTAAGCAAAGAACTAAACAACAGAGATATTTTGTTAGAAAGAAGAAAGTGTGGAATAATATCAGTCTCGTTATTTGGTCATAAATGCAAGACAGTCACCTCATAGTTGAAGAACAAACTTGCAGTATGTTGTAGCATACCTATGGGGTATGTCGCCATTCACGTAAATGCATTAGTAAATACTGTATGTTGGTCTCTAGTTAGAGATTCGTCCCAAGCTGCACTTGTCAAACCTTAAACGAGGCTACGTCAAAGGGCAGAGTGTCGTCTCGGTAAAGAGTTACCCCACATATTCCACATAAATTCGGATTTGCGCCGCATCTGACCGCGTGGGGTGTTAGTAGATATCCTGCAGTTAAAGATTGGTTTCTAGCTGAGCTGGTCAAACACTCAGGGGGCAGAGAGTTTGACCAGCCCAGCTAGAGACCAATGAGGCTATGTCGAAGGGCATAGTTTCGTCTCGGAAGACAGCTACGCAACACCGTTTTATACGAGGTCTACGGGCTCGAATACCCGACATTAAATTCGGTTTTGTGCTACATCTGATCGCTTGGGACGGTTGGTAGATATCCTGAAGGTGGAGATTCATTGTGGAATTACTTTGACTCACTTCTAGAAGTTGACTATTTCTTCTACGCACGGCTGGTGAATCTTATATGTGCTGTTCTTGTCCTAAGTATTATCGTTCATTACCAACCTTCCCTAGGTTACAACACAGTAACAAAAATGTCGTTCTACAGAATGATACTAAGAATACCATGGATTGAATACCAGAACAAAGAGGAGTTCCTAAGGTAAATAGAAACAAAAAGCGTAATTATAAATAAAAATCAGAAGCAGTTGACCATTTTGGTAGACATAATGAGAAAAGAAGGCTTTACGAAACTGACACCCATATGAGATTTTTAGGGTAAGAGTAACCGTCGAGGAACCTATACAACGAGGTTGTGTAAATGAATTTTGAAGCAAGAACTGGGAGAGTGGAAATAAAAAGACAAAGATTGGGAAGAGATACGAAGGATAAGATGTTGTGGAGAGCCATGATCACCACCGTCATGAAGAGATACAGCCAATCCTTCACGCTTTTATTACTCCAAATACAAATGAAAATTTTCTTGAGCCGACCGAGATCGGTTTCCCGAAAAAATATGATATTTTTTAATCTTTTTTTTTTCATTTGTTAGGTTTTTTCAATAATGGTATTGGTGATATTAGCCGTTTCCTTATAAGCGGTCATTCAGCATACATGGAATGAGCAGTTCGTACTGCCGGCGGCTGAAATATATTACAATTCATTTCTATTACAACATTTTCTCAGGCAAATAAGTATTCTCAAGTTCAGTATCTGTTATCGCTCTTTCTAGTATTGATGGTGGCATCCTTGTTTGTTTGTTTTTTTTTGTTTTATTTTTGGGAGATTTGGAACGTCACCATCTTGATTATGTCACTGTTCTCACTTCGAATTACATATGTTATACATTTTAGTTATTGCTGCTGTTGAAATTTTGATGAGTTTTCTGTTATCCGGTAGCGTTCATTGTAATTCTGTAACGCCAGTCCATGAGGTTCGAAGAAGGATGGCCCGTAATGAGGTCTAAGCGCTGGTATCCAATTTTAACCATCGCTCTGAGAAAGTGGTCATATAGAGTTCGCAGTTCAGATATTTTTGACTCGGTAGAGGATAGAATAGAAATGGTGATCATTTAGACGTCACGCGACTTACGCGTTTCCTCTATGGTCACGACGTCTACTTAATTCAATAATGGGATCGCCTGTGTTTGCTCATTGGCGATCTATGTTCAAACTAAAGTGTCGAGAGTGACGATTTATTACTATATAAACATAAGGCTACCAAAAAGGCCCTTGCATTTTTTAAGTCGTGTAGAAAGAAGAGACCACTTATACGCAAATATGTACGTTATATGCCGGGAAAGCGGTGGAGTTGGTTAGGTCATTGCTTTTTGCCAATGCAGGTGCGTTGCGCACATACATGCCATATCTTGAGCATAGGATAGGAAACAGCGGTGTCCAAGCTTCTTCAAAGTTCTCTGCTTTATAATTTTAATTTGGACCTGTCACCGAATGCGCCAAGCATTTGGGGATAACGCACCCCTAGGCTTTGGTTCCAGCAGTTTACCTCGGGTGATCTGCCCGTTTGTGATGAATCCTGCAATGACCGGCCATAGTTCCTGGATGATGACGCCCTGAATTCAGCCATACAGAAGTACGAAGCCAAACTTGTTGTGATCTTGCCAAGCGCTTCCAGGTACCTGAGGAAACACGCAGACTTCACTTACACCACATAGCGAAGGCAAGATGATCAAGTACATCTTGTCGGGTGCCAAGCAACAGCGTGTTTCTCTTTGCTTTTCTGGCACCGCAACGTAAAAAAAAATATTTGATCGTTTGCTTACCAGTGACGAGAAGTGGGTCCTTTATGAAACTTACAAAACTGCCAGACATGGGTTGTCAACACGGGACCCCGTGTCTCACAAAAACAAAATCTAATCCCCCCACAAGATCATGTTCTGTATCTGATGTACTAATCAAAAAGTGGTGCACTCGGAGCTGCTGCCAACGGGCCAAAACATTACTGCGGACCCGTACTTGCAGCAGTTGGAACGTGTGCAACAGGCACTGAAAAATAAATGAGGTAGACTTATCGCAGACACTCACAAACCTATTTGCGTCCAAGACAACTAATTTTTCCCGCCAGGGAATTGCGCAGATAGAGGGACATTATCAAAAAATTCTGGATGTCGATGGGGATTCTTTTAGGACTGTTACAGTTTTTTTGTGTATATGTATGTATATATAACTAGTGAGTTAGTCCAAATGCCTTGACTCGCTTTATAGTCTACCAATAGAAGGTTAACCAATCAGAAGACGTAGAGCATTCAATTCGTCGTGTATAATGGCAGCCATTTTTGTTCACTCTACCCGAATGTCCAGTCCAGCTTGTCAGGCGAAGAGAAACAGAAGGACGAACTATGCTCTGCTACCTTTTTCCAAAATATCCACTGCTAACCTGAACAACGCTTTCCTACTGTCTTCGAAATATTCACTGCTAACCTCTGCATTCTATACTCAAAGACGACCGTCATTATGAACAACACATTATAACACTAACGGTATGTCAAATTTGTTGTATAACTTTTTTTCTTTAATAAATCAAAAACAGTAATACTTTTTTTTTGTTTACCTTGCAGTAATTAAGTACTATAATGTACAATAATGCCGAATGAAGTGAACCTGTCTTTGAACATTTTCTCGTATTCCAAATTTCTAGCTTCTAATATTTCAGCTAAAATATGAGGCGCCTAAATTAGTGTCTCGAATTCTGCGCTCAATCGTCACATTGTTTTTAAAGATCTTCTCCACTCAGTGCATAGTTAATCATGAGCTTACACAAATGTATTTTCTGTATTATTTGTTGATTGTCACGATTCTTTGGGAGGAAAATCAAATTTCGATTAAATCTGTTACGTTCATCTTCACAAATATACCTCCGAGAAAAAATACAAATCCGTCTCTTTTCCTTCCAGCTATGGGTTAAATAACAAAACAGACTAGAATCTCTAGCCTCAGGCGGATAACCTGTCTAGGAGAAAGAAAACAGAATTCAAAACCGTTGAGAAAACAACGAGAAACAGCTCTAATATCTTTTTCGATAAAACATGTCAATGCATAGATAATAAAGAAAAGGAATCTGTGGAGAGTCATGATCACCTATGTCCTGACGGGGGATTGTATTTTTAATTTATTAAGTGGGACGATTCACCATTGTCTTGGCTTCTGTTTGGATTTCAAAGATAAAGATTGTTAACCCCTTTCATGCAATTATTTTGGAAAAAAAACGTTTCATTGTTAAGACGAAGTTTTATTTGTTTTTAATATAGTAATTAAGAAACTGAGGCCCATTGAAGTACCCAAGTGGTGACTAACACCTCTTCCAGATATATGAGTTAACAACTGGACTCCTTTCAAGCTCAGAAGGGCATAAAAAGAATCAAGATTGACACGCCTGGAGATGGTTTCTAAACGGTATGTTTTGAACGTATCTATTCGTCCGTGTCTGAAGAAACACTTTCCGTAAAAAACGTATATACATGTCTACGCCGGGGAAGTGGTTAATTGAGCTCTCCACCCAAGACGTGAGAGTCCTGGTTATCTTTACTATTTTATGTATAAGTGCAAACAGCCGAATCCAGAATTCGAACTTGGCTAGTCGATTCCAGTTTTCTCGCCGCCATCCGTAAATGCAATCGTCCCATTACAGTAATAAATAGTCTACGCCTTTGTTACTTGTATGACCTCCTCCATTCTTTGCGACCCGTTAATAAGGACGAATGAAGATAGTGCCGTTGTTAATAAGAGTTGACCTTTTTGCACTTTACGTCCTAATCAGAAATGGTGTTATCTGTCAGTCAATAAAAAGTTTACATTTTTATGATGTGACACTAAAACCAATAATTAGATCGCATCACTAATGAATGTAAATTTTCAAGCGGAACAATTTACGGCCATCAATAAAGACGCTTTCTCGCGAGGTTATTATTTGCGTCTGTCAGCCACAATAGAATCAACCCACTTCACGCTTTTAAGCACGAATATAATGGAGACTTTAAAGTAAAAAATAATGGCAACTTTTCTCACCGACACTTTTGTAATCGAAAGTCAATGTTCGTTTCTTTAAGAAAAGGTCTTGCAGACATATTATTTATATAGCCGTATCTTCGACGTGGTGTAATGGTTAACAAAATTGACTCGATAGATCAATTACGACTGAGTAGTGAGTTCGATCACTGGGTACTACATATTTTTGCCCTTGGCCATAGCTAATCTACGCTTAGAAAATCACCGTATTATGTAGCAATGGCTTTGACGTTGTGCAATGGTTAGCAAACATGTCTGGATAGAACAATGACAACTGAGTAGTAAGTTCGATCCTCATTGGGTGTTCTATACTTTCGGCCTTGTGCCACATTTACTGCGTGAAATATATAAGCATTGTATATACAGATCTATTAGGTTGGTGCAAAAATAATGTCGTTTTTTGACGTTAAAAAATACGTCAAAAACGAGATTTCTTTTGCACCAACCTAATATTTCCTGTAAATGCAGTTGTATTCTGTACTTCTTTGAAAAGGCTTTCTATTAAAATGGCTACTGGCCTTCATCTTTTACTGTTGCCTATGTTAAAAAGCGGCAACTTCTGATTCCCTCACTTGACGTATTCTAAAAAAAGTAAATTCTACTTTCAAGGAAAAAACAGATTTTGCAGTAAACGCATCGGTACATTTCTTTTAATTCCACGCGACCAAAGACATTTTTAAAATCGTTCTGCATGAATACTTGATTTCGTTAGCTTAGCACCACTGTTAGGTCCGGCTTAAGTTCACATCACATTGAAACACCGGTTCCCGTACAGTTACTGAAGTTAAGCAACGTCGAGCCTTGTCAGTATCTATATGGGTGGCCGCTTTGGAATAAAAAGGGATGAATGCTTGGATGTGTTAAAAGGAATAATAACTCGGAAAATGAAATCGTAGAGGCAAAGTCCAATTCCTTTTGGGTTCGTTATATTCACTTACGCGGGAAAGACATGAATCCAATTTTTCACCCTGTAGCTATGGGTTAAATAGTGAGATATCAATGAAAAAAAGTCGTTATTTCCTCAAAGTTCTTACAATCTCATAAACAAGCTCCGATTTTACATAGCCAGAAAAAGGTTTATAATTTGTAAAAATATAAATCGTCTATTATTCTGTCGAAGCTGGGTGTTGATTTTGATGGAATATATATATATATATATATATATATATATATATATATATATATATATATATGTATGTATAATTATTTATTTAAAAATATGATTCCAACACGCTACATAAGAGTTATCATGTTTCAAAACAAGAGCCGAAAACTTCAATATAATTATTTGAATTAAATTGAATTAAAGTAAGCTCTGTTCCATCTTCAAGCGAATTTTTTTGGGGAATAAACCTAACCAGTTCTTTCCTATTTCCTATATATTTTCACTCACACACACGCACGCACACACACACACACACACTCACACACACATACATATATATATATATATATATATATATATAAGCAAAAACAAGTAAAATAAATTAATCCAAATATATAAAGTAAATAATAAACAAAGTATCAAACCGCTCCGGCCAAAATAACCGATAGAATAGACTATACACAATGCAACACTGACCCGTATATATGAATAGTAGAGAAAAACACAACGCATGTGGTCTGATGATTGCGTTTAGCTTGAAACAGTGTGTCGCCTCTGAGTGTTGTTCCCTTTTATATTTACATAAGCTTTGATATTGAGCACTTTATCCGATAAATATAGTACACCTTAAAACTATATTTCTTCACGCAAACACACACACACACACACACACACATATATATATATATCTATATATATATATATATATATATATATATATATATATATATATATGTATGTATGTACACTCTGTCCTTTGAATGTTCTCTTTCTGACAGGTTTAGTTACACAAATGAGTATAAGCAATGAACAAATAATTGTCATTGAATTATATGCCAACATTATTGAGCCTTCCCATATAAAACCAACATTCCTGTCTGTCTACTTAGCTCAATATCGAATTTCCTTGTCAATAGTTTGCTGTGGTTAACGTAAAAGACCCCTCATTCTAAACCTTCAAAATCGAAGTCGCTCTTTGTGAGAATCTTTGCAAAAAGGTAAACCTTATTTTATTTTGTAGATCTGGGAAAGCACAAAATTGGTTTCTATACAATTTAATAGCAAATACTTTCTCGATTTATGCTATTTACGCTTAAGTAGATGCATAGAAATCCGGTTTGAATCGACTTCTTTTGAAATGAATCTAAAAAAAAAAAAAGGAAAAAAAACTGTTTTGACATGATTTCATTCAGGTTGAGAGAAATGAGTAAAGAGACATCGTATAGCATGATTTCATTTCGAAAAATAATGAAATTAAACCTACGCACTAGCTGATATGATTTTATAAGATACAATGCAAGTAAAAGGACACGATATTACACAATTTTCACCAGGAAGAAAGGAATTTATTCGACGGAATATTTTTTTAAAACGAAAAAAATACTCCATTTGACATGGTTTCATTCAAGAATTTAAAAAAAAGCATGAAAATAGACGATCTGGACACGATTTGATACAAAGATAGGAAAAATGTGCGTGATTTATATCACGAGGAATACGAGAGTGTTGATGTAATTTTCTTCAAGTAAAAGAAAGATACAATACGACACGTTTACGTTGAGGACTAAAGATTCACAATAAAACGACATTATGTTTTTAATAATAAATACGACTACACAATAAAAGAAAGAAAGATAAAGACGTCAGCATGATTTCATTCAACGAGAAAGAAAAACGAAAAAAATTAAAGCAATAAATCAAGAAAGAAAGAAGTTAACATTATTTCCATGAAAACAAAAGAAAGAAAGAAAGAAAGAAAAAAAGAAAGGTAGCAAGAAATAAAGAAAGAAATAAGTAAACATTATTTCATTAAACAAGAGTTAAAGAAAGAAGGTAACATTATTTCATTAAGAAAGAAAGCAAGAAAGAAAGAAAGAATGAAAGAAAGAAAGAAAGAAAAAAGAAAGAAAAGAAAAGAAAAGAAATAAAGAAAGGGAGAAGTTAACATTCTTTCATTCAACAAAGCAGAAAGAAAAATGAAAGAAAGCAGTTACCATTATTTTATTCAACAATAAAGGAAGAAAATAAAAGGGAGGGAGTATGATTTCATGCAACAAGAAAGAAGAAAGGAAAGAGAAAAAATAAAATGTTTACATTATTTCATACAACAAGAAAGAATGAAATAAAGTTTGTCAGAATGATTTTATTCAACAAGCAAGAAAGAAACAAAGAAACAAAGACTGAGACAATGAAAGCAATAAATAAAAAAGAAATTAACATTATTTCATTCAATAACAAAGAAAATAATTAAAGAAAGTCAATCTGATTGCATTTAACAAAAAGAATAAATGAATTAAACAAAGAAAAAAGAAGTTAGCATTATTTCATTCAACAGTAAAAAAAAAGAAGGAAAAAGAAGCCAACATGATTTCATTCAACAAGAAATAAAAAAGAATGAAAGAATGATTTCGACATGATTTCCTTCAAGTTGAAAAATGAGAAAATTTCAGCATATTCCCAGTTGTTACAAAATTGAAATTACTTTTTCTCTTATTAGTCTGAAAAGACTCAATGGACTGGAGTTTTGTTAAAACGTAATTATTTCCCTCCTAATTTAAAAAAAAAAATCGGAATACATATATTTTCTCTCAGGCTAAATAATAACAATAATCACTTGAAAAGGAGGCAAATAAATTATTGACGCCAGTCATTATAAACTTGGTGTCTGTTTTAGAATATTTCTCGTCGAACAATGATACGAACGAAAATGAAGCTAAAAACAGCGAAATGTTTTTTTTTTAAATATCTTCCATGTTTTATTATTCTTCGAAATGCTTTACATTTTATAACATTATGGCCACTTCGTTCTTCGGCCTTTTTCGACTTGGTTATTATTATTATTAATAATAATATTATTATTATTTTAATCAAAGTCACCCCAAGCAAAGCAGTAACGCTACAAAGACAAAAGAGGTTATTGGGTGTGAACGAATTAAAAAACAGAAGCATTGATGATGATCAATAAAAATAGAATATTCAGGAGGACACGAGACAACGATTGACCTTGAATTTAAAGTTTTGAAAATAAGAGATGGCTGGAAAGCATGAAGCAGGAAGAGAATTGCACAAGTGAAAAAAGAAACTATTAACATAGAACTTACGGTAACATATAAACCGTTAAATAGTAAACTGATGAAACATTGGTCCTCGTTCTAGAACTGCGTTTAAATTCTTTAATTCCATGTGCCATAAGAAAGAGCGACATTTATTTCCTCTTCAAATACAGAAAATGTGGCGTAAGGCCAAAAATAGGAAATGGGGAAAAAGACGTCATCTTCTGTCTTAACTTTAAACTTAGCTAGCCACCAACACTGACCCATGCATAACACAATATTCCTGACCCCCAAACACCCTATTCTTACCAACCTTTCTTACTACATTCACCATAATACCTCAGGGTCTCTATGAAAATCTTAAATAGCCTCCATATGTACAATTTATTGTCTGTGGTGTAGGGAAATAAACAATTAAAACCTAGCCCCAAAGTGTATATACAATATGAATACAAATCGATTTACAAGAAACTAAACAAAATAATGTTACTAATAACCCCCCCCACACACACACACACACACACACAGAATCCTTAAATGTGGCAGAAACATCAGTTAAGTGGACAAAATCAATGCGCTTGAAAAATCCCTGTGGCACCTCGAGGTGGTGTAATGGTTAGCAAGCATGTCTCGCTAGAAAAATTACGACTGAGTAGTGAGTTCGATCCCCACTGGGTGCCCCTAATTTTAGCCTCGTGCCACATCTAAGCTACGCAGGGAAAATCACTGTGGCTAATGGTTAGCAAACTTGTTTCGCTACAACAATTACGACTGAGTAGTAGGTACGATCCTCACTGGGCGTCTCTTACTTTCGGCCTTGTCCCACTACGCTTGGAAAATCAATATCCGTGAACTGGCTAAGATTGTAGCGATCAAGCATACATCATCTTCGAAGTCGATTCCACAATGAATAGGTTCGTGGGTAAAAAAAAAACACTCGTGTGTAACTTGCATCTGACCAACGGAATACGAATAGAATGAGTGCGTTTCGCTAAAATGTGGGTGGCCAGCCATAGGGGTAAGGAACTTTTAATTGGCTAAACTAAGGAATGCAGTTTGTATGAACACTTTCCATGGAAATAAAGATAGGTTCGTCTGTGAGGAAGACGTTGTAGGGTGGATTATGATTAATCACCCGCAAAGACGTGGACAAGCCTTTAAACTCTATCTAAATTGGAGAGTGAAGACTGAGCAGCTCTTATCCGTTATTGGAGACAGTACTCCATTTTCTGTTGGATCTGGCTCATGTAAAAGTAGAGAATAGCAGGAGACAGGTACATACTGGAACTGTACGGAGAACTACCATTTTTCAAATATCTTTTGCGATAGATCTTTGTTATTCCATAGTACCTATTCTATTGTAATATACTCTCCCACAGATAATAAGTAGGAGGTAGCAGTGGCCAGTTCGGCTCAGTGGTGTTGAGAGAGTCAGACGATATCGGACATTGAAGCACCAACCATCACAACTAGATTGCTTCGTCATTAACTCTTATTTCCAAGTTCCTAACGTTTTGTACGTCGAACCTAATTTAAGACGAGTTATTGAAATACAAGCCTCCACTGTGAAAACTACTCTACAACAATCTTATGTACGATTTCCACTTGGGGCCTGCGTTGGTTTTAAGTTCCATTCGGCGATTAAGGAAGGGGCCCACTCTAAGAACATCTCTTTTTTATCGATGAAAATCGAAGTTTCGTTCCGAATATTACGACTCGGAATGGTAGTCCCCGTATATAATATGCAGTTCTAATATTTTAAATGCCTGTAGGAGTGGATAATACAGAAGAACAATCGTAACAAATGGAGTTGTACTCTGTAGGGTCATTATTATAATAAATAAGTACAGATCATTTTATAAAATAATAATAATGAAAATTATAAATAAAATAAAATAAAACAATAACATAAGTGCGTTGTATAAAATAAATAAAAATTGAAAATAATAAAAATACTTCCATCATGCATCCAGAACTGTTCCTACCGGAAATACGGACATTCCGCTAATAGACGTTAAATTCAATCTCTTTGCTACGGACCACAAGGCAGACAACACGTGCCTTACTTCTCTTTGTGATATAGCTTTTAATAATACGAAATAACTTCTTCCTCTTATTACATGTATCATAAAACAAATGTAACCTAAAAATAACGCACACACCCATACACACACAATATATATAAAATTTTTCTATAAATTAACATAAAATTTAACGTGTTTTCCTGATATTTGTGTACGTTTTATTTCCTGCCATGTATACTTTTATCTCCGTGAACACAAGGCTAATTAATGCTGCTATAATGTGAGTGACCCCACCAATAACTCTAGCAAGAAAAGTTATGTAAATATCTGAAAAGACATGACATGTTAATATTTGTTCTGAGCAAGGATTTCATGGAAGTGTTTGGACGAACCTCAAATTGCAAACGTATTTATGTAATGTTTGACAGCCTAGGGTTACTTGAACATGCGGTAATCAATGTTAACTTTCTTGGTCAGTTATGACTTCTGAGGTTCGATTCTCACTAGGTGCTCCATACTTGGGTTCTTGTGCCATATCTAAGCTGCGCTTACTAAATCACAATATAGAAAATCTGTTATCCGAGAAAGTGATGAATGTCTTTGATCTGACTAACACCCCTAACTTGACGAAATACAAGCCTTTAAGAGAATTCTTCTTTTGTTCAGGCCAAGAGCCTTTCATCTTGATCTTCTAGGTTGAGGCTCATCTGAGCATTTATATAAGTATTTTAAACATAGTGTAGCCTTCTTGCTTATTTTCGAGAGGTTATGTTCTGTAACATTGCGTGGTGTAGAATCCAGTGTATACTATCTTCTTACACATAAATAAAATATTTAGATTAAAGTGGAATTTAGAAAAGAGGAAGAATTAGACATTAACGAGAATCATCGAATCTAATAATAATAATCAATGTGTGTTTATTTATATATATCCTGTCCCATTGGTAGTGGAAAATGGCGGTAATTCAGCTTAAATTAGTAAATTTACGAGTGATTACTTCCCTTTCACGTTTTAATAATCAATACAAATAAACACTTTATCTGCATTTAGACAAAATTAGTAGCCGAGCAAAACAAACTGTTTCATTAATAAGTTCCTTTATTCCTTTTTTTTTTTTGCAGTCTTATTTGTTGAAGACTTTCATATGAGGCACTCAGATACCTTTTTCTATTAAATGATCATCTTCCTTTAGTTTGGTCTTGAAATAGGCTTTGTCGACTCAGTTTGTGTCATTCTGTTTCTAATCATTTTCTTCCGGGAGATATCCCAATTTCTCTGTTATATTAAACACATAAAATTTTGAACATGAAAATATATTGGGCAAAAGCGATTTATATAATACCAGGTGTAAACACTGGATAACATTGGACATCTAAAAGATACAAAGGGAAAAGTTTAATTAAACGCTTCATTTTCCTCTATTTTAGTCGCGAATTATTTATATCCGGTTAATTGAATCTCAATACATTGGTTCAAGACTTTTGTTCCATTGCATTGCTCTATTATAAATGTCTAACAATTCCCGTTATTTATACGTGTAAGTATTAATAAAAAAAGAAAAACAATCCAACTTTATAATCTTATGCATAACTGGAACATTCGTTCTTACTGTAGATATTAGCATACTCGGTATACACTATTTTATTTCTTTATAAAGTCACAACTTTAAAACTTTTTCACATAAAGGTATCATTTTCTTTGGCATATCTCAACTTCTATCATCGCTAATCTATTACTTTGGGATCATTAATAATTAAAACATCTGAATAGTGCATTTTAGGGCTGACCACGTGTAATTGAAATTGCAGAAAGAGAAATGGCAAATAGAATGCCCTACTCTCTGTCTTGAGTTGAATGAATTCTTAGATAAAGCATCGTCGTTAATATTAGTCAGTGAGAGCACAGCACGCCATTGAGGTGACGTTGGGTTACGAATATTCAAAACCATAATCTGACGCCCAATGTGCTAAGAGTATACAGGACACATACATCTCTGCAAAACATGAGAAATATAGTGATCTTGTTATATTATTATTATTATTATTATTATTATTATTATTATTATTATTATTATTATTTCCTTTAATTTCTGACGTGTACACATTTCTTTCCGGGTCTCGCCCAGAGACCTAAGGTTAGAAATTGTTACAAATTCATGACGGTCGTCTTCGAGTATAGAATCCAGAGGTTGGCAGTGAATATTTCGGAGACAGTAGGAAAGCGTTGTTCAGGTTCGCAGTGGATATCGTAGCAAAGTAGCAGAGCGTAGTTCATCCTTTTATCGTCTTCGCCTGTTAAGTTGGCACTGGTCCTTCTGTAAGATAAACAAAGATGGCCGCCTTTATACACGACGGATACAATGTTCTGCGGCTTCTGATTGGTTAACTTTCTATTGGTGGACTATAAAGCGAGTTGAGTCATTTTGACTCGCTCACTAGTTATATATACACAAAAAAACGTAACAGAAATGGCATCATGACACTTTCTACTGACAAAAAAAAATTACATATATAAAGCCCTTCGTAAAATGTAGGCTGTACTTATGAGAACAATTCTTTGTATTTCTTTAAGGCATGGGCTTCCAGGAATCCCTTAAATTTGTCTACTGGAATCTTTTCCAACTAATCCTTGGGGTTGTTGATGTTCCCATGTGCCACATTTTTGAGATCTCGATTTCAAGGTATCTTCAAAGATACATTTCAGTCAGCAGGGACTGCCATATCCAAAAGGAGGCACTTTTTTTGCTTGTGCACTTTAATAACAACGTCTGGGCGGTTGGCTTTGATTGTTCTGTCAGTGTGTATTGTGTAGTCCCATAGAATTGTAACAGGTCTTATCTCCGTAACCGAGTCCCATTATTATTATTATTATCATTTTTATTTTCTTTGCTTTCTGGCGTTTACACATTTCTTTCCGGGTCCCACCCAGGGACCTAAGGTTAGAAATGGCATCATGACACTTTTCACTGACAAAAAAAAAAAAAAAAAAAAAAAATTACATAGATAGAGCCCTTCGTAAAGTGTGGGCTGTACTTGTCAGAACAATTTTTTGTATCTCCTTGAGGCATGGGCTTCCAGGAATCCCTGCAATTAGTCTACTGCAATCTTTTCCAACCAGTCCTAGGGCTCCAACTACAACAGGGATTGTTGATGTTCCCATATGCCACATTTTCGAGACCTCTATTTCAAGGTCCTTGTATTTTGACAGCTTTTTGAATATCTTCAAAGATACATTGCAGTCAGCAGGGACTGCCATATCAATAAGGAGGCACCGTTTTTGTTTGTGGTCTTTAATAACAATATCTGGTCGGTTGGCCTTGATTGTTCTGTCAGTGTGAATTGTGTAGTCCCATAGAATTGTAACAGGTCCTATCTCCGTAACTGGGTCTGGGTGGTGTTGGTACCAGTTTCTTTCAGTTTCCTTCCCGTAGAAGTTGCAGATTTTCCAGTGCAGATATTGGCCCACTCTGTCATGTCGGGTTTTATATTCAGTGGGTGCCAACATCGTGCAACCTGATACAAGATGATCAATCGTTTCTGGATATTTATCACAGAATCTGCATTTTGGGCTGACACAATATTTTAGTATATGTGCTTGATAATTCCTAGTTAGCAAGCATTGGTCCTGCGCAGCAAGGATAAAACCTTCAGTTTCCGCTTTCAACCCTGCACTGCGTAGCCACTGATGGGTACGGGTTTTGTCTACATCAGCTTGGTTGATACGGGCAGAGTATTGGCCATGAAGCGGTTTATCTTGCCATCGCTTCTGTATCTGGTCGGTTGCATTCGTCTTTGCTGTCTTTTTCAAGTATTTTGCAGTTTCAGTCGGTGTATTGTGCTGTAGTTGCATCTCTACGCCCATTTGAAGTTCCAGTTTGAATTTGTTGGCTTCTTTCATTACGGAGTAAAGACGCTTACTACTTTCATGTTCCTTGACGCATACCATCATCCAGTCTTCTGTAGTTTCCAAGTATTTTTGGAGGCCAATTGTTGTAGTTTTGTAGGACAGTTCTAGTTGAACTAATCCTCTGCCTCCTTCGGATCTGGGCACATACAGACGATCAACATCAGCTTTGGGATGATGCATGCGATAGCAAGTGAGAAGCTTTCTCGTTTTGGCGTCCATTCGCTTAATTTCAGCTATGGTCCAGTTAAGGACATTAAAGCTGTAATGCACCACTGGGACAGCCAATGTGTTTATAGCTGATATTCTATTTTTTGAGTTTAGTTCAGTATTTAGTATCAGACATACACGCCTGTAGTACTCTTTTCTTATTTTTTCTTTCATTTGGGGGTGTTGTATGCCATCTCCTTCGCTAATTCCTAGGTACTTATAAGCTTCTTCATGCTCCAATTCCCTAATCTTTGTGACAAAATCTAAATCTATTGAGGGTGTTTCTGTAATTCTACCTTTCTTGAATGTTACTTTTGCACATTTATCTAATCCGAAGACCATACCTATGTCGTCACTAAAGTATTTTACAATATTGAGGAGGCCTTTCAACTCATTGTCGTCTTTGGCAAAGAGTTTGAGATCATCCATGTATAGTAGGTGATTGAAAATTTTCTTATTTATTTTGTAACCATAGCTACTGTTGTTCAGTTCATGTGTAAGAGGGGTTAAGGATAAACAAAACAGAAGGGGTGACAGAGAGTCTCCTTGAAAAATTCCACGTCGGATATTCAGACGGTTGGATATAGCAGTGCCCCCGGTGTGCCTAAGGTATAGTTTTGTGTTCCACATCCCCATGCTGTGCTTAAGAAAGTTTAACACCACAGGGGAGACTTTGTACATTTCCAAAGCCTTAAGGATCCAAGAATGTGGAACACTATCAAAGGCTTTACGATAATCAATCCACGCTGCACTGAGATTTCTGCGTCGTCTCCTGCAATTTTCCAGGATCATTTTATTTATCAGAAGTTGATCTTTGCAGCCATATGAACCTCTACTGCATCCCTTCTGTTCCAGCGGGAGAATGCTGTTTGTTTCGAAGAAGGAGTAAGTACGATTCGTCAGTACAGACGTGATCAACTTATACGTTGTGGAAAGACATGTTATCGGTCTATAATTTTTCGGGTCGTCTGTTTCAGTTGTTTTTGGTATGAGGTATGTAATACCTTCAGTAACCCATTCCGGGATTTTATTGGGATTATTTACAAGCGTTGATAATGTTTTTGCAAGTATGTCATGGGTAGATGAGAGATGATACAGCCAGAAATTGGGCACCTTGTCATTTCCTGGGGATTTCCATTTTTGGGATTTCGTTAGTGCTTGCCTAACATCATCTGTGGATATATTTACCCATTCTTGCAGAGGTGTATCCAGCAGTCGTTCTTCTTCACGCCGTATCCATTCTGCATTTGGGTTACATTCCTTTGGGTTGCTCCAAATATTTTCCCAAAATGTCTGTACATTATCAATCGATGGTGGCGTTTCGACATGTATAGGCGTTTTTCCAATTTCCCTGTAAAATTTCTTAAGATCTGTTCGGAATGTTTTATTTTGGCGATAGAATCTACAACGTTTCTCGTATCGTCTTGTTCTCTGTGCTTTTAGCTGAAGTTTCTGTTTCAGCATTTCCTTGATCGATGGAATATCAATTAGGGATTTAATGCTATATTTCCGTTTGATCTTTTTGGATTTACGTGTGGAAATATTAGGGTTTCTGGTGAGCTCATCTAATATAGACAGCTCACATCTGATTTGTTTTATTTCTCGTAACAGTTTGGTTTTCCAAGCTGGTTCTCTGTGTCTGTTAATTCTATTTATTGTCTTGACACCAAGCTTCCGAGTCGCTGCTAGAGCTGTTGCGTATATGACGTTGTTAACTTCTGTTATGTTTCCCGGTGGTTTATCTGTTAACAGTGTTTCCAGTTTATTATTATTATTATTATTATTATTATTATTATTATTATTATTATTATTATTATTATTATCTTACAGGGTGCCCAATAAAAAAAACTATAAATTAAGAAACAAATTTATTTAGCTATCATAATTTATTGTAGATGTTCGAAATGTTTCCCTGAATGTTCAACACAAAGTTGTAAACACGGTAACCAGGAGGCCTTGCGGATAATGCAAAGAGGATCTTCATTCCAAGCTTCAGTTAAGTTCCTCTTCACTGAATCCATATTGACGATGTCACGACGACGGTTTTGCAAGCGAGTCAGGAGTATACTCCGGATATATTAATCCATAACATTCAGATCTGGTCTTTTAAAGGGCCACAGAGGTAGACCAATTAGAGCTCGTGTATTTTCTCTAAGATTACATTTTCCGCTGTGCACCCTGTTTTATAAACCCACTTTCCCCGCCCTGTGTGAGTTACTTCCTTAGTTCGCACGACATTTACGCCCTGACAATACATAATAAATAATGGACTATTCCTTTTTGACCAAATCAAAACACGTAAATCGCATATAAGAGACGCTACTTCGTTTCAGTGAGAAAAAGAAAGAAAAATAGAAGTGTTTAATGTCTTTTTCATTGAAATGGAAAAAGTTATCAATATAAAATCTTCACTTGTAAACCTTACTTAAAATAACGACCAGCATCCATGTTTAAGATTATTATTGCAATATTCTAAAACCATGCGATGCGGGAATTTCTATGGATATTCTATTGTCACAGAAGCTGCCAAGTACTTATTCAATTATTAATATATTAGGTTGGTGCAAAAATAATGTCGTTTTCTCACATATGTTACTATATGAGAAAACGACATTATTTTTGCACCAACCTAATAACGCTTAAGATTCAACAGAATTTTAAAATCGGGAAACTGTTACATTTTCATTGGTCTTTCTGTTTGTCGAATGTTCTGAACGTAGCTCCTGAAAAAAATTGGTAAATTATACTCACTAACTTCGAAAGAAATCATTTGTTCTTCTACTTTTAGTAATTATACACCTGAGGAACGGTTAAGAATAAATCAGCCGAAATTTTGGGTTAACAATAACAGTATATGTTCAAGAGTCCGGACAATATAAGCAATGTTAACGAATCTTTTCAAAGTTTTTTTTTTTTTTTTTTCTTAAATATTTGTTTATTTATGTTGGAAGCAAAAAATTTTATATCAAATTACTCCCAAGAATTTCTTTTAAACGGAAAATCCAAATCATTAAAAGCAAATGCATAATAATTAGCATTCATCCTTTCATAATTAGCTCTTCATCCTTTCGCTTGAATAACGGCGGCTACGTTATATGGCTTGATGTCTACGAGGTATTGGAGTGTTTATATCTGACTATCTATCCAAGTCCGTTATTGCGCTGTCCATAATTGAGGTGCGCTTTTTTGGTATGACAGCTGGGAATTTTAGTGATGTCTGCAACAAATCTCATACCTGTTCAAAGGTGTTAAAATCTGGTGAGCCCGAGTTAGAATGAAATCAGAAGATTGTTGCTGGAACTAATTTCCTCTCACTCATGCACAATATGCTTCTGTGTTATTTTGCTGGAAAAGCGCCTCTAATGGCGAGCAGAAAGATGCGAAAATGATCCGCAGAAAGTTATGCTGCTTTTTAAAATGTTAAGACAGATTCCACTTTCATTATTGCTGCGCCTTTTTATTTATTTTATTTTATTTTTTTTTTTTTTTTTTACCAATGTTTACTCTATACGAGGCCCAAGAGCCAGTCGTTGTAGAGGATCATTGATCGAGTTTGCGTGAATCTCCTTGTTGTTACATCCTCTCGAGGAGTTTGTAACACATTATTTATCATCTCTCAGTTGCGTCTCTGTCTTTGGGCAGAGTGCACATAGTGGCAACTCCGCCAAAGGACAGAGTCGCAACTGACTAAAATTACACTGAGAGTTTCCCAGCCCTGGGGAAGAGATGTCCGAGGCCGCTCCCTCTAATTGCACCAGTGAGAGTGGTTGGTGCTCGCACCGAGGTCAGCGCAACCGGGTGCTCGGGGAATTTTTCTTCATGCCCGGGGTTCGCGATCGGAGACTCCACCTTAAAAAGACAGTGTGTCACAACTCGTCTTAGTGGGGAGACAGAGTAAACAACTTCTATGAATCTGCTTGGGTGGAATTTAATTTCCCTTCGAATTATATCAGTGAGACTTAAATTCCACCGAAGCAGATTCTTCCCACGAGACGCGCCTTTGTGGAACCGATGTTGAAGAAGACGTTTTCTCGATTACTACGATCTTATCCTTGTTCAAATATAAGGTTAACTGTTATCTTTATCGCATTGACTTCACCACTTACCTCTTATTCTTAACACTCAGGCAACAAACTCAATCAATAATCCTCTACAACGATGGCTCTTGGGCCCTGTATAGATTAAACATTAGTAAAAAAAATTGACACAAATAAAGAAATAGGAATCTATCTTAACATTTTAAAATTCAGCATAAATTTTGCAGATCATTTACAGACACTTTCCAGCAAAATACCCCAGAAGCTTATTGTGCACAGGTGAGAGGAAATTAGTTCCAGTATATTTATTCTAACTCGGGCTCACCAGATTTGAACCCCGTTGAACAGGTACGGGATTTGTGACAGACATGACTAAAAGTTACCTCAGAGACACCACACGGCCTTAAAAAATCATTAGTATTAGGTTGGTGCAAAAACAATATCGTTTTCTCACATATGTTACTATGTGAGAAAACGACATTATTTTTGCACCAACCTAATAACTTGCAGAACATCCTGTTAACAGCCACGATTTACGATTTCATACGATATCTTCCACACACACATGAGAAAGCCAAGGGGCATGAGCTGGAAAGCATAACTAGTCTGTCCAAATTTTCACTGTCTGTGATTGACTCTAGACAAGCAAAGAGAAAGAATTCATATAAGATGTGTGTATCGTGAGTTCGTTTCATTTAATCAAAGTTCATGAAGACCGTTGATTTCCTTCCCTCTCTTTTATTATTCAAACGTTTTTCTAACAACATTTATCTCTTATTTTATTCTTTTATCCTTTACTTATTTAGTGATTGTAAAAATGTTTGATTGGAAGAGGACGGATCTTCAGATGTGTCGGAAAGGGTTAACGTCATAACGTTATTTTTTTATTAGCTCAGAATAGTCAAATTTTAACAATAAAAATAATAATAAACAATAGATGTTCTCATAGATCCGAAAATAATTTTATACATTTATTGTTTTCTTATTTCTATTAGTATAATTAAAAATATAATAATATTTCTTAAAATGCTACATTAGATTACTAACTGTTCACTCCGACATCCAGTGATATATATATATATATATATATATATATATATATATATATATATATATATATATATATATATATATGTATAAAGTTTGTGCGATAATCTTAAGTGGCATTTAAGACCCGCTAGTGATTTAGAAAGGAGGCCTCATATGGAGCAAGTGTGAGGATTGTGACATGAGATCACTGTTAGATTGGCTGACCTTTTAGATCTTGCTCTCGCTTCTTGAAGATGATTCAGACAAGCAGACTGAAAATTGCTGCGTCCACTAAAACACGTTGATCTCCATTCTACCCGTTCCAAAGCTAAGCGCTCAAGAGTGTTATGTGGTATATTGACTGCTGACAAGTTGCTTTTCAGCTTGTCTTTGTATCTTAGCCATGGGCGTCCTACATTCCTGTAGCCCGGATCTAATTGGCTGTACATTAAGAACTTGCAAGCGTTTGTATATAGGTGAGAATTTTGTGATTTTTGAACGAGTTTGGCTTTGTGAATGATATGTGTATGAAAGTCTCGTTGTGACGAGGATATTTAAGAATATCACACGAGTTTTCCATCTGTATTGGTTTTGTGTATTATTGTGTTCATCAAAACTACCTCAAGTGCAGCTCATTATACCTTTAATTTCTTTACTTTCTATGCTAAATGTGTTATAACGGGTTCAGATATTTAAAAGAAGGTCGGTTTCGGTGGGAATTTTGATAAGAGGTAACCGAAGAAAACAGGAAACAGATGAAAGGCTTTGAACGATTTTGAAAATTCGACATGGTAGATTGATAAATATTCACCCGAAAGAAGAAAAATCAGGAAAAAAAATGGAACTAAGGCTTTAATCCGTGTACGCGTAAAATGAATAAAGAAAGAGACCCCGTCGCCTACGCAAGATCAAATTAGTATCGAATCAATCGTATAATAATGAAACAATGAAAAAAACGAAATTTTCATTATTTTTATTAATATTTTTATTGATTGATTCATTCGTTTTCTACGGCATAGCAACCCTACTAATTTTTAGGTTAAAAGCAGCAGAATTTGAATTGAAGTCTTTGAAGCCTGGCGCAATGATTGCGGACTGAAATTATTTATTTCGCTAGACACGCCTCTGTCCACTCTAGACAGAAATTGCAGAAGGAGTCTGGTCAGGTTTCAAAAGTGTTTCGTCAAAAATACAGCCATTTAGTGACGCGAAAATCGCTTCAAATTAGCTAAGTTGAACACCTAATTAAGGATATAACATGAAAAAAAGAGATTTGACTCGGCAAATTGGTTTCGTAGACTTCGACATTGTCATAAAAGAGAAAAGATTAAAAAGGGACGGACAGTGGTTAATAGGTCACTATTGATCGGGGGTCAGCAAAAATCTCGTCTGCGGGTTCAGCAAAGTGTAGACCATTGCAAATACTGATAAAAAAAATAATATATATTTGCTTCGGAATATTCGATAACACTTTGGGTGTGAGGGTTTAACGTTCGATCATTTTCTCCTTGTTAATATCGATTTCTTAAAGAAATCACATTATATAACAATATTTTAAGTTATACTCCTACAAATGAATTCTTAAACGAGAATAAAGCAGTATGTAGAAAATGTGTCTGGGGTAGCTAGAATAATAATAATAAAAAACATATCCTAGAGGTAAGACTTGAAAACATGTAAGTGTTTACGGCCTTGTCAGGTTTAAATAGAGGTTATCGTACGATCTCAGAAGTTAAGCAACATAGAGCTTGGTCAGGACGTAGATGGGTGACAGTTTGGGGATACCAAGTGCTGAAAGATTGCATGTGTGGCTTATGTAATGGATAATGACTCGGAATTAGAACTCGGCAATCCCTGTTCCAAATTCACTTATGCTCGCTATATTTACTTACGCGTGAATATATAGAAAGGTACGAATGCCATCTGTCCCACCCCCATACTTACTAAATCATTATTATCTCAAAAAAGAAATTCTTACAATCTAAAAATATATTCTGGCTTTAAATAAAATGTAAAGGGTCGATAAGCCACAAAGAACAAAACATTCAATTAATCAAACTAAACAGGGGCTATCTCCCAATTAAATATTCATAAATAAAAATATAAGCATCAACAATATCTATATTTCTGAGATGAGGTATTATGTACACTATTTACATTATTCGGACTATTGTCCTCATTTTTCTGTCTATATTTCTGAGATGAGGTATTATGTACACTATTTACATTATTCGGACTATTGTCCTCATTTTTCTGTCTATATTTCTGAGATGAGGTATTATGTACACTATTTACATTATTCGCACTATTGTTCTCATCTTTGTCGCCATATTTATTACAATGTTTCGGCCCTTCAGTATCCGTTTATATTTCTGAGATGAGGTATTATGTACACTATTTACATTATTCGCACTATTGTTCTCATCTTTGTCGGCATATTTATTACAAAGTTTCGGCCCTTCAGTATCTCTTTATATTTCTGAGATGAGGTATTATGTACACTATTTACATTATTCGCACTATTGTTCTCATCTTTGTCGCCATATTTATTACAATGTTTCGGCCCTTCAGTATCTGTTTATATTTCTGAGATGAGGTATTATGTTCACTATTTACATTATTCGGACTATTGTTCTCATCTTTGTCGCCATATTTATTACAACGTTTCGGCCCTTCAGTATCTGTTTATATTTCTGAGATGAGGTATTATGTACATTATTTACATTATTCGGACTATTGTCCTCATCTTTGTTGCCATATTTATCACAACGTTTAGGCCGTTGTACTCCTCTTAATTCACCTCTCCATGTTCTCCACTGCCTTATCCAGGTATTGAACTCACACGTCACTGGATCTAGCCAACGCCTATATATATACATACATACATACATACATATATATATATATATATATATATATATATATATATATATATATATATATATAGTTAAATTCCCAGATCAATTCTGTGGACAAGACAGATTGGTATAAATAAAATGACAATTGGAAAAAAGATCTTAGATTTTGCCGATTTTTTCCAATTGTCATTTTATTTATACCAATCTGTCTTGTCCACAGAATTGATCTGGGAATTTAACTATATTGTTGACATGGAAAAAAAAATCTCTTAGTATAAATGTAATTTACATTAACTAGAAAAAAAAGGCTTAGACAGAAGCGTCTATCTTTTTAAATTTGGATTTTTTAATGTAACTATAACAACAAGAACATTTCGATTTCATTTTTGCCTTGAAAAAGTCGGAAGACGAAACGCGTCGGCAAAATGTAAGAACTTTTTTCCAATTGTCATTTTACATATATATATATATATATATATATATATATATATATATATATATATATATAATAAAAGCCAATATTCACCGTATGGATTGCGCTATAAATTCGTTAACTACATATATGCAACAGTCAGTCTCCTCTCAACGACTGAAGATTGCGCTGTGCATGAAACTCCGAGTCGTGTTATAGATAATGAATAATATGTATATTTATTAATAATTATTTAATAGCTCTGTTATATTACATCAAGCAATATTTTATTAACAGCAGCACTCAATGTGCGATATCTCACACATACAAACACAAACATACACACACATTCACATATATATGTGCGTGTGTGTGTGAGTATTATATCGATTAATATTTTATTAACATATATGTATATATATATATATATATATATATATATATTTATATATATATATATATATATATATATATATATATATATATATATATATATATATAATTCAGAATTAATTTTTTCTGTAACTTTCATTGTTTTTGTTGCAAATAACTTGGCTCTTTTTATTTACTTTTATTCATTTAAAAATTTGATCCAATAAAATTGATCCAATCTTTTTTTTTATATATATTCTTGACTCTTCGGTCTTTTCTTTTTCGCCGTTATTTTAAGCTACAAAAATAGCAGTGAAGGAATATATTTGGACGAGAGTTGAACCCAGTCGTCTATAACTAGGATTCTTGTCTTCCAAGAATTAGACCATCGATGTGTTGTCTTATTTTGAAAATTTAACATCAGACTTCCATATAAACAGAAAGAAAGAAAGAAAGAAAAAATTAATGAATTGCTGAAAGAAAAGCGAAAACAATCAATAGGTAAAAAAAATAAAATAAAAATCCTCAAGCGACATTATCCACTGTGCATGTTATGTCTTATGAGCTAATCTCACGTGAACATCCAAGAAAAAAAGAATATCATTAATAATAATAATAATAATAATAATAATAATAATAATAATAATAATAATGATAAAGAAACATCAAATAAAAATGTTCAAGTGATAACGTC
Organism: Acanthosepion lycidas; assembly: GCA_963932145.1. NCBI lineage: Eukaryota > Metazoa > Mollusca > Cephalopoda > Sepiida > Sepiidae > Acanthosepion > Acanthosepion lycidas. Next base: position 89,083,690 of record OZ010583.1, read on the forward strand.
TCAGAAATGTGATTGACTTCAATGTGGTTTTAACTCATTAAACCAAAGGCTTTGTTCTTCACTTTGAAAAGTAGCTTCGAGATATTCCTGCCAATTTATTAACCAAAAATGAAATAACTAAAAAAATAGAAAATAAAAGAAAAAAAGAATGAAACAAAGAATTTAATGGACAGAAAATAGGAACTAAGATTAAATGTAATTTACCACCTTCACTTCTTAATTCCATAAGGCAGATGCTCGTCTTTCATGAAAGTCGCCTTATCCAATTCACCCACGAACTTCATGCGAGAAATTAGTTTCAGTTTTGGGGATATTCCTGTCGTAGTCTTGATCAAATAAATAAATAAATAAAAATTGCTCTGTTTTTGCCTGTTTTTGTTGTATAACAACTTATTTTCGGGTTAATTTATGTAGTTAAGGTAAACAAGAGAAACGTAAATATCCGTTCAAAATGTAGACAAAGGTTTGATTCTAACGTCAGTTAAAATGGTTGACATTCGTTTGATCTGCATATGAGTAAAACCAATCAAACATAGATATGGTTTGCACATGAATCAAAACAGTTCGACGCAGGTTTGCTTTGGAGGACTGTCAAAAAGGTAGAAAAAGGTATGGTTTGCAGACATGTCTATGGGTTATGTAGAAGCTTTAGTTGCACGTGAGTTAGAAAGGTAAACACAAATTCAGTTCGAACGATACATAAACAAGTGGACATTTTTGGTGGGGTTTACCATTTGTCCGGAGATGCCGTTGGTGTATTTTTGAATCAAACGACAAGTTAATAAAAGGAAGTAAGGAAGTGGAAATAAAATTTACCCAAGAATAATATACACTTCGCATTCAATGTCAAACGCTTGTGTTAGAGAAAAGTCGACTTACCCAGTCCAGTCAATGCATGTTTTTCCTCAATCAGAATTTTATCTCCAGTTTTTGAGATCTTCGTGCCGAATTTCGGTTCAAATAAATAATGAAAGAAAGGAAAAGTAAGTAAGATGCAATGAAAATAGCCCAGAAATTACATGCTCTTTGCATGTTTCAAAAATCAGAAGCTTGTTCTATGTGAAACGACTTGTCACGGAATTTTTCTTCAACACGGTCATTAATTTAATTTTCGAGATATTTTTATCATTTTGAAAAAAAAAACATATTATATAAACAAAAAACTCAAAATGATTACATCTTTTTTTAATCTATATTTCAGAATAGATATGAAAAACACATTTAAATATTAAATCTCTGTCCGCACCCGATTTATTCACCGTATACAGCGAGGCAATTCTGAGAAAATTAGAAGTCCTACCAGGATTCATTATTGGCGGCCATAATCTTAACAATATAAGATATGCAGATAAGATAATGTTGATAGTAGATACAGGATGGTAACTACAAAATCACCTACAGAATGTAGCGAAAGGTATCGGGAAGGTACAAAAATTTAAATATAAGGGAAGTTTTCTAACTGCGGAAGGAAATTGTGACACTGAGATCCGAAGACGTGTTGGGATGGCCAAAGATGCATTACAAAAGCTAAGCAACGTATTAAGAGACAGAAAAACTTGAATCACAGAACTAATTTCAACTCGGAACTAATTTCAACTCGGAACTAATTTCAAGTCAGACGTAATTTCAACTCAGAAGTAATTTCAACTCGGAACTAATTTCAACTCAGAACTAATTTTAATTCAGAACTAGTTTTAACTCAACTTAGAAACAAAGTTATCAATTTCCGTGATTTTCAAAGCAAAATGCAATGGATTGGTGTTAATTATTTAATTTAGCATTAAAAAATCCTTAGTAGATAAGATAATTCAGAATTTATCTTTTCTGCAACTTTCATTCCGATGCAAATGAATAAATTGGCTCTTTTTATTTACTTTTATTCATTTAAAAATCTGATCGAATATAAATGCAATGTTCTTTGTAGCAAGAACAGTAGATTGCTTAACTGTTTGCATTTTTTGTAAAATACTTTTGTTCCAAAGAAGACGTTATTGATCAAAAGTTAAGAAAACCAATAAATTATATTTTAATTTCGTTTGAAAACTTCACAAATGTATTAGTTCCGAGTTGAAATTAGTTCCGAGTTGAAATTTATTCCGAGTTGAAATTAGTTCCCAGTCGAAATTAGTTCCCAGTCGAAATTAATTCTGCATCCCCAAATTTTGTTACAAACAAAGAAAATATTACTGGACTGTTACATGATATCTGTCCTCCTGTATGGCAGTGAATGCTGGACTTAAAGATGAAGCAACAGAAATGTGGTTCTAGAGAAGGTTGCTTAAGATAACATGAACTGAACATGTGAGTAACAACGATATTTTAGAGAAAATGCAAACAAAAAGGAAACTTATACTTAACATCAGCAAGAGAGTTGAAAATACTGGTGCACGTAATGAGGACGGAGGGCTTAGAAAACTTGATACTCACAGTACAGATTGAGGGAAAGAGTGACAGATGAAAGCAGCATATGACGTTCTTGATGAGTTTCAGCAAATGGATGGTAGAAAATGGTTAGGGAGAAATAGCAAAAAGACAATTTATTAAGTGCTATAAGGACAGGATGATGTGGAGAATCATGATCGTCTAAGACAGCATATAAAAGTAGAACATTTTTTTTCCTTCTTATAATCTTAAATATTACACATATTCTCATCTGTTTTCCAAGATTAAAAGAAAATCTCTAATTGATTATTATCTCTCCTGAGGAGTTAACGTTCCTAATTTTCGATTTTTTTTTTGCGATAATAACAAAAACAGGATTCTAGACAGAACGCAAAAAAACCCCATACATTTCCAACATTGTGGCTCCAATACTTGGCTTTTAGTCTATAAGCTAACAGATCCCGTTTGGTTGAGCGTGTTATCAAATATATAAACAAGGTGTCCAATAAAAAGATTCTTTTGTTTGATATCCCTTAAAGTGTTGCATTCGTCTCTCTTTATACGTTGCATTCTCTTGTTTATTTTTCATCCGGCTGTTGTTTCTCTTGTTCGTTTCCTTTCTGCAAGCCATCAAAATGCAAGATAACACGTCGAAACGGACAAAAAAGGTGCATCTAATTCAACTAAATTTCGTACTCAACAAAAAACGTAGCCGCATAAAACTACCCCTTTATTTCTCTTGCTTCGCAGCTGCTAAACATCAAGTTGAAGATAAAACAAATAAAGGCGGGAATTGTGTAAACTTTATTTAGCGAAAAGGACCAAAGTCACATGCATTATTTGGAATGTGCTGTATTACCACATGTTAATCAATTCTCTGATATGGCAATGAATGCGGGACAGTCTTTTTTACGGATGAGAGGAAAACTGTAGGCAGTAGAAATGTGGTTCTACAGAAGAATCCTGAATATTCCATCAATGGATCGAGTCCTAAAGAAAATGGCAGCATAAAGAAAACTTATACTCAGAATCGGGAAAAAGCAGCTAAATTTCATTGGCCACATTATGAGGAAGGCGGACTTGAAAAACTTAACCCTCAGGGGGACTTATTGAAGGCAGGTGATATAGAACAAGACGGCGAGCCAATTATCTAACGAGCTTGTACAGATCGAGTGCAGAAAGAAGTGCGGTAGCATTAGCAAAGGAAGAAAAGTACCAAGGGCTACTAGGGTAAAGAAGTTTTGGAGAGCCATGATTGCCTATGCCATAAAGAAACACTGTATATACAAGAAGAAGAAGAACGGAGAACATTCCTTAACTTTCGTTCACAAAAAAATTATATAAAAAAACAGTGCTAGATCAACATAAAAATATACGTTGGATTAACAACAAGAAAGTTTCTAATGGAGGAAACCAATTATTCCATCATTAGACAATGTAAAACACGTTAAGAAGCAGAGACATGAAAAAATTCTCTTTAAATTATATTCCACACTTTAGTACGATAACGCATCATGTTCACTCTCTTTCTCTCTCTTTCTCTCTCTCCCTTCTCATTCTCTTTGACAGATTATGTCTCATAATATTTACCGCTATTTACATAATGTCTTGCTGTCTATATATAGGGCTAAAAGTTGTTTTTTTTTTCGTTGGTTGTGCTAAAAACTTTTCAACACTCCTCAAAATTTAAGTTTGTGTATAAAAATATGATTTTTAAAAATTTTCTTCCTGGTCGTCTCGCGAAAAATTCCCCGAAACATACATACATATACATATACATATACATATATATATATATATATATATATATATATATATATATATATATATATATATATATATATATATATATATATATATGTATATATATATATATATATATAGATGTATGTATGTATATATATTATAATTATTTTATTAAAAATATGATTCCATTGCGACACAGCAAATCTATAAATGAATAAAACATTCCGTAGCATAGTTATGTGTAATTCTTTTCGTATTTTTTCATTTGTCGAGCGGTTTTTCGAGTGTCCGGTCAGGGCCCAGTTGGTAGAAGAGGAACTCTAAGTTAAGCTTCCAAGCGCTTTCGACCGTCGTTGATCGGCGTCAGGTGAGGTGGCATTTCCTTTACATTTTCTGTGTTAAACTCATCCATAATCAAAATAGCATTTAACCCCGGTAGAAACACACTGAACATGTTTATTACCGGACACTACCAATTACTAACACCTAAACACCTGCACCAATAACAAAACAGTCTGAAACAAGCATTTCTATGTCCAATCTCATAGAAGCAAACAGTTTAGCACAAAATAAAGAAAGAAAGCAGTCGGGCATAAGGCCGCACATTTGAGATATTCAATGCAGCTAGGTCTTAATACTAATGTTTCATTAAGATGAAATTTGCTAAAAACACGGGGGGAGTAGTTGGGTGCTAAGTGAAGAACAATTTTACTATACCAGCTACTTAGACAAACTGAATCAACATTTCTCTGTACAGGCAGGTTCGCCTATCGTCCGGATCACATTCCTCCCCGTTAAATGAACAGGTGTTTAGGATGGATTTACGGTTTCTTTCTATAATCTTTCACTTCCCTTGTGTCTTATAGGTTAGTAGTTATGTTATTTTACCCAGTCTATGTTTGTCTGTCGTAGGGCTACATTCTTAAAGCACTGTTTAGTATAGAACTCACTGAAATAGTAATGGTCTACGAGCCTGTCTTGCTAGCAAGTGCTCCCTGGCACGAAGCCCATTCGCACTTACTTATTTGTGTAGGCTTCTCTTTGGAAGTCTGGTGTGCTGTCATGGATAGGGACACTTATTTTGATAGGCAAAGACACATAATTTAACATCAAAGAATTACTTTTCTGTCCAGTATTAGAGGTGCGGATATAGATCAATTTCGGCTAAGAATTGGCTGAGACACAACCGATTCTGTTGCCAGATTCCAAGAGAACTATAAGAGGGTCACAGAATGATATACGCCATTAATCTCATCTCCTCCCAACTCGTAGTTCTTAGGTCCATATGTTGACACAAACACCTATTTCTTTGTGCTGTCCTCTACCCGGCCGTTTAAGCTTGTACAGTGGATTGAGCAGATGCCTAACAGTGTATTTCCACTGTCCTTCTTGACTTCAATGTCTTGTGAGTGTCGAATGTTCCAAACCCTCTTTCTTCATTATGTAACCTAGAAATTTCAACTTTTTCTTTCTTATATTAACCATAAGTGTTATTTTTTTTCCATTTTCTCTAAAATTTCGTCGTTGCTCACCTTTTCGGTGCAAGGTATTCTCAGTATCCTTCTGTAGCACTATATTTAAGTTGCTTCAAGTCGCTTCTTCATGTGTGAGGAGAATGTCCAGAAATCACTTCCATATAGGGGGACTGATACGGCTTAAATATATTTGCCAGATTAAATATATACAGATATGTATATATATATATATATATATATATATATATATATATATATATATATATATATATATATATATATATATATTATTTATATGTTGGTTGTTGGAGTAACTTGCGAGAACATACGTCTAACAATCTCACTAGTTACATGCATATTCAACCATGTTTACATTCATGGTCAGCCAATATGGCGGTACCCATTTCCGGAAGAATTGCACACAATGGTACCAGGAGCACATCCGGTTCTCCTGACAGGCGTATTCACAGCAGTATAGATATTGTTATGTATTATATTATGTTGGTGCAAAAATAATATCGTTTTTGACGTTAAAAAATACGTCAAAAAACGATATTATTTTTGCACCAACCTAATTGATATTCCTATTATTTTCGTCATTCAAAATCATAAATTTTACATGGATACGAACGCTGAAAATAGATCCGAGTGTTCAATTTATTATGGTTTTTATTATCACTTTCAAAATTTATACAAACAATGGTCACCTTGTGTAAGGCGCGAGAGCTACTCAAGTTAGAAAGTTTATGAGAAAGATAATCATAAAACTGGAAGTGAACAGGTTACGATTGTACTGATCTGGGAATCAGCTTCTTCTGTCTCGATCCCACACCCTACGGGTTCGTGGGAAGAAGCTATAGGAATTAAATCCTATATATATTTTTCAACCAATAAAATCCTATCAGAGGTATTCTTTGTAAATAATATTTACCAGGGCAGATACTACCAAAATAATTGCAGGCGTAGTTGTGGACCTACCACGTGTTATTTTTAGACCATTTAGAAAATAATAGTCAATAGACAATAATAACACCTTTCATCGCTCCTTAAAATTCGAGAAAAAGCCATTTCGAAATTAATTTCTAAATAATTCAAACCTTGTATTCAAGAAGTTCTCACCTATATGTGAAATTAGATTTTGGATCTCTTTTCCGGATATAAGAATAGATGCCTACTGCTTCTCGCGGCTCAAAATAATTTCGGAGGTCAGTTTGATCTACATGCGCATACACACACACACGTACCTACACACAATGGCAGTGACAGATAGCAGCCGCCGACTAAGGCCTTGACCACGCACACAATAAAAGCGATTAATCAGCAGCCGGAGTCGAAGTCTTTTTCTATGAACTCACAAACACATTAGTCTGACCGTCATAAAATAAGTTTGTCCACACATTTTACATCACACTAAGAACGCTTAATAACTTTATAAAACAATATAGAGATATCATTTCAATTGGTATTCTGCTTCTACTTTTTCTACAGAAAATAACCTTTTGTATTTTATATTTAAAAGATGTGTTATTGTTGTGAAATGTTTTGAACCCGACACTCAGCAACAAAATCCTGGGTGAACGAATCCCAATATAACTATTCGAGTGGAACTTTCTTATCGCCAATAGATTACGAAGCGAATTAAGGTGGGTTTGCTAGTGTATAGTGGGTGTGATATGGCGGGGTTTTGTCGTGAAGATTACAACTTGTGGTACTAATGAATGTCGTTCGTCTGAACACTTCCCATACAAATAGCAATAGTGTAGCGAAAGGCTCGCAACGTTTCGTAATCCAACTTTAACTGACATAAACAGCACGCAGTATTGATGTTAACGCATACACATACATACTCATGCACATAAACACATAGATAGATAGATAGATAGATAGATAGATAGATAGATAGATAGATAGAAATGCTTTAATACTGTTTTCACTTTCTCTACTTTCTCTCTTCTAGAGGAACGGGCTGTGATAGATAGATAGATAGATAGAAAATCAAGTGACTGAGATATATATATATATATATATATATATATATATATATATATATATATATATAGATAGATAGATAGATAGATAGATAGATAGAAAATCAAGTGACGGAGATAGATAGATAGATAGAAAATCAAGTGACTGAGATAGATAGATAGATAGATAGATAGATAGATAGATAGGATCCGTTTAAAACAAATATGATCAGTGATATATATATATATATATATATATATATATATATATATATAGATAGATAGATAGATAGATAGATATATAGATAGATAGATAGATAGTAAAATGTTGACCGATATTTGTCTCACTCTCTTTGTCTACTTTCCATCTCTTTCTTTTCCTCTCTTTACTTTCCTTCTATCTCGCTAATTTATCTCGTCCATCTTTCTAAATATCTCTATGTCTATTTTCACCATACTTTTCTCTCTACTTTGCTCAATTCTTTGTAGTCCTATCTCCATAATTTCTCCTTTCTCTCTCTCTTTCTCTCTCTCTCTCTCTCTCTCTCTATATATATATATATATATATATATATATATATATATATGCGTGTGTGTGTGTGTATTTAGGCAGCAAATTCTCTTTTAAGCATGCCTGATTAAATGTTACAAACATTAAGTCTGCTTATTTTTAGCATAATCCTTTCATATTCACGAATATTTTTGCTTCATTTGATTGTAGTACACGGAAAAATATTCATTATTGTGAAAAGATTATGTAAAAAAATAAGCAGATATAATGCTTGTATTTTATTTAATCATATATATATATATATATATATATATATATATATATATATATATGTTTGTGTGTATGTGTGTGTGTGTGCATTTAGGCAGTATATTTTCATTCAAGCCTGTTTAGTTAAATAATTTCGGCGTATTATGTCTTTTTATTTCAAAATTTTCTTTCAAATTGTTTTTTTTTCCCTATTTCATCTGAGACCATATTCATGGGTCGCATATCTATTGCTATGTTAGGCGTTAAGAACTTTATAATTATTATAAATAATTTGTGGTCTTGAAAGGATTAAAATTAAGATAAATAGACATGATACATAAAATAATAAATACATAATGATTTAATATAATATAATATAATATAATATAATAATATGCTAGAATGAAAATATGCTGCCTAGATATACACACACACAGATGCACGCACAAACACACAAACACACACATATATTTATATGCGTGTCTCTTCTTTTCTTCTTTCTCTACTTTCTCTCTTTTCTTTTTCTTTCTTATTTTCCTGCTTCTCTTCTTCACCGCTCTCTACACTTCTTTCTATCTCTATCTTCTTTTTCTCTTGCTTTAAATAATAATTAATGAAAAAGGATTACGAAAACTGACATTGCATTGCTACTCACATACTTTCATATCCTCTTCATTCTAGAAGCTGCTATCCAGCACAAATTCTTAAAGTGTCTATGTAAGGTAAAATGATTGTTTATTCAGTGCTGGACTTTGTCAATTACTCTCAACAAGTGGGTGTGTGGATTTGGGAGTTTTCCTCGAACATGGATCTCCTATATATCCGTTTAAGTTACGGTTTACACATTTCTTCCAGTTTACTTTACTCAGGTAGCCATTGACATACAGGGAGGATGGATAAACTGACGCAATCGAAAATGAAAATAAAACTGACACATCATTTTACCTTGTATATTAGCTTGGTACAAAAATAATGTCGTTTTCTCACATAGTAACATATGTGAGAAAACGACATTATTTTTGCACCAAGCTAATATTTACCAAAATGACACAAAAATATCTTAAAATGCTAAAGAGTAAATATATTAAAAAAAAAATCTCCATTATCTTCAACCACGGCCTCTAGACGAATTCGGAATCTCCTGCAACTTTCCAGGATGGTCTCCTTGTTTTATTTGGTGAATGCCGCCATAATCCTAGCCTTTAATTCATCTTTAGTGTTACAAGGAGTTTTATTGGTATTTCGCTTAAACGCGTCCCACATATAATAATCAAGAGGGTAGCGAACTGTGGAGATAGGTGACCAGATTTAAGGGGTGGTGTGGGTAGAAATTGTCTGACAGCCATGACTGGGTTCTCCTGATTGTGTGGCATCTTCCAGCAGCCAACTTCTTGAACCTGGGTAGCAATACCTCCCCAAGGCATTTGATGTAGGCCTCCGTGCTGTGGAAAGATGAATGGAGACATAACGTCGCCAGCACGATTGATCACACCAAACACCATCGTAATCACTATTAGGTTCTTCCAACTCTTTCTTAATCGCCTGCACTGTCCTTACATTAACACACGAACACTCTGAAATGTTCGTATTGGAGCTTATGCTGCTTCCAAATTTCTGGCGGATTGAATCGCGTCATGGTGCTCTTTTTCTCAAAGACGGTGCCCAACTACTCCTATTATACTATGCAGACGACAACATCAAAAACAAAATACGCGCATGTGCGAAATTAAAATTATAATATGGCAACAAATTTACCTATCGCACCCTATATATTATAATTTAAACCTTTTTAATGGATGACCATATTTCAGTATACGCTTCATTTATTTATTAAACAATTCGTTTATTTATTTTCGCCTATCGGTTTGAATATTTAAGAAATCTTATTAAAGATACGCATGCGCTCTTTGGTATGATTTGAAACTGCGTCCTTCTTGGTAGGAGAAACAGTTGTTATATTCGGCCCCGGTGTGCATTATTGATCATAGAAAAGTTAAATAGTGCTATATTCATGAATAGAAATTAGTTGCGTATCCTGGCATAAACACTTTAAGATACGAAATTGATCAGATATGAATATTTGTAAAAAGTTTTGCGTTTATAAAGGAGTATTAAAAAATGGCGGCAATTTACCCATCGTAGACTGTCTTGTAACGCACAATCTGCACTTGATCGTTAAGGTCAACCGGCTGATGAACCTGCTCTTTCTCTCTCTCACACTCTCTCTCTCTTTCTCTCTCTCACTCTCTCTCTCTATTTCTCTCTCTCACTCTCTCTATATCTCTCTCTCTTTATCTCTCACTCTCAGACCGTCTTCTGTGACACTGAGAACAAAATCTAATTGGTATCAACCATATATAGGTCTTCAACAAAGGTTTCTTATTTATATTAAATTCCGAGCGTTGATCATACCATACATTGGGAAATCGTTGTAACCCATCGAACTTTTGAATTGTTCAGCAAATACACACACACACACACACACACACATATATATATATATATATATATATATATATATAATATGAAGAAATATAGTCTTAAGGTGTGCTATATTTATGGAACAAAGTGCTCAATATCAGAGATAGAGCGCGTGTAAATATAAAAGTGAACATAGAAGTCAACACTTAGAGGCGACAGTCTGTTTCATGCTATATGCAATCGTCAGGCCACATATGCTGTTATTTTTCTCGGCTATTTATATATATACAGGTTAGTGGTGCATTGTGGGTATTCTGTTATGGCGGTTATTTCACCGGAAGTCGTTTGTTTATCTATTTAGGTCAAATTATATTGCTTGTTTTTATTTTTTCTTTCTTATTTTATTTATTTATTTATATATTAACGTAGTAAAAATTTGTTTATATCACTTATTTAACAGTTTTGTTTTGGTTTGGGAATTTAATTAAAGCTATTTGTTCAGTTTTGGGGTTGATTGTTGTAGTTCATTCTAAGTATTATTTTGGCGGGAACAGTTTTTAATTGATTATCTTTATTTGGGATTGGTTTGTTTATTTATTTACTTGGATGAATTTAGGTTAATTTATTTTACTTGTATATTTTCTCTTTTCGGTTTTCGATTTTTAAGTAACATAGTATTTTTTTATGTTTTATTTCTTTTTTTTTCTTTTTTTTATTAGTATATTTATTTGTTTTTATTTTAGTTTTTCCGTTTTTAATTTTTTAGGTTACGTAGTAGAAATTTATTTTCATGTCTGCATTTTGAGATGAGCTCGGATCTTTTGTTTAATAATTTATTAATATATATTAATATATATATATATATGCACGTTTCATTGAATAAGACAACGTGATTTGATTTAGTTTTTTATACAATCCTAACTTGCTCACGTATAAGCTTAACCGTTATCTTTCCCACATATCCTCATGAAATGTGCTTCTAGCTCTGTAACCCTCTACCTCGAGTGGATCTAGTGCCTTGTACAAGGCGAATCCCGTCCTAAAAATAATATAGATAGATAAATTTAGCACTTGCGCTAGATGCGTTTTTCATACTTTCTTTTTCCTATATTTCATTTTGAGAAAATGAAATATAGGAAAAAGAAAGTATGAAAAACTCTCTTCTTTAGTCTATTTCTATACATACACACGCACACGCATATATATATATATATATACATACATATATATATATATATATATATATATATATATATATATATATATATATATATATATATATATATATATATATATACAAGGTGTTCACTGAGAGTTACGAGAGTCCAGGAAGAGAGATAATTACGGCTTTCATTACAGAGACTTGTATATATACTTTCCTACTAACCCGCATTCCTGGACTACTAATCTTTATTTCACTTTGTATTCTCGCGTTAATACACATATTTTTCTAGTTCTATTACTGTTATTTATTTGTGCCTGATTCCATCTCCGGAATACACAACCCATTTTGTTTTCTTTGGGGGTTTTTTTTTGGGGGGGGTTGTTTTTTTTTTGTCGAGCGCTTCCAGTTGTAGTCAGCCATCATCATGGCTGTATGTTTTAGTTTGAAGTAGTTTGCTTTTTATTTTTATTTTTATAGATAATATTTTTGGGTATTCAGTCATAAAAATCTAGGAATAGACTCTGAAATTAATCTTGCGACAGATAGAGTGGCAGAGTTTGCATCACTTCCCCGCTATAAGTGCTTCGAAAACTGCTACTAATTAAATCATATATGTCAGTGGTCCGGTGATTCTTTTCGAAAACCATAGAGTAAGAAAGGGATCGAGTTGAATTTACTTCTCACTAGTGGAAGACAGAGGGAATGCGGCTGGCTCGTTACAGTGCGCGTAGATCCGCGGGTCTTAGACGTGAACTGGTGGATCAAAGGAATACGTCTTTTGTCTGAGAACTTTCTATGAATGTAGCGATAGATCAGTGGGAGGTTTGTGACGTTTCGTCTATGAGAAAGTCATTGTAGGGTGGGAAATAATTTGTCACCCACAAGGACACGGGGACACATTTGGACTCTATCGAAACAGGTAAGTGAGTAATGGGCAGCTACTGCCCAAATATGACAGCGGTGCTCTATTTGATCTGTCTCTTGTAAACGTCTAGGGTAACACGAGAAGCCGGGTACTTACTAGAGCGGTACAGGTAACCGGTTATTTTTCCTGCATTTTTAGGATCATGCGTACAGAGTTCCACTTGAGGCCAGGTTTGAGCTTACGACCCAAGAGTCACGCATGGCATGAGAGCTCCAGGACGGAATATCCATTGATCCTGACGGTTGACTGTTCATGAAACTATTAGTTTGGTGCAAAAATAATATCGTTTTTGGCGTTAAAAATACGTTAAAAAACGATATTATTTTTGCACCAACCTAATAGTTTAGTTTTTGAAACATTGAATGTAACCAACCAGTCCCCCGCCACACCACTGTGATATTAGGAAGAGTGTTTTGTAGATGCATTCATATACAGGTATATGATCAGCATAGATATTTACAAATAATCGGAGTATACTGTTAGACATATCGTTTATTTATGGGGTGATAGAAGAAGCGACCACTTGGAGACACCTTCATTGATTGTGTGCACCCTAGACGACAGGCAGTTAAAAACTATCTTTAAGACGGACTTTTTGAATATATATATATATATATATATATATATATATATATATATATATATACACACACACATACGTACAAATACATTCGCACGCACACACACACGTACACGTGTGTGTGTGTGTGTATGTGTGTGTGTGTGTGGTTAGCTTGTAGTTCAAAAACAGTAATTTGACGCTCCCACTGTAACTAAATAGTAAAGCACGTCCAGCTATATGCCGGTTCCGTGTAGGATAAGGGTTCCATTCCTGTCGGAGGACACAAATTTTCATTGAGATTCCTCGGACATTCAGGCTGGTAAATGTTGTTTTTACTGTTTATTATAAACAGACCATTTACTTAAATGTTTGTATCTTTAAAAATAAAGTATATATATATATATATATATATATATATATATATATATATATATATATATATATATATATATATATATATATATATATATATATATATACACACACACACACAGTACGGGAAAAATATTCGTACTCTTGAAAAATTGTATGTTTATAAATGTAAATGCCTTAAATAAAACAAATCTCGGCACATTTTATGTATAAAGACACATACTATTAAAAAATTATAATAAACTTAATTAATTCTTATTCTAACAGAAATTAATGCATTTTTTAAATTCTAACCGGTGAAAAAAGTATTCGTACAAATCAATTATTAGAATAAAATAATCAATTAATTATGAAAAAAGTACATTCTAGAATGGAACAAGTAATGTTATCAGTAATTATAGTTAACGCTATTAGCCATGATCTGAGCATTCTGCAATTTCTAGTCTTACGATAAGGTAATAATGCCTAAAGGTAAAGAATTGACTATTTCACAAAAACAACACATTTCGTCTCTTTGAAAAGATGGGAACAGTTACAGAACGATTTCTAACAACCTGAATATTCCTTTTACTACTATTGCTTCCTTCATTGCAAGGTTTAAAACTCGTAACAGCGTCGAAAACCAAAGACGAACAGGTGCTCCGATGAAGATTTCTCTAAGATCAGCAAGGATATTAGGACGCCAGATCCAACAAAATCCACAGGTTACCCGAGAAGAGCTGCAGGGACATCTGCGTGCATTAGGGATTAAAGTAACCAAGCGTACAATAAGTAACGATCTACACAAAAACAGTCTGAAATCACGCATCCCAAGGAAGACTCCTTCCTCTTGAAACGACACAGAGATGCTAGGCTAAAATTCGTTAGAGAGCATAATGATAAAGAATATTCGTTTTGGGAAAATGTACTATGGACAGATGAATCTAAAATAGAGTTGTTTGGTCATAATTATCGAAATCATGTATGGAGGAAGGACGGTGAAGCCTACTTACCAAAGAATACGTTGCCAAGTTTGGTGGTGGCAGTATCATGGTCCGGGGCTGTTTTTTAAAAAAGGTTTTGGCAGAATATCAGTAATAGATGGCAAGATGAATGCCGAAAGCTACCAGCAAATACTACAAGACAATTTAATGCGTTCTGTTGAGAGACTTCGTCTACCTCCTGATTGGGTTTTCCAACTGGATAATGATCCTAAGCATACCGCTAGATCTACAAGCAAATGGTTAGCTGAAAGTAACGTTGATGTCTTGCAATGGCCAAGTCAGTCTCCAGACTTGAACCCAATCGAGAATTTATGGCGATATTTGAAAATTCAAATTGGGAAAAGCGCACCAACAAATATCAAGAATTTGAAGACAATATGCCAAGAAGAATGGGACAAAATACCACTCAATGTGTGCAAATCATTAGTTGAGACATACAGGAATAGACTGGTAGCTGTTGAACTCAATAAAGGATATTCCACAAAGTATTAAATTAAGTTAATATGCTTTTTTTTTTGTTTTGTACGAATACTTTTTTTATCAGTTAAAATGAAAACAATGCATTCATTTCTGTTAGAATAAGAATTACCTAAGTTTATTACTATTTTTTAATAAAATGTATCTTTGCACATAAAATATATCAAATTTTGTTTTAGTTAAGGCTTTCACATTTATAAAAATACAATTTTTCATGTGTACGAATATTTATTTCTCCCACTGTGTGTGTGTATATATATATATATATATATATATATATATATATATATATATATATATATATATATATATATATATATATATATAAATAAGAACGAAAAGAATAATACTCAAACATTTATCTCATCAAATTTAAAAATGGGCTCAATACAAGAGTAGAGCAATACATATTTATTATATACTGTTACATTAGAACATGCAAGTTCTAATTCAACAACATATATATATATATATATATATATATATATATATATATATATATATATATATATATATATATTTACCTACCACCTCATCTGTTAATATTTTGTCAATCTCTTTCTATGTCCCCACATGCACGCATGGCCACACATGTATCTGTCTCTTTCTCTCTCTCCCTTTTTCTCCTCTCTCTCTATCTATCTATATATATATATATATATATATATATATATATATATATATGTTTGTGTGTGTTTATATCTATGTGTATTCGTGTGTCTGCGTGTAATCGTATAACTCTGTTATAATCACTGCTTCAAGTCTCATTGTAGCGAACATGGAAATGCTTGATCGGCGACATTTATTATAATAGTCCAAATATAAAAAAAAGTCACGTTTTTTTTCTTTCCGACCGTAATGTATTGATTGGGGAAACGGCCATAAAACTTTCCATCATTACAAGCTCCTGCACTTTGTTCGCATTTTTTATTATCTCCCTTTTCCACTAATGGGACTCACGCTTCTAATGCGCAAAGGGAAAATACAACGAGCTTCATTCAGCTTATATTATCCCGACAACTCGAATGCAGCGAAATCAGAGATTTAAATAATTTTTGTTACCGTGTTATTTCTCACGTGTTATTTTCAAAGTTTGATCCAACTTTTATGAGCGCGTATTAAACGATTTTAATGCACCCGATTTATTTATTTTTTTTTTTTTTTACCTTTCCTGAGATTGATAAGGATAAGCATGAGATTTGAAAGGTTTCTATCAAAAGAGAAACAAAGAAAAAAAACACACTTTGCAAAATGCAATCACATAATTAACAAATAAAAGAGAAATTGGACGAAAAGCTGTTTTAAGCCCCGAAGGGACACGTTAACTTAGAATTGCTTTTTAGTTTATTTTTAGTTAATAATACAGTAAACTAAATAAAATTAACTTTATTGTGTATGTTATGATATATCTATGAGTCTTGCGAAAGGAAATTATGCATACATAGAACGCATTAATAGACACACACGCCTAGACACACAAACGAACAAATATACGCATAAATATAAGAGGAGTGGAGAAAGTAGTGTCTAATAGCCAGGGATACGTAAAAATTACTCACCGTTCCTTTCTATATAAGATAGATTAGGATTAAGAATGGCAGATCGGTATGTACCCCAAATTTTATAAAGATTTATCAAATAATTTCTTTCACGTGGTACACACACACACACATACACACGCACGCGTGCGCGTGCACCACCGCAAGCATATTCAGACACACAAACAAAATCAAGAATTATAAGAGGCCAATTGGTGATACACACTGACGAGTGGACGGACGAGTCCGTCAACGAAACTCTGGAGTCGTGATACTGAAAGTAATATCAATCAGCTAAGTGACAAATATTTTACTCATGTTATATATATATATATATATATATATATATATATATAAAGAAAAAGTTGTAAATGCAAAAATGCAACTGGGTTTTTAAGATGAGTGGCTATGATGGGATATGTCTCACATCTTATTTTAAATTTTGAAAATCATACAACAGCTAAAAGTACAGTAAATCATATTGAAAGCTCCAATTGCATTTTCTTCAACTTCTATTTCTAATATTTTTACTAATGTTAGATACATATAAAAATTAATGTAATGTTATATTATATATATATCTATATATATATATATATATATATATATATATATATATATATATATATGTGTGTGTGTGTGTGTGTGTGTGTATATCTGTGTGTGATACAATATAGTATTACGATATGCTATGTTCATTGGGTCAATATCCGGAACAGCGCGTGTGTATATAGAAGAAGTATGGATAATATAATTAATTGCGAGTGGGCCACATTTTGTTTCATGTATGAAAGTAAATATTCAGCTTTAAACGCAACATTCGATCCCTATGATTTTGGATTCATAGCCGCAATACGGCACTCAAGGATGAAATAGTTTGTTACCACACGGTATTGGCATCAGCATTCACAAACACACACCCGCATATATGGCGCATTAAATTAGTGTTCGGTGTAATATAACAGAGCTGTTAAAGATATTTTAGTAAATGCACATTTATTTTCCCTCACCGGTAACACGACTCGGTGTTTCAGACACACACACACACATACATATATATATATATATATATATATATATATATATATATATATATATAAACGTCAAAAAACGACATTATTACGTCATTATTTTTCCACCAACCTAATAATTCCATCAGTAATATATATATATATATATATATATATATATATATGTGTGTGTGTGTGTGTGTGTGTTTGTGTGTATGTGTTTAATAAGAGAAAAATCAAATGGAGTAAGAATCCACAGTTCTTAACATTTACTTTAAAAAGTGCTCAATACATAATAGACCAAATTATAATAATATTTTTATTATAAAAATTTTTAAACATTTTTTCATACTTCTTTATAATTAATATATATATATATATATATATATATATATATATGTGTGTGTGTGTGTGTGTGTGTGTGTGTGTGTATGCATGTAAAATCAGTATGTTATATAAATCATCTATATCAGACTAATGGTTGGTAACTTACAAAATGTGAAAAATGCTTATGTTGTGACACGTTTAATTTTCCGAAACGGCGTCATCATTTTAAGTAATGTTTTTTTGTTTTTTTTTATTGATGGAATTATTAGGTTGGTGCAAAAATAATGACGTAATAATGTCGTTTTTTGACGTATTTTAAACGTCAAAAAACGACATTATTACGTCGTTATATTTGCACTAACATAATATATATAAATGCAAGAGGGTAGAAAGTAATATAAATATACACACGCACAAACATGTGAAAATTTTCTATTACTCAAAATAAAGGAATACGTGATATCAGACATTGAGCGATTAGATATGTAGCCAGTTGGATGATAAGCAATATTGCGATATGATCTTACTTTGTTTCAACATCATATTGAAGCATGAAACTGGAGCGCACAGTCTCTCCAAGCGTTTTTGCTTGGTTGATTGACTTTATTTAGCGCCATATCAACTGCTATAGGTTACTTAATACTGAAATCTAATAATTTTGTACTAATTTTGTGTCTTCGCTTACAGACATTTTCTAAACAATTTTATACTCAGGGTAAAGGTTTGTTTTTCTTATATATATATATATATATATATATATATATATTTCTTCTATATATACCCGGTTAAGACAGTGGAGAACTTACAGAGGGAAATTAACAGTATATAACTGATATCCATTAAAACGTGGAACTAGAACAGTCTACCCCAGTGAGCGAATTAAAGGGTTTAGTTCGACATTCCGACCACCCAAAGAAGGCCGGAGCGTACAACGGCCAAAACGTTGTAATAAATATGGCGACAGAAGATGAGGACAATAGTCCGAATAATGTAAATAACGTATAAATTAGCAATTTTACTGTAAAACGTATGTTTTACATTTTGTTTATTGTTGTATTGATTGGCACTTATATTATAAAATATATTGTTGGCTTTTTATTATAAAAATTTACTGTTGATTTTCTTTTGTGGGGTTTCCTCATTTGCCTATAGCTGGGACGCTTTACAGGTGGTACCCACCGCTGATCAGGGTGTGACCGGGAACAACAGCAGTTAAAAGGTTGTTCCAAGCTCCTCAAATACTCCAAACTCCCGATCAGAAGCTTTGCAGTCGGATGTAGTTTATCGCCATAGCTGGACGATATGTGTTTTAAATTAAAGTTTCTTGAAAAGTAGATTTATTCTCTGCTGACCTCTAAGTAGAAAGAAGATATATACATATTAAATTTTATTCAGTACTATTAATACTTTATTTTTTGATAAGAGCCCATAGGATAGCAAAACTTTGTATTCAAAACGCAATATCCAGAAATACTCTCTTCGACCTTTGTAGTTATAACACAGACACAGACAGACACACACACACACACACACACACACACACACACATATATATATATATATATATATATATATATATATATATATATGGTGGACTCTTTTGTCGTATATGAGGGTCAAGCAGCTCAGTTCTTAGGAACCGACACCAGCACATATGATTTGATTATAGTGATGAAGGCTTTGTGCAAAATCAACCACAATTTTTGTAGGGCCGAATAGAGAGACCTGGTGCACTACGTACCATAAGTTCCCCAAACAATCCTCTGTAGGTTTTGAATTTAGAATTATCCTTCTTCTAGAACGCTATAGAACCCAGTCTGTCCTGCTATTTACCCATTGCTAAAGGGCGAAGTATCCCGCTTTGGTTAGTCGACGTAGGGTTTTGTTTCGGCAGGACAATGCAAGGACACACACTGCTAGGTTGACTAAGGAGAAGTTCAAACAGATGGACGGTTTTAGATTGTTCCACGTCCACTATTCGATCCAGATGCATGCTGATAGTGACTCTGGTCTTTTTCCGCTCAGTGGCACAATCCTCTCTATTTACCAACCTCCCCACAAGGCAAGATGTGACGCAAGGCCAGCTTTTAAAATGCGTCGTTCCGAGACCGTAGGTTTGGGTAAAAATTGCCAGTAGGCCCCGTATTCCGTATTTGTCTACTGCCCCAAACGAGAATCTGCCCTTCGGTAGAGCTCCGTCTGGGTTTCCTCTCATCTCGGAGGCAGAGAGTTCGACAAGAGATGAAGGAAGAGAACGCGTCCTCCGAGACCAGCGATGAAATACGCTTGATGAAATGTAGGATGGTTTTTGAATGAGTGAAGACTGAGAGTTTTGGAAAAGATCATCTCTCTCATTGTGGTACGGTGCAGCAGGATCACAAAAATCTGTATCAAGTTACAGGGAACCACATCACTTGAAGACTACTAACAGCAACAAGAACTAAAATGAATAGTACTTCTTTTTAAAAAGTTAACATTTCACACCACGTCAATTAGAAGTTTTGGGAGTCACCTCCCCAAACAATACTGAAGCGATAAAAGTAACTGGCGCCAGATAATTATTTTGACGAGCGGTTTTAAGTGATTTACCGTAACAGAATGCGCAGGTAGGCCCCCTGTATTAAATTATTGGCGAGAAGACTAGACGACCTATGCATGGAATTCTGACATATATAATTTGCTATTGTTCAAAGAAGCTACAGTCTAATATACCAAATCTATTTTGGTCTATTAGACTATAATTTATTTCATCGTCAACAGGCTTACACGTTGAAACAGCAGTTTCAGTAAAATCACTGCGATTAAACAGCGTCAATCCCGGTCAGCATATCGATGGGTGACCGCCCTACAATACTACGCGCTGTAAGCTTAAATGTGCAGGTGGTGTAATGTATAATCCCTCAGAATTGTTAATGGGAGAGCCGGGTTCTCATTGCCTTTGGGATCGTTATATTCACTTACGCACAATTACCCTTGGAAAAGGTATGAATCCACCTATCCCCCCCAGTTACGTGTTAAATAGTAAGATTTGTATCACTAAACCATTATTATATATAAAAAAAAACTTTCTTACAATCTAAAAAAATGTGGCTTTAAATAACCTGCAAAACGGTTGATAAGAAGTAGAAAATGAATGAATTAATCACTCATGATCATGAACATATACCGGCGCTCGTACTTTGTACAAAAGTATATCATGTTCACTTCTTCATGAGCATTTATTGAATCAAGACATTATGCCGAATAATCAATAAAACTATCGCCGTGTTTATTATTCACCGAAGAAAACAAGTTCTTACATAAGGGCGAGTAATATGAAAAATATAGCAAAGTATTTACAACAATAAAAATATTATCTCGTACGGATATATGGGCCGTGTACCAGACTTCTACACGAAAATTGCAATCGGCAAGACGAATACAAGTCTTTGGCGATCTCTTTGGCATCAACGGTTCAAGCACATATCTTTGGCGATCACTTTGGCATCGGCAAGTTAAGTACAGGTCTTTAGCGATCACTTTGGAATCCGCAAGTCACAAGTCTTTGTCAATCGATTTGTCATTAACAAGTCGACTACAACATTTGGGCCATCACTTTGGCATAGTCAAGACGATATATCAGTCTTTGAAGAACATTTTAACATCGCCATGTCGAGTACAGATCATTGGCAATCTATTTGGCATCCGTAAGTAGAATACAAATCTTTCGCGATCGAAATAAAGGGTTCAGTTCGAAATTCCAACTACCTGAAGAAGGCCGGAGCGTACAACGGCCGAAACCTTGTGATAAATATGGCGACAAAGATGAGGACAATAATCCGACTAATGTAAATACTGTAAACTACATCCAATTTCAAAATTTAAATAGGTAATCCCAACTCAACATAAATAAACAGTATTTCGAACAAGTATGGAGTAGGGTCTCCATTCGCTATTTTCAGTGCTTGTATTTGATTTTTCATGGATTTGATGAAGTTATCAACAATCGTCTGAGCCATATTTTGTCACTTCTTTAGTAATGTTTCTTTAAGGGTTGCCACTGTCTTGATTTTGGTTGCACGCTCTCGAATTCATCGGTCAAGGTGCTCCCAAACTTACACTATTGGATTCATGTCAGGATTTTGGGCTACTCAAGGCATTGACTTGATTTCTTGCGATTCCTTCCAGGTCGTGGCTACTTTCCTCCTATGACATGGCACTCCAAGGTAGACATTCTTGTCAGTCTGATTGGTTTCAAATAGTGGGGGTAGTACTTTCTCTAATATTTGACACTATTTTTAACCATTCAACCGCTCGTCAACAAGAATCAGCTCAGATTTCCCTCGAAACCAGACAACGCCCCACACCCTTACTGCAATCTCACCATGTTTCACTGTCGCCTGCAGACATGCAGTGTTCCAAGTCTCATTTTGATTTCTCCAAACATAAAATCTCGAATTAGAATATTGGCAGAATTTACTTTCATCTGACCTAATTACAGACTGCCAAAATTCATAATCTTTGTTCTCGAATTCTCTCGCCCAGTCCATATGAAGGTTCCCGTTAATCTCAGAAATCAAGGGCTTCTTTGTTGCAACTCTTCTTTGATAGACTAGCTCTTTCAGAATCTTTCTCACCGCATATGGGGACATTTCTATGCTGTTGGCGACATTTTTTACGCTCTTATGACTTCCCTATTCAGTGCCTTTTTCTTTCGCTCAGACACGATTCTTTATAAACTTCTTGACAATATTATTAACCGTTTCATAATTAACCTGGAAAAACCTAGCAATTTCTCCTATTTGACTTGCCGCACTGATGCCATCCAAGCCGTAATTTCCTTACTTCCGCTAACTTTCATTGCAAGATATAAGTCAACTATTGTTCATGGATGAGAGTAGCTTGATACTAACACGATATTGTCTGAAAAAAAAAGAAGAGACGTTATTAAAGAAGCCAAAATTGCTGTATTCAAGAGTGGCTAAAGACTTATCATAGCCCACTGTAGAAGAACCGATATTACATAACGTTTCAGTTCACTTTTCTTCATCTCTAGCGAAACTGTCCTGTTTCTTAATACTTTGCTTAGCTTTTCGAAGGCACTTTGGCAATTCTAATGCGCATTCGGATTTTGGTTTTCTTATTTTTCCTCCTCTATTAATAAACTTCCCAGGTACTTAAATTATTGTTCTTGTTTGATTTTGCTATCTCCATTTTGCAATTTGCATGTCGGGTTGTTCTTTTTGCTAACAGCCATACCTTCTGTCTTTTTTGCAATTAAGGTTTAGTCCTTCCTTCTAGATTCCCTTCAGTATATTCTGTAGGAGTTCTTGTAGCTTCTTTTCTGTGTCTGTTATCAACACTATGTCATCCGCATATCTTAGTTTCTTATCCATAACTTCCGTTCTTTAGAAATTTTTCTGAAATGTAGAGATGGAAGGGAATCTAATTTCTTAAGTAGTCATGGGTGGACGAAAAGGAAGGGAACACGAAAAAAGAAAAGGAAAAAAAATAAAGAGGTGTGACACCATTTAGAGCCGCGAGAAAAAAGGAAGGAAAAAGGAAAAGGAAGGGAAAGAAAGAGAGAGGCGAGACTTAAACTTAGATGATAAAGGAAAGCCACCGACAAAAAGGGACATTTAGCGATGTCATTTTGATAATGAAAAATGGTGAAAATTCTGATGGCCATTGTCGTAAAGCTAGTTGACAAAGTCCAGGTTGATACAGAGTTTTTAAATAGATAAAACATTGACTGTGTCATGGTGGCAAACAATATTATCGGGAAAGGATTTAATAGGTCATCTGTTGACTACACACAAAGCCCAACCTTGGGTTAAGTCTTTGTCGTTTGGACAAGATATCTGTGTTGTGTTGAAATTCGGCTATGATAATAAAACTATGTTATCGGATTTTTAATTAACGCCAGAATGCGATCTCACCAAATGGCCACCCACTTGATGTTGGCGAAAATCTGATTGAAGAATTCCATATGCCGTTAGGATAAGAATTGAGATTATCACAATACGGGTCGTATTGTCCTGTTGGCGGCCAGAGAAGAAGAGAGAAAGAAAAGCAATAGGAAAAAAAAAGAGAAAAGGAGTTTTTTTTTTTTTTTTTTTTGAGCAAGATATATTTTTTTCTTAAAACAAGGCTAGCCTGGTCACACCCACACTGTTGGACGCCCATTGGCCGCATGTTAACGAGAGCCAGACGGAGGTAATCATGTGACACAGGGGGGAGGCCTGCCACCGCCCATTGAGAGGATAGGTATGAGATGTTACTGCGAAGAAGTGGGAAAACCGTTGACGCCCCTCTGAAGTATGGAGAGATATCCATATGAGAACAGGAGAAGGTGGGGGTAAGAGAAGACTTCCAAAAATGGAAAGGAGTGG
Source organism: Acanthosepion lycidas (assembly GCA_963932145.1). Classification (NCBI taxonomy): domain Eukaryota; kingdom Metazoa; phylum Mollusca; class Cephalopoda; order Sepiida; family Sepiidae; genus Acanthosepion; species Acanthosepion lycidas. The sequence continues at coordinate 89,108,171 of OZ010583.1, forward strand.
AAAATTCCTGACTGAAAATAAAGAAGTGAACTATGGATTTAGAATTATAAAGGAACCTCAAACCCCGACGAGCCCACCGCGGTTTGGGTCGGCGTCCATATAAGCAAAGTCGCAGCGAGCGAAAATCAGTTCGAGTTGCAGTTAGTTCGAGTCCGAGTTCCAAAGAGTTCGAGTGAGTTCCAGTTGAGAGCTCTGAAGACCCACCACGAAGAGCTGACCAAGATTCGCGCAAATTCCGAACTCATCTGCTAATCAAGAACAATTTATTTTTGAAGAACGACTTAGACTCACACCACCAAAACAAGTTTTACGAATTTCGCCTGAAGACACACCAAGAACCAGTTTCTTAAAGAACAGACAACTTAGATGTTAAGACTCGCCTAAGAAAAACAACGTGTCACGAAT
>OZ010583.1:89111075-89116075 GCA_963932145.1 Acanthosepion lycidas
TATATATATATATATAAAGTGCTTGATTCGCTATCACTTGAATTAAAATATTTTTGCCCTTCCTTGCCTTTAAAGTAGTGCCCTTTGCAGTGTTAATGTTGCTACATGCCTTACTTCTTGCCTATCTCACACTGCGAATTGTTTCTAAGCTCTATACTAAACATTAAATCTGTTACGAAAAAAGAACTAAATAAAATGAACACAAAACGATCAGCTTTAAAAAAGGACTCGTAACTGAAAAAACCGAATGAAAAAAAGAATGTTAACAACAAATACTTTTTCACACCAATCCCAGTTCTGCGGAATCAGAATCAACGTTGAGTTTAAGCAAGTGAATGAACCCATAGGAGTAAAGTGCCATGCAGATTTAAATTTTTCCCACTTGTGACGAATGCAGCTATCGATTTTTTTGCATGCTAACATGCTAGTTAACATTCGTGTCAGTCAGCTGTTTGCTCTCACGCTGGACAATAGAATATTCTTGCCTATTCGTAGCAGCCAGCTCTAGGCTCTCATTCTGGCCAGTAGAAAATGGCCGCAAACTACATGAAAACTGCCGTAGAAGTATGAAAATATCGATTATTTCCACTGTCGATGGGAGTTGGGAAATGCAAAGTCGGTCTTGGTCTTTCCGCTAACTTGGTGCATGTGCATGTAAATTATGGTGCAAATCCGTCGAAAATTGCGGCCATGCATTCGTTAAACACACACACACACACACACACGCACACACACACACACACACACATATCCTGCCTTTTATAGATAGAGATAGCTGGTCACCCGTATTCGAGGACACCCGTCTGCTAGGTCGGCTAGCCAAACCCAATTGCAGATCCTCGCTCAGGCCCATTTGTGATTGCTTAACACCCACAGAGCCCACCTGTGGTTTACACTGTAACTATGCTGAGCAGATCTTGGTTACGGTTTCTGGGAGTGAGCGTGTTAACTAGTATGATCAACAATTAGAACAAGGCCAGCACACTCAAGCCCTCGGCTACTATGACTTGTGGCTTTGTGCTAGAATAGCTATCGACGGCCCACAAGAGTTCCGTCTACCCAATTTCACATGGCTTGGTTTAACCGGTGGTATGGTTTCAGGCACATTCCTAAGGTGCTGCACGCTTGGATCGACCTCCACCCAGTCCGATAAAATCAGGAAGTCTCCTTCATGGTTAGATTCGAACCCGATTCTCATGGTTAGAAAGCGAACGTTCTAACTACTCACCCAACATGTATCTATACAGTTATAAATACACGGGTACATGCAGAGAGAGCGAGAAACCCTAGTACATTGGCGGCCCTTTAGTCAATAAATTGAAAATGCTTGTGCAACTTTCAAACTAGTCACTATAGCCGACGTTGCTCAATTAGTAGTTCGCTGTACTAATAAATGAATGGAATCTAAAGGCCACCATTTTTAGCATCTTCTGTGCTTGTAGAGACCAAAGAAAACTTGTAATAATCTCGTGATGTATGAATAAATTTAGTACTACAATATTTATACAATATATGAGTTGGGATCAAATACAGATCAAACATGGATAAGAATCCAACGAAATGATACGATAAAGAACAAATAGGAAACGTTTGTCAATCTAACATGCTTCACTTATATTAAAGAATGATATATGGAGGAAAAGAAGAATTTATGGTGTTTTACTTTTGTGTTTTTTTTATTTTCCTTTTCTCAATCACATTTCCCATGCATTAGTCTCTTTTAAAACAATCTTAGTATAATTTGTAGCGTTCTGAATTTAAAGAGAGACGATGCCCCCGTCAGAAGTTTCAAGAAATTAGCAGATAAGCCGACTTGAAAAAACTGTAAATATTGCTATATGTATGCTAGTGCATAGAAGTTTTGCTTTTTTAATGCTCGAATCAGATGATAATATATATATATATATATATATATATATATATATATATATATATTTGTGTGTGTGAATCCTCTTCTTCTCCCTCCAGCTATGGGTAAATAGCAAAACAGACTGGGTTCTATAGCCTTGGATGGCAACTGGTCTAGGAGAAGGACAACTCTGAATTCAAAACCTGCGGAGGGTCGTTTGGGGACCTTGTGGCACGTAATGCAGCAGGTCGCTGTATTCGGCCCTTCAAAAAGTGTGGCAGGTCTTGCGCGAAACCTTCACCACTATAATCAAATCTCATGTGCTGTTGTCGGTTTCCTGGGAACTGATCTGCTTGACCCTCATACTTCGAATTCGATGGGAGAGTGGATTATATATATATATATATATATATATATATATATATATATATATATATATATATATATATATATATATACATATATACTACCGTTTGTTATAGATAAACATACGTTAGATTCTTTAAGAACAGATTCAATAAAGGTTGGCGATGTAATGTAATATTTTTTGACATGTGTTTATAGTTCACACGCATTTTCACGTGATTGCTACCCAAACCGGAAATATATGTGTTGCGCAACGTTATGCCAGCGCATGCGTATAAACAAAAAGATTTTGTCATCATTTCGCGATTAAACCTCTTTGCTTCCCAGGGCTCATCAAAGAATAAGCGTTTTTTCTTTAATCATTCCTACCATTCAACCTATCCAAATGATATTTGACACAATCCTGTCAGTGGTGAATTGTTAGTATCTGGCGGCGGTGGAAATTGCTCTGCGTTAATTCTGCCATGTAGTTCGCATACGGGTGTATTTATACATTTTCAAACACTCGTACCCCGTAAGGGTTTATGTGTTTGTTTGCGCGTTCAAGTTCGCTAAAAATTCTAGAAAGGACCAAAATGTTTTCTTTTTTAATTCTGAAGTTAAAGTCATCAGATCAGACGTTAAAAAATTAGAAAGGCAAATATTTATTAATCAGCACCACGTGCATAAATATACATTTATATATAATAACTAGCAGCATGGCCCGGCGTTGCCCGTGCTTGTTAAAAAATCGTACGACTCATACAGTAATCGCTATCACTTGACTTAAAATATTTTTGCCCTTCCTTGCCTTTAAAGGAGAGCCCTTTCCCGTGCTGATGTTGCTACATGCCTTAATTCTTGCCTGTCTCACACAGCGAATTTTATTAAGCTCTATACTAAACGTTAAATCTGTTACGAAAAAAGAAGTGAAAATCCGTCAAAAATTACGGCCGTGCATTTGTTACACACACACACACACACACACATCCTGCGTTTTATATATATATATATATATATATATATATATATAATGAAGAAGATGCCTCGTGGAAATTACGAGTGTTTTAAAAGGTAAGCAGAACATCTGCCAAGATGCTATCAACAAATGAATAAAGATATTATATTAAATAAATCGTGAAAAGTTGAAGTGACACATCTCTTTAGTAACGCAAGAGTTTCACTCATCAGGACCAGATGTTTGATAAATCATTTTTCTCAGACATCAGGCTAACCAGATTACTCACTGAAACATTACTTATCTTACTGCATATATATATATATATATATATATATATATATATATATATAGAGAGAGAGAGAGAGAGAGAGGAGTACGATGGGTAAATTCCGTGCACTCCCGTTGTTTTTGATTTTGTCCACACATTGATTTTTGTGCACACCATAGTAGGTTCAACTGGAACCGTCAGTGAGAAAAACAGGACCATGATGCAATTCCCTCCGCCAGAAATTTAGAAAAGGCATCCTGTACTGCTTGGCATTCGCACCGGAAGCTCCAATACGAATATTTCAGAGCGTTTGGGTGTCAATCTGAGAACCGTGCAGAGGATTCGAAATCAATTGGAGGAGTGTAATGGTGATTGTGAATGTGTTTGGTGTGATCGCTACTGATGACGACCTTATGCCTCCATTCATCTTCCAGCGGGGCGTCAGACAAAACACGGAGGCCTACATGAAGCGCATTGAGGAGTTGGTGCTTCCCTGGGTCAAGAGAGTGGGTGATAAGATGCTATGTCAGGTAACAGGACTTTGCACAATGTCAAAATTCAAGAGAACCCACTTATGGATCTTAGACAATTTTTAAGACATCATCAGCCCTTACTTCTGTGCATATAACTCCCCAGAGTTCAACGTCCTTGATTATTATGTGAGGGGCGCAGTTGAGCGAGGAACCAAAAAAAGTCCTTGTCACACCAAAGACGAACTGAAGGCAAGGATTATGGCAGAATTCACCAAATGAAACAAAGTGACCGCATAGAAGAGTTTCCGAGGTCGTCTGGTTGTCGTGGTTGAAGCCAATGGCGATTTTAATTCCAGATAATTTTGTGTAATTTTGGTAAATATATCTGTTAAAATGAGATGCCTAGGTTATTTTCATTTTTGCGTAATACCTACGACAATTTATCCATCGCACTCTGTATATTGTATAATATAAAAAAAATATGATAATATTTCGTTTTTGTTTTTACATGAGAATGTAACGGTTATTGTGCATGCGCATTTTTTTCGTCAGGCGGTGTAAAAGGTCAAAAAGGTGAATATCGAGAATATTTAACATCGAAAAACATTTAAAAAATTAATTCCTTTTAATAATATGTAGAAATATCCACTCTTTGGCTGATGAAGATCACATGACGGGAAAACCGTTTAGCAAAATTATGGAAAAAAAAAAAAAAAAAAAAAACCACATGTCCAAAAACGTTTTCGGTTTCTCTCTTCCTTTTATTATACACATTTTTCTCTCGTTGGAACTACTATAATCTCTTCTCTTGATATATATATATATATATATATATATATATATATATATATATATATATATATATATATATAATTGTGTGTGCATGTGTGTGTGTACGCGCGTCCGTATGTGTGTGTATTTCGTATATAAGAATTCCAACAGCAGAGGCATATATTTATACAACTACTTCAACTTTAGGCATATGTATATATATATATATATATATATATATATATATATATATGTGTGTGTGTGTGGTGGGGTGGTATGTGCCGGGGGTGTAAAAATATTAAATAAAGCATACCTATAAAAGGATAATATGAG
>OZ010583.1:89118575-89123575 GCA_963932145.1 Acanthosepion lycidas
ATATATATATATATTTGGTTGGATTGGTTTGAGTTTGTGACCGGGGTTTAATTATATATATATATATATATATATATATATATATATATATATATGTACACACTTTTCACACACACACAAACATACATATATATATATATATATATATATATATATATATATATATATATATATATATACGGTAAATCTATTTATATATAATCCGAGTGAATCCTATTAATATAATAATAAAAATATTAAAAGTGATTCACAGAGAGAGCTCAAAGTTTTATTCACACAGAGCATATAAGTTATGAACAATAGGAATTAGGATTACTCCATAATATTGATATTATGATCATTTCACTTCGTAAATTAAAATTATATTACAAGGATTTTCAAATCGATTTTTTTTTAAAACTCTGTGAAAAAGTTTTGGTATCCAGAACCATCGGGGCTGGAAATTTCCAAAACAAGTCCGTGTGCAGAACGGAAAATCTACTACCTTCAAGATCTTTATGACGTCTATATAAAGAAGGATAAACTTCAGCTTATATTTATTTTGTCTAACAAACACAATAATTGTATATTATGCTATGGGTATGCAAAATATTTCATATTCTTTTCTTTATTTATCTATTCTTACTTGTATATATAAGTTTCTAATTGTATATGCAATTTACTAATTTGTTTATTTGTAAGATTGTATGTTATGCTATAGGTATAAACTGTTAAAATACTTTATAAATACATAAGGACGACCCAATTACATCATTAACAAATTGAAAAATAAAACTTCTGCATGTTTGATTTTTGTTATTTTTAAGGGTGTATACTATGAACTGTTACACGCATTTAAAATTATATAAGTACTATTCAATTACACCATTATCAAATTGAAAAATAAAGATTCTGAAATATTTTGATATTTTACCCATACTGCATTTATTGTGAAATCGAATTTTCTGTTTCGGGGGATTGTTTCAAGAACTGGAACAATTTAACGCATTTTCCATTACTTTTTAACGAACGTTCATCGTTGCAAGAGCAAAGGATTACAGCGAAATAATAACCTTGTTGTATATGAATGACCATATATGCATGTGATATCTGATTAGAGGGAATGCTCAGGAAATGATTACTAGTCTTGGTTTGCCAAAGCGTATTAATCATGGATAACCAGAGATTGACACACGTGTTGACAAACGTTTTCTGCTATACTCCAGTGAAACTAACCTGGCCGTAGGCCTCGAGAAGGACCTCTGATCTGTGGTTGTCTAGGGCAGGAAATGGCGTGTAAATTTTAATGCCTTTAAAAAGAAACTGCTCTCGGTTACACACCAAGCAGAACCCACCCTGCCTCCCATCAGGATGACTGATGCCAAACTCCACGATAGCGCCTTTCTGTGCCTGCGTGGTCTCATGCTGACCACTGACCTACTGTGGAACAACTGCATTGAATCTATAGCTTCATCTACCGCAAGGAAAGTTGGTTATCTGTGTCGCGCCAAAAGGTTGTTCTCGCCGGAGTCCATACTTCAAACCTAAAAATCAACCATTAATCCTTGCATAGAATACTGCTGCCATATATGGTCTGGTGCTCCCGTTGTTTATCTCGAGGTCCTCGATAAAATCCAGAGAGAATATGCAACGGGGTTAGTCCTGATCTAGCGTCCCGTCTGCTGTCGCTATCTCACAGATTTGCTGTGGCTTCACTCTGTCTTTTCTACAAGTAGTTTCATGACAACTGCTCCGACGAGCTACTTTCTCTGGTTCCCAAACTGCGTGAATTTAGGTTGGCATCTCGGTCCCACTCTTCCACTGTGGAAACGGTTAAATGTAGCCATCTCTTCTACTCCAACAGCTTCTTATCTCCCACCTCCCGTCAATGGAACTCCCTACCTATCACTTACTTCCCTGATAGCTATAATCTTCAAATATTCAAATGTAATGTCAATCGACATCTTCTGATGCCTTGACCTTGATCCCTGTCCTTCTCTTCATTCTTTTCCCAAACACTCCTCTTTGCTCTTAATCTCACTCTCTGTAATCCCTTGCGTGATAGTGGCACTCCCGCTCTGCTTGGGGTGAATTGCTTTAAAAAATATCCAGATGCCTCACTATCTTATTTGATTGTTTCAAGATATTTTGTGATCTTATTCTGGCTTCACATTGGTGTTCCATTCTTGGATGCTGAGATTTTTTCATGCATTCTGTTATGGTAATTTACCCACGCACGCATGGACTCTCCAAGCTATAAACATGAGCACGTACTGCCTTTTGAAGAGGAATGTTTCTAGAAGCCAGCTTTGACAGCCGGTCTCTTGCCGTAACACCCTCTTTTGTATATGTTTGTATTACTGTTTCTGTTAATATATTTGTTTAACTCAATTCGTCTCTTTGTGTCTTTATTTCTGGCCCTAACAAGGCCACAACACATTCAGAAAGCAAAAGTTGCATTTGAGAAATTGTTAAGTAACGTTTAGTCATATAGAGACATTATCATCAAGACTAAAATATGTGTACATTCAGCCTCTGTCTTAACGTACCCGCTGTACACTTCTGAAACATCGACCAAATACCATAGGAATATAAAATGACTTGAGTAATTCCACTAAAAAATGCCTGAGATGCAACAGCATTGAAACAATGATTATGTTCAAGCAGATGCGATGGAAATGGCAGGTTGTTAGAATCGATGATAACAGGATTCCCAAAGAACTTTCCGTCGGGGAATTGAAGACAGGAAAATATTTACAATACAAGCCTAGTTTTAAAGATAATCTGAATGATGATCTGAGTGCATTGCGCATGTGGCATTTGGAAGAAAATATTGTAAATCGTACAGAGTGAAGGCACTTTGTAAGAGCAGCATGCAAGACTTCTGAGTGTGAATGTTTCAGGCTTTCTTGGATCAAGTCAATTATTATTCAATCTTAGAAATGTGGTGAGGCTGAGTGCATGCTTTTGTCGAATGGCAACTAAAGTAAACCATCTGAAACTGACTATTATTTATCCAGTCTCCCCAATGAGACGAAATGTGACACAAGTTCGAGTTTAGCGTGAGAGTTTCGTGTGGGGAAACCGAGCGCGTACACTCAGGCCAACAGTCAAAATATATCAAGCCACCGCAACTGCGGGATCGAGCACTTTGCATTGTCTGAGTCTTCGTCCGTAGACAGATGTCAGAAGACAGAGAAGCAGACGATAGTGACGCAGTGCTAGTTTATGAGCCAGGGAGCGGACTGTCTGACTTCCATTGACGCTAGTTAATTTTTAAAAAATCTCCGTTAATGCTAAAACAAAGACTGTAAACAGTTAAACAAAATAATAAAGGGCATAAAATCGAATGGCATTATGTTCCAGTACCAATCATGTTGTAGGTTTACTGTTAAAATTGCTATAATTAATTAGCTGATTTACATGAATAAAAGAGGAGGTTGACGATGGTGTAGCGTATAAAGATGAGGAAGACAGATAACGATTAATCCTTAATTGAAAATGCTATGATTGTACAATTCCAGGAACTCTTCACGCAAGAATTTTTAGGGGAATACCTGACAGAAGAAATGAGAGTAATTCGACTTTATGGAAGTAGCTTAGCGCGTCCTCAATGTAAAGGTTTGAATTATTAGATCGAAAGAATGGAGCGCTCATCTGAACTTACGTCATAAATGAGGATGCAGGGGGATAACAAGAACGCATAAATTATTTTGAACATTATCAAGGCTTGAAAGCGAGGATTCTGCCCAGCTAAATCGTTGTTACCTCTGAAGTTTTGTGCGACACGATGCTTTTCTTGACAGTGACAATCTTAACCCTTTGCCTGTCCAGGACATGTTCATGTGTACTAACCAAGCGTTTATGATTGTTTACAGATGTATAACTATTGCAAAGGTACTTAGCTTATTTGGCAAATAGAATCTGCTGATATATAGCATTTTACATAATTAAAAAAAACGAGTCCATCACATGTAATGCACACGACGTACAAATCATAAATTATTTACACTACGCATCCCAGGTGATACAAACGTTATAATCATTTCAATAAAGCGGGGAAATAGATGTCTTTCATTTGAGACCTTATATTATCAGACAAATGTTCTGTGATTATATATGATGCGCAGAATATCAGATTAGGTCTTTCATCAGACGTCCTGTTCAAAGTAGACTCTTTTCTTAAGCATCCTTAGTTTTTTTACCACTCTTTTAAAATCATGGTTCGTGTGTACCAGATATTATGGATGGACGTGGAAATCACATGTCCTATGAATCCCATAGGATGCGGAGGACAGGCAAAGGGTTAAATTTGGTGATTTCCTCAGCTCTCTCCTCACTGTCTGCCTTTCTGCGAAGTTCAATAACTAAATCTAACCTTCTTAAATTAGCTGATATTATAAATATGCAATACCATTTTTAATTGCTATTAGCTGATATTCAAAACTCCATAGTTTATTTTAGCCGCTTGTACTCGCCTATCATTTTTTATTGTCTTATTTGGAGCAAAGTGAATTTCTATTGAAAAAACGAGGATGTAAAATATGTTGATGTTCTATGGGCCACCCAGTGAGCATCAAACTCACTACTCAGTCATAATTGTTCTTACGAGACTAGCTTGCTAACAATTACACCAAGTGTAATTATTAGCAAGCTTACCCTGCTAAATCAATTACGACTGTGTAATGAGATTAATCCTCACTGGGTACTCAAATTCTTCGAACTTGTGCCACATATAAGATACGCGTAGAAAATCCTTTGGTTAATTCGACCTGGTGAAATGTCTAAAAAGCTTCTCTCGCTAGAGCAATTAAAAGTGAATAATGAATAAGGACGCTCTATATTCGCGATCTTGCATCATTTCTAAGTTATATTTATAAAATACAATTACACGACACCGATGTGCCCAACGAGGATGTAACACGATTGGCTAAAAGAAAAGTCTCTTTCTCATTTTTTTTTCTTTCTTATTAAGCCTCAATTTCTACACATCTCGGTGTTACAATTGAGCTTTGAATTTT
>OZ010583.1:89128575-89163575 GCA_963932145.1 Acanthosepion lycidas
TATATCCCTCAAATATCCGCCAAATCTGAAAGGAAAAAAAAATCATTAGACGCGTAAACTTAATTCACATTTAAAATCGGTCTAAGTTATTGAAACACACTTTATTTGTAGAAGGGCAATCTAAATAAATATAAAAGTAAAACTTATGTCCCATACGTTTTATCCTCTGACAGACATTCTCGAGAAAAATGTGATGATTTTATTTTACATAAAATATTGTTATCCCTGATACACCTATCGAAACCAACATACATTACTCTAAAAAGGTTAAAAAAAATTAAAACAAAACAGTTGAATTCATAATCTCCTGTTATTTAAATATATATATATATATATATATATATATATATATATATATATATATATATATATATATAATACATAAATGTATCACATATTAAAATAATTTACATAAATATTGCATAAAAAATTCAACTCCGTCATTTATTCGCGTTTGTTGATTAGACATTATATTACGTCACTTAGCATCCCCCAGAATTAATCTCGATTAATTCTGGTTGAAAACTCTAAAATTCTATATAAATTTCATTGTCGGAAACATCACGCTATAAGAGAGGCTTGATATATTAAACCTCTCTCTTCCACTATCAATCTCACAAATTTGACAAATTACTAACTGGAAGAAAAATAAAAAGTTGGCATAGCTGTTAATTCCTCTTTATGTTTTGACTGCATAAGAGTTATTTTTATTTTTATGTTGTTTTAAACACTAGTAGAAACGTTTATATCGAGCCTTCCCGCTGGAATTCAAGTGATCCTCTTTCTATTAAAAAAAAAAAGAAAGAAAGAAAATCAACACTCCATCCCCAGTGTTAAATAAGATGAGATTGCTGGAAAATTCTTTTTTAACTGTTTTAAAGAAAACAAACTTTCAGTCTCCATACTTGTTTTAGAGGAAGAGAAATTCACTTTTTTACATAATCAATTTACTGGCAGATTCCACAAATTATACAGTCCCATCCATTCCGCGCCCAAGAAGTTCAAATTATTATTTTTTAATACGAATGACTTAGTTTCTAAAGTTTTACTAGCACATGAGACATTACGGGTAATTTCACCTCAAAAACATAATTTTTCCTTCAGGCGCAACGTGCAAGATTTTTGGGTGTTCGATAATATTTTCTTTCATTAATTATAGTAAGGTTAGTTTTTGTGTCCAACTGAAGTTTTACTTCGACGTTATTAATCTTAACTTACACAAATTTTCGGTTCTGGGCCTTATTAAGATTTTGACATGTCAGTGCAACTTTTACTGCATTTAAATATCTTGCATTTTCTTTTTGCTTTGATTTGCAATGATTTATTCTATGACCCTGTTTTTCATATTGGAAATCTTTTTTTTTATTTTTGAATGGGCAATCCATCTTAAAATGAAGCCCTCCACAGTTTCATCAAAAGTAATATTTTCTGCTTTTTCAGGTAAAATCTAACTACAATATTTTCTTTCTCTGATGGACCCAATTACCTTAAAAGTAAACGTATAGCTTTTTTGACTGGCCATCCCTGGATATTTATTTTTTAAATTTCATTGGACCTTCAGTAATATAAAACCTTCTTTAGGTTTTATATAAAAATTCGCCAATGGAGTTTGTGATCGCGACTGACAAGAATTAAACTGTAGTAATAATTTATTTCGATTTCTGCAACATTGCTTCAAATATCCATGTCTGATGTTCTAATAATTGACGAGTTTTTGTTGTTGTTCCAATAACTGTTTTCATACAATTTTTAATTCCCCCAATTAGCAAGTTTCTCAGATCAAATTATTCTTTCTTCAAATATGAGTTTCCAAACCTCATCGCTGTTGTATGAGCTCGTAGCTTTGCTCAATAACAATGCAAGAAAAAAATTGGAACAAAAGATTAGTAAACAATCCCATGCATTTAATAATACAATGATAGCAAACACCGCAGTTAGTGAAGAGCAGATCGGTCATCTTTCTACACAGAAATTATCGCCGATGAACAAAGGCGCATTATTCTGATGGTGTTTGGAAAAAACGAAAACAACATTTCTATCACTTTAGATACACATATATAAAACTCTAAATATTCAGTGAAAAAAGAATCCTTGATAATGGCTAAGAGAATAGCCGAAAGCTTTCGTATTTTGCGTCCAGAAGAGAAAACACTTTGACAAAAACAAGAAAACTGGATAAAAAGCTTAATCGCAGTACCTTGTCAGTTGTCTTTGATGAAACTTGTATAAAAGTGGGTTTGTTACACAAATACACAATATATATATATATATATATATATATATATATATATATATATATATATATATATATATATATATATTAGCTCCTGAATTAAATTTAATTCAAGTTGAGCACTCTAGGGCTGAGGTATGGGTTTGTAAACAGTGACTATTATAGCTATATAGCGAGACTCTTCGCAAGCCGAATTGAGTCACTCTCGGTCACTGGGCGTGTTTCCAAAAATAAATACGCTAAAAATCCACCTTCATCCAGACCGTGCGCCGACAGCTTAGTGGTAAAATATACCAATTCAGTCGGGTTTCGATCCTAGCTAGAGGCAACCGGATGTCTAGCCGCACTGATGAGCTGTGATACAGCGAAACAGTCTGTCTGTGGATGACATTATATATATATATATATATATGTGTGGGGGGGGGGGCGTTGGTGTAATGAATATTGGAGTTTGAATTCTAGTCGTGTTCGTTACGTTCGCTTAATCACAGGGTTAAAAAGTAACATGGACTGAGATCTATAGAATTGGTTGGCTATCAGGCTAAGAAAAAAAAGGACGGTTAAAATAATGGAAGCATTAATAATAAAAAAAGAAGAAGCCAACTCACAACAATATCAACTATGAACATGGCATCAACGTGCTGAGCGTGTTCGACAAACAATTGTTCCCATCTCTCTCTCCTATCTAAACACGTGCATATAAGACGCTGGAAGCGAAAATCGCACCGCAGCTCATGACGTCACACATAACCACGCGAGAGTGAATTCGAGAGGTATTAAGTATGGGAAACCGTTCGTATAAACCAATGGCTTCTGTTACCAATTATAGACATTTAAGGATATTTGTGGAGATGTATGCATGTGTTTATCGTTGCTTGGAAATCGTCCATGTAAACAGAAACAGATTATCATCACATTCTTGTCTGTGTATTGCTTAATATATTGTACAGGAATTGTCATCTTTGATAATGGATTATATAAGCCGAAATCTTGTTAAAAAGTATACGCTCTCTGGCAGTGACTGTCAGATTCATGTAATCATATATCTATTTATCTCTCTCTCTATCTTTCTCTCTCTCTATCTCTCTCTCTCTATATATATATAATCATATATATATATATATCATATATATATATAAATACATATATATATATATATAATCATATATATATATATATATATATATATATATATATATATATATATATATATATATATATATATATATATATATATTACTTAAACGATACTTTTAGTGGATATTTATATTTCAGTATATGGTACGTTTATTTATTAAAAGAGTATTTTTATTTGTTCTCATCTACCGGCCTGAATATCCTAGAAATCTTATTAGAGGAAAATATGCTTTCTCCAGCAGGAGGAGAAATCGTCATTAGGTTCGCGTACTTTGGATCACTGGGCTACGAAGTGTGTCAATTACCAAGCAAAGTCTGAATTGTGCCTTTAAACACAGATTTTCTTTAACTCTTGAAACAGACATATCTGCTCAGTTTCGTATCCTAAGATACATCAATTTGTAAAGAAAGAGTTTTTTTTTTGTTTTTTTAATTTATTAATCCGACATATTTTATTATCTATTCATTACCCTGGAGTATTGGATAGCAGCTCGGATTGAGGAATCGGAGAGCTGAGTTCGAATTCCAGTCGGTATTCTATGGGTAATTAGCAGGACAAACCGAGTTCTATAGCTTTGGATATTCACTGGTCTACCGCAGAAAGAAATGGCAACCTACTGCCTCTTAATTCATGTATCGAAAGATACATGATCGCCTAAGCGTGTATCACGTATGCCACATAACTGACTGAAGTGGATAGCCGTTTTTTGTAGATGATCTGTCTATTTATTACACAGTATATGTATTTATTTTCATCTATCGGCATGACAATTCGAGAAGTAAAAAATATAAGCTCTTTACAGCAGAATTCGAACCTGTGTTCCCCTACGGTAGATTATCGTTACATTTACTGTTCTACAAGCAAAGGCCGAATAATATTTTTAAAAACAGATTTTTATAGATTCTCGAAATACACATCACGTCTCCGTTTCGTTTCATAACTCAAACGAAGCAATATTTACGAATGGAATTTTTTTTCATTTATTAATTCGACATATTTTTATTTCTTAAACGTTATTTTTTCAGTTAAAAAACCCCTCGATAGTGGCTTATCGAATACCCGAAAGCACTCGCTTGTATAGAGCATTTAAACAGCGTGCAGCATTGCTTGTCTCGCTAAATTAATTACTATTGAATAGTGGTTTCCAGCCTCAGTAATTCTGGGCATGAAAATAAAATACATCCGCAGGCAAGGGTCTCTGATCGCAAAATTGGAGGTTTTGACTAGCGTAAAACCTCCTCTAAATTGATGTTACTCCCATGTCCCCCTGTCGAATTAGAACCTGATAGGGCCCCAACTATGGTCAAATAGGGAGACATCAAACAAAAATAAAACAGTATGAAAATATAAAAGTATATTTTTATATACATTGAAGATCAAATGTAGATCAAATATGAATAGGAATCAGACAAGATGAATAAAATAAAGAACAAGTAGGAAATATGTCTCAATCTAACGTGTTTCACCTTCATTAAGGCTTCGTCAGGGATCCAGAATAGAAATGAAAAAAGTCAGAGACAGAGTATTGGTATGTTATGATTTTTGGTTAGTTCTCATTGGTCAGACATGTGTAACGTGGATTAATGCAGTATATCATATATAAATATATGTGAGGAACATTTGGGGCGTTAAAGTCTGTGATTGTATAAGAGTGTGTATGTAAAGAATCGTTTTTGTGTCTAGCTGTATGTTGGACGGTAACGTTAATTCATGTAAGCGTAAAGTGTGTACTGAGACATGTCTATAGATGTCACATTTATATGTTACATTGAGACACAATACCTGTCATTTTGTTTTGTCATATTTTTATACAAAAAAAAAGGTTCAGTAATACATTTTATCTGTAGTTGAAGGCATAAAACTGCGCTCACATTATTTAGATTTCAGCAGTAAGTAAACAGGATTTTTTTTATTGGCGAGACAGGTATTGTTTTGGCGCTAAACAAAATCAACCAAACAGCCAACATTAAATAATTATTTCATTAAATGAATCCATATAATAGCCGACAATTTCTTAAAGTAATCAAACTATATTCAAAAACTTCAAAACAACATAAAACCAAAATGTAACCGCTTCTAGTAATTATGTCTATATAAAAATGTATATGCTGAGTGTTATCTACCAAACTCCTGAGTATGACGATTAACACCATCCGGCAGCAAGGCCTCTGATAGAGAGGTATTGCGGAACGGGTGACCAGCTCTTAATTGCTGTTCTTTCCAAGTCCATCCTGACCCCGGGTGCTAGCACCTGTTAGGGTGCCAAATATAGGAAAATAGTTACACCCCTCAAAAAATGAAAAAAAAACAAATAGGGTCACAACACTAAGTAAGTATAAAAATCCATTTTTATAGTAAAAATACCAGCAACATATTTTCAAAGTAAAACAAATTCCAGCATGCATTTTTGTAAAAAAAAAAAAAAAAAGAAAATATTTCCACCAATACATTTTTTGAAAAAAAAAAAAAATTACCGTTAATATATTTTTAAACAAAAAAAAATAAGAATTACCAACAATAAATTTTTGGAAATAAAATTAAAATATTACGAGCAATACATTCTTTGTAATACACACACACACACACACACAAACATACACACACACACACAAACACAAACACACACATATATATATATATATATATATATATATATATATATATATATATATATATATGTTTTCACAATTAAATACATGGTAGATGATTTTGTTTGTTTCTTTTTAGATGCCTATCAATGTCTTATGGTTCATTTAATGCCGAAATGTAATTTCTTTTGCAACAATTTATTTCTGGTAATATATATATATATATATATATATATATATATATATATATATATATATATATATATATAATTACCAGAAATTTTTGCAAAACAAATTACTAATGCTCCCAAGAAAAATGTCGGCATGAAATGAACCATAAGACGTTGATATGCATCTAAAATGAAACAAAGGAAATCATTTACTATGTATTTAATTGTGAAAGCAGTATAATATATACCGTATTTTTTACTTCAAACCTCCCAAGTAAATCAAATATCGGCATTAAATGGAGCATAAGGAGTTGAATATGCCGTTAAACAAACCAATCAAATCAATGAATCGATTCTCATTAGGTTCCCTATACTTACGGGCTTTTGCCACATATCAGCAACGCCTAGATAACTACTAAAGATGGACTACCTATGTGCATAAAATAACTTCAAAAATCCTGCAACCTTACTTTATACGTTTCTCTGTTTTTTTTCTAAAGATAATTCTTCTGTCTGATGGTTCATTTAAGTCACAAAGAGAAATCAAAAGAAACAGTCAAGATCAGCGGACTACTCCGACTAGTTGGGGAATACCATACCGTAACGATCTGTATCGACAACATCCAGACATTTGCAAGAATGATTTCGCTATTGTCTCAAGGCTTTCGGAGGATAAAATGGATTGTCGCAAAGCCTTCTATCCTGGGAAATGTAATTACTTATACAATCCGTTTTATACAGAAGCGAATTCAAGCGTAGCCAATCATCATATTTGCTAAAATGACCCTGTCCGGTGATCGGAGTAAATCAAGCGAGACAGGTGGGAGTTATTTTTATTTTTATTTTTATAGAAGTCGTATCACTGACTTTACTTTCATCTGTCATCTTTAAGAGATTTACTGGCTTAGACGATTATGTTTCTTCACCTGTCTTCAGAATGTTGGCCGGTTCCACTGGGCCATCTATTGGTTTTTCTCTCTGTCTTCATAAATTCAGAAGGAAAATGAAGGACAACCGAGAAAATGTGGCAAAGAAAAAAAAAAACAAGAAGAAATGACTGACAATCAACTGTAAGAAAATCGAATATATTGTTGTCAGAAAAAGTTAGGAAGCCCACGATGCGAACAATGAAATAGACATGTCAAAATCAATTACAGAAATTTAAATATCAGTGAAGTGTTTTAACAGAGATTGAATCAATAGCTTCATCTACTGCTAGGAAAATTATTCTCTATATCGCGCCAGAAAGTTTTTATCGTCCATCCTTCAAATTTATAAATCAACCATTGGTCCTTGAAAGATATATTGGTCTGGACCAGCCCCACGCTGTTCGTCTTAGGGTCCTCGACAAAATCCGGAAACGGATATGCAATGTGGTTGGCCCTGATCTGGCATCTCGTTTACAGTCGCTCTCTCACGGACGTGCCGTCGTCTCCCTCTTTCTTTTCTACAAAGATTTTAACAGTAACTCCTCCGACGAGCTACTTTCGCTAGTTCCCAAACTGCATGAAATCAAACGTGCCCCTAGGTTGGCATCTCCGACCCACCCTTTCACTTTCAAAACCGTTAAATATAGCCGTCTCTTCTTCTCCATTAGCTTCATGTCTCGCACTTCCCGTCAGTGGAACTCCCTTCCTATCATTTGCTTCGCAGACAGCTTTAATCTTCAAATGCAATGTCAATCGACATCTCCAGATGCCTTGATCCCGTCTTTCCCTTCATCCTTTTTTTTATTTCCCGACTGTTTACTCTTGCTTCCGCTGTCTGTAACCCCTTGCGTGCTAGTGGCATTCCCGTCTTGCTTGGGGTGAAACATTTTTAAAAATCGTGGGACCGAAATCCGAATGCACGATCAAATAAGAAAAAATGCCTTCCAAAAGCTAAGCAAAGTATTAAGAAACAGGAACAGTTCATTAGAAACAAAGAAAAGAGTGGTGAAATGTTACGCAACCCCAGTCCTCTTGTACGCTGCACAATATGCTCACAGACGAGGAGAACATTTTTATGTATCAGGTTGGTGCAAAAATAATGTCGCTTTTTACGTTAAAAAATAGGTCAAAAACCGACATTATTTTTTGCACCAACCTAATAGCCGGAATATTGTTTCATCAGAATGTAAATATTGAGAATACCTCGGACAATGTGCGTAACCAACGTAAAAGCTCTAATGAAGATGAAAACAATTACCCAGAAACAGACAGAGACAAATGAACACTTAATGACGATGTAAAGCTTGGATAATTTGAAACTTAGTGGGCCTATCGAATTCAAAAGGCACTGAGTGTGAAAGCGAGCCATTTACCTGACGAACTTCTGTCGATGTATTTTGGAACAAAGGATAAGAGACCTGGTGAACATGGCTAATGAATACCGGGAATAGGATGTTATAGAGAGCCATGATCGACTACGTTCTCAAGGAACAGAGAACACTGATTTTTTTTTTCTTTTTAAATCTTGTACACCTGTAATTCATAGCGTTTAATAGCACAGAATATGCACAAAACTTTTAAATTGGAAAATAACGGTATACTTAATAAAATGATGCGAAAAATTTTAATTCTAACATTGGATATATGCTTCTACTCTATCCCGTAGTCTAACTAATTTATCCGTCAATGTGCTCCAATTAATGAACATTTAGTGCCACGCACTATACTGCGATTAGTATAAAATCAAATATTCATCAACAGCACGCATATTAAATATTTAAAATTGGTTGTAGATTCTTGAAGTCCTTATAAAATTACTTGCGCCCTCTGTGTTCGAACCTGTTCAGATTTACGGAGAAACTTCTCGTTTTAACCCTTTGAGCCCTGACAACCGTTTTAGCGGTGATAAAGAAAAATGACGTATTGCCCAGCCACCGGTTGAACTGTGGTAGAGAAAAATGACTTAATGTCCAGCCACCGGTTGAGGGATGGGTAAACACTTGTAACTATTTTTATATCTACCGTGAAACATTACATACTATTTATTTTCAATCAGGAACTCAGAGAGAACGGTTAAAATTGTTCAGGAACTCAGAGCTCAAAGGTTTAATGTCATCCTGTTGGAATGAGATCATTTCATATTTTTACATTATTGATCATAACAAAAATAGAACTGAGAAAAGACTTTCAACACAAACTAATACCTATGCTTTGTTTCTACCTGTTTGTTTGGACGCTAGTTACGTAATTCTATTTAATATCAGTTTGGTATCTTCCCAGACGCTTCTGAGCTCGCATCGATTCTGGTTACCGATCGTGAAACCTGCATGATAATATTAACTAGGAAGGGGTGATGTAAATATTTCGTGGGTAACGTGAAAAATGCGTAGGGAAAGACTACCTTTAAGAGACACTTTCTTGCAAGACGTGAACGATAATGGTTCTTCACAACTTCTTTCTTTTGTTAATCTAAGTAATTTTTTTTCTCTTTACCATCCGACTTTTTCCTCCTTCTGCTATCAATTTCTTTAAAACTTGTCGAGTAGGTTTCTCGCTGCTTTCCTATGTTTCTTTTGCTTTCAGTATGTGCTGTGAGTGTTAGGTTCCCTAGACCCTCTTTACTCATTATGTGTCCCAGAAACAATTTCATGCCTGGTGACAATCTATTTTTTTTTTTAAATTACGATAATTCTAGTTGTATATTTGTTTGTCCATTATTGATGAGCCAAATCTATTCTCGATATGGTAGGGTTGTGGTACTCCACAATTCCCCGTTTTTTGTTGCCTTTAGAAAATATTGACGCTTTAACATAACTCTTTAACCATTCCCACAAACCCATCAAGTTACTCGCTGTTTACTCTGCATTTATTGCATTTCTACATTATTGTATACTCAATATAAGGCCCAAGAGCCACTGAAGGTAGAGGCTTACAGTACAGATTTGCTTTATGGAGATGAGAATTGTAGATTCTGAGGATATGTAGGATAGATAACGGCTGACCCTAGAATTGAAGAGCTTAAGCTCGTAGCTGTCAGTGAATCTTCCTCTCGGCAAACGTTTACACATATCTCTTGAAAAGAAACTGTTTGAAAGAAACTTTCTTTTTATCAATTGAATAGGAAAAGGATAGGGATAGTGGCTCCTCTCTTCACATGGCATGGCGGGTCTTAGTTTTACTGGTGGAATTGGTCATAAAATTTTCCTTTGGAATAGCGATATCGTAGGTATAGACTTGGACGCTACATCCTCGGAGAAATGGGTGTAAGATGAAAAAATAATCCATCACCCACAACGCCGCGTAGACTTTTGAAATGTCTGGAAAGTTAAGATTGTAGAGCTGCAGCACATAATCCTTTGATTATTAATTCCTTTCTTTTTCTATGTATCGTGTCACTTCAGGACATAGACGACCATGGCTCTCCACAATTTCTACTCCTTTCTAGTGCTTAGTAAATTTTGCCATTTTGTTGTTCCTACTAATCTCTGTTCGACCAACCATTTATACAACCCCGTATGGTAGGTTATGTGCTTCAAAATCCTGCCCCTTATGCAGATAATGTATCATTTAAGGTTCAAATTCTCCAAGTTCGATTTCCTTATCATGTGCCCTGGAAATAACAATTGCCCCTTTCTGATTCTATATCTAAGTATCGTTTTCGTCTCGAATTTCCTTAAAAATTCAGTGTTACTCACATATTTAGTCCATGGTATTCTCAGCATTCTTCTGTAGAACAGCATTTCTGTTGATTCAAGTGTTTTATTCATTTGTGAGGAGATTGTCCAGCACACTGTCATATAGGATGACTGGCAATTTATAAATATTCAGCACTGTTTTTTTTTAATGAAATTTACATGTTTCTTAAAGTTTCTTATTTTTTCCTTATACTACGCTTAGCTTTTGGAAGGCATTTTCCTGATTCAATGTGCTAGAGTATTTATGTGTTACGTTTTCCGTTCACTATTAAAACATTTCCTAGATATTTAAACTTTTGCACATGTTTGAGTTAGCTGTCTCCAATTATTCGTTCGCATCTTGGGTTGTCTCTGTTCTTAAGAGACCGGACATGCTGTCTTCTTACAATGGATGTTTACTCTTTACTTCTCCTTATCCATTCCGACCTTCGCTGGGAGACCTGTAGATTCCTTTCTGCCTCTGCTATTAACACTGTCATCTGCATGCATTATGTTGTTAAGATTCTTATCGCCAATAATTAATCTCTGTAGGTCTTCTAATGCATAAAAACTAAATTTTTAAAAATTGCTCTGATTACGTTGCTGATATGAAATCGAGAAGGTTTTGTCTTTTCCTTTATTTCGGATACAAATGTCATATGAGCCTCGAAAGCTCTTAACAAAAGACGTGCTTTCATTCAAAATGTTAATTGACCTTGATTCACTTGGAAAATCCTTCGTAGCCGAATATTATAAAAATACCATCTGTCTATGCGGCGGTTTTCCTAGTAGACGACATTCATTAAAGACTCTCGAAAGGCCAAGTAATATATTTACAGAGCAATCTCTACTGAAACTCTTGCATTCAATAAATAAAAGTTTCTAGCAATATGAAATATAGAGGGTGTTTCATTAAGATAGATTATATATAAGGCTGTTTCCTTAAGACAGATCAAAGTCAGCAGCAAATAAATCAGTGTTATGGGTGAAAATGCATTTATTTCTCTATTAGATCATGTTATTTAAATCATGGCAATTATGTGTGAAAAATAATATCGCCCAAATATCCGCCAAATCTGAAAGAAAAAGAAAAAAATCATTAGACGCTTAATCTTAATTCATATTTAAAATCGGTCCGAGTTATTGGAACAACATTTACAAGGTCTTCCGATCAAATTACGCGTTTGAGCTCCAAAGTTAAGCAGTGTCCGGCAGATACACGAAAATTGGGCTATCAAATGCATCCCGTAAAATTTTACTTGCTGTGGCAAACACATAAGTAACGTCTGGTGTTGTTGAGACATCTGGTCCCATATTAGTGAGTCTACTGGACTAAGAGAGAAGAAGGTATATAAGCGGATGTTGAAAAGTGGTCAGCAGACCAATGACAGACTTCTCTCTAAAGGTGATAGTTAAGAATAGAGTAGAGTTTTGCTTGAATACAATCAAGCAATAATCTACTATCTAATCAAGCGAGAACCCACAGAGAATATACTGTATGGATCATTTTTGTTGCTCACATTATGGGTGAACATGGGCGAACTGAAATAATTAGATATGGAAATATATAATTTATATGTCTCTCTATAAGTAGGTATTTCAATGAGGTATACAAGTATATATATATATATATATATATATATATATATATATATATATATATAATGATTTAGATATTACATATCTAAATCATTAGATATGGAAATATATATTTTATTCACGTCTCTCTAAGTTGGTATTTCATTGCAATGTGTAGATAAGTGTATATATATATATATATATATATATATATATATATATATATATATATATATAGAGAGAGAGAGAGAGAGAGATAGAGATAGAGGGAATGATATATACATATATGCATATTTAAATATATATAAGCATATAGATAGATATAACTATATATGCACATACATATCTAAATATGTACATCGATAAATACATACGTAAATAAATGTATACAAATATAAATACATACAAAAATATAAGCATACTTATATAAATATATATATATAAACATGTATATATACATATATTTAAATATATATATATATTAATATATCTGTGTATATATATACGCATATATATACATATACATACATATAAGTATATATGCATACATATATGCATATATATTTATATATATATGTGCATATATATAAAAGAATATAAGTATATATATATATATATATATATATATATATACACGCACACACATATATATACATATATGCATATATATGCATATACAGGCATATATATATATATAGAGAGAGAGAGGGAGAGTGAGAGAGAGATTTTGAATTCGGTTTATCGTATGTGTATCTCCGAGTGTATTTGTTTGTATGTATATCTGTACGTATGTATGTGTGGGAATTTCTCTGTGCAGCGAATTATTGCTATTTATTACATTTTTCAATGGTCCATTGTAGATTATAAACATCTGTTTTCTTTTGAATATTTTTTATCTAGCTTTTGATTGTTTTTAAACTTTAAAAGTGTTAAATGGATATTATATCTACCACTGTGACATTACGAAATGCAAAGAAAGAAAGTGCTTGGAAAAACTAAATTCCTTGGTTGCACCATGTCAAACCTTCACGGCAAGGATATAATAAGCCACTCACATAGTAGCAAACCATCCACATTCCCTCCATATTCCATCGGTGAGATGTAAGTTCCACTCCAACAGATTCCACCGGCGAACCACTGCTCTGTGTGACACCTCCCAGGATGATGTTTCTCCGATCGCTAAAATCTTAATCTGTTCAACTCTAGAGTTAACCGTTATCTTCTCCTGCTATCCATATAAACTATCCTTAACGTAACTCACTACCTTGAGTGGCCCCCGGGCCTTGTACAGGGTGAAACCTACTGTAGGAAGAAAAACATACATCAACTGTAGATAGCCCTTCATCCCGTTTAAAATCGTAATGCATATCATTCATGTTATTGAAACTAAGTGAAATATTTTATTTGACCTCTTACAGACTACAAGGCGCCAGCCTGTCTAGTGTTTACCCGGCGTTAGCGTTGATTATCTATGTGTGCACATCGCTGATGCTTTGCAATCGTGTCATTGTTGGACGTGCCTTCGACTCTGCCCGCCATATTTGCTATGGCAATTCTGCAACCACAGACTTTGACATCTCTCTTCCCAACACCGTACAAATATCTAATGCTCTTTAAGGCTTAAACGCTAGACAGAGTTCTCCTTCAATAGAAGAGGGCGACAACTTTTCATTGTGTGCTTAATAGGAGACAGTGGACAGGAATAATAATTATGACGGAGTAGAAAAAAAAAACCTGAGTACGTTAGTAAGAAATTTGCGAACAAGAGTTCAGACATAGAAAGAGATATCGTGAGGATTTTTAAGTAGAAATTATGCCAATGGGTAACAAGTTGTTGGAAAAGAAAATATGTTCGAGAAAGTTTCAAAGGTATCTAAGAATGCATGTTTTATATATATATATATATATATATATATATATATATATATATATATATATATATATATATATATATATATATATGTGTGTGTGTGTGTGTGTGTGTGCATTATGGGTCCTTACCTATAACTACAGAATTAACTCTTCCTAACACTATGTATACTTACACCTTTCAAGAGAGAGGGTCAAATCGAGTCGAGCCGATAGTAGTTCACTCCAAACCAGACTGACAGTCATACTAACACCTTCCACATCTTGTATTATTATTTCGTGTAATATACCTTCGTTATTTCTACTCTTGTGTTCGTGTTGTTTTTCCTTAATCCTAACCTGGACAATAACACACACAGACACACACACATACATATATATATATATATATATATATATATATATATATATATATATATATATATATATATATATATATTTGGTATTAGGAGATTTTCAGTCTTTTCTAACTTTATTCAAATAGATTGATTTTGATCATTTTGTTATTTGTTAATCCTTTCACCTCAAGCAAGGTGATGAAGCCACTAAGTCGCAAGTGGGTACAAAGAATGAAAAACTGAGAAAACGTTGTTGGGGAGAGAGAGGAAAATAAAAGACTAGCATTCAAGGAATGAAGATTGAAGAAGATTGTGGTTTACAAGAAAGTGAGAATTCGGAAGAGAATTTCACAAGCAAGAAGTGCGAGAGAAGAAACATTCTACATAAAACCTACTGTTGCATCTAGCAATTTCAACTTTAAAAATATGTTATCTAGTTGTCATTCTCGTACTGCACTTACATCCGAGAAGGCAAAGGGACGCTGTTTTACAGCGGTTCGAATATAACCGAGGCCGAGATATCAGGTCAATATCGAAGATTTTACTCTGGAGCAAACATTAAATCTCTCAGTTACAGACATAGGGAAATAGTTTATCCGGTAAACAATAGCGAACTTTAATTCTAGTCCCATTTTCGTCCTTCTGTACGGTTGTATCATAATTTAACCTTCGTTAGGGAAATATGCACCTATTGAAAAGAGATCTACTATGTATTTGGACACAATTTATGAAACAGTTGGAGGAGCATTCTATAAAGTCTTTTAACAAGCTGTAACAGACGATGAAATGTTTATAACTTACAACAACATGGACAGCAAAATGATGTTGCATATAAGGTAGACTGAGAATGAAATTCACTATACATGAGATCCTTCCCAGAAAGCATGATTGATTGATTTATTTTCTCGGGCTTAAAAACCCTTTTCAGGTTATTTATAGCCATAAAATATATTTAGATTTTAAGAACCTTTTTTTTAGTTTTATTTATGGCTAGGGAGATAATAATTCTTTAGGGATAGAAGTCTTACTAAGTAACCCATAGCTGGATGGAAAATAGGTTGATTCATAACGTCCCTAAGTGTATCTGCGCGTAACTAAATATAACGAACCCAACTTGATTTGGAACTCGGCTCTTCGATTAATAATTCCGAGCGATCACCTATTGCACCACCCGAATACCCAAGGTTACAGTACTTGGTATTTCCTAGAGGTCACCCATCTAGGTACTGACCAGACTTGACATTGCTTAACTTCGTTGATCGTACGGGAACAGGTGTTTCAACGTGATGTAGCCGTAAGCCACAAATGATTTAAATGAGCACTGATTCCAGTTAGAACATTTTTTTAATCATTTCGCTCCAAGCAAGACAGTAAAATCACAAAGACACAAGAGGTTACTCAGTGTAAAAGAACAAGAAAAAAAAACTTTATTAAATAGAGAGAACTATAGAAGAGTAACCAAAAAGACAATAGATGCGATTGAAACTGCATTCACATTTTTGAAGATCAAAATTTGGCTGGAAAGTATGCAGCCAGAAAAGAGTTTCACAAGCGAGAAATGCCAGAAAAGAAATTGTTATCACAGAACTTGGGTAATTTGCAGTATAAGCCCCACACTCAAATCTAATGAAAGTTTCCATTTAGGTGTAAATTTACATGCTTAATTCGAAAATAAGAGTGAAAGTTTGCGGAAATTTACGTTTTGGCGTTATTGACAATAAAAGTTGGGACTCATTCACGTCGCGGCTACAGAACGGCAACCATTACTGGTCTTGTTTACATACGTTTGCCTCGATGAGTCATTCGCCGAAGCTTGACTTGTTTTGATTAATGCGCATGCAATGCACAAACATCGCGCAAAATTTACAAAAAGCATGATTATTTATAAAATAAAAAAAAAATTAATGAAATGAAAATAACAAGAACAAATTTAAGGTTCATTTTTTTATTAAATTTTGGAGTTTTAAAAAGCATGATTATTAAGTAACTTAAAATAAGTCATTTCCTTAGTATTACAATTTGTTTTATTATTCATTTAATTATTATTTGTACTGTTATTTATTTAATTAGTTTTTGTTTTATTATTTAATTTGTTTTATAATTTATTTTATTATTATTCAAACAAGACTTCATTATTATTACAGCTTCACTATAAAAAGCTTTTCTATAAAAAACAAAAAAGGTTCATTTAAAAAAAAAAAACACATGCCATTGCTTTTCTAAATAACTTAAACAAATTTAAAAAAAAAATTCACTACAAGTTTCAATTTCAAAAGTGTCTAAAGATTTATTTTCGTTTTGCGCAGTAACTGAGACAAGTAAGATCAGTAAAAGGGCCGTTAACTAAGTAAGCTTCCGCGAATGACTATTCGATACAAACGTATGTAAGCAACGCCAGTAATGGCGGACGTAGCCGACGCGAATGAGTCCAAAATTTTCATTGTCGATAACTCCAAAACGGTAGATTTCCGCAAACATTTACTGTTATTTTCAAAATAAGTATTAAAATTTACCTCAATGGAAATTCTTATTAGATTTGAGCGCGGGGCTTACACAGCAAATTACCCTAGAATTTATGGCTAAATCAAGCCAATTCAACTGTAAATTAATGAAGCCTTGTTACCAATCTAGTACTGGGCTTAAATTCATAATGTCTAGATACTATAGCGAGGAGTCCATCCGAAAAATTACCATGAAATTATTTTTAAGAAAAGGAAGAGTGAAGCTACATTAAGTCGGTCAAGTGGAAATCGATGAATTGAAATTGTATAGCTCAATGATAAAATTTCTTTATAACTTAAAGTTCTTAATTTTCTTTGAAAAATCTTAATTTTATTTTCTTTCGACGTAAATTTTATCGAAAAACATATTGCTGAATGCTTTGAATAAGCACATTCCTTTTAAAAGGGTTCATTTATAGTAAAGCGCCCCACCATCTCTCAAAATTAGTTAGATAAAAGAGTTAAACATTCCAGAAGAATAATGAAAAAAGGAGCTGTTCTTTAGCGACCGCCAAAAATTCTCACAGATTTGCAGCACTTTTTCACTCATCAAATTACTATTACTTACATTTTCCTGTGAGATTTCTGAAGTCTCAAAAAGTAGTTCTTTGCGGAGGACGTTTAAAAAGGGCTTGCGAGGAATTAATAATTAGGCGCTGTATTGCGAGATGTCTATCGATTCTAATAGTCTGTCGGCAGTTCCTCAGTAGGCCCCCCAATGCTGCAAAAACAAAATGAATCAACGACGCACAATTTTTCTCAGGTTTCTTTTTTTTTCCGTTTATTTTAACGTGGACGTAATAGGCATTGAGAGAAACAAAGATAAAATGAACGGATATCAGTAGGTCGGCCCAGTAATATCCTTTCGACCCACGTGATATGTCTACCGGACAAAAAAAAAACAATACGGTACGCAACCGCAATTCTCGTATTGGCATGCTTTTTTCACTTTAATATTAGGTTGGTGCAAAAATAATGACGTAATAATGTCGTTTTTTGACGTTAAAAAATACGTCAAAAACGACATTATTACGTCATATTTTTGCACCAACCTAATATAAAAATTTATGCAACTACAATCTCTCGCTGTCAGGATTCTACACCCACGATGTTCGAACGACCTTCACAGTACTTAAAATTCTTAATAAACTTATGTTTATTTATTTTTCTGTTTATTATGATTTAACATTTAACTTGATGTTTTTTTTTTTATCCAGAGTCTCCTTTGCAAGGTCGAATTTTGAACAGACACACTCTTAAATCTTCTTCCTAGGATTCTAGCCTTGATCGATTTGTCTTTTTGTTGTAACCTAGAAAGGGTTATGGAATGAGGAATAACCAAAACGTAGGTTGGAAATGAAATGGTAATCTTTAAAACATCAACAAAATACAATACTCGCCAGCGGCGTCAAGTAGGTAAACAACTGCTAGTGGTGGACTACTTAGATATCATATTACCCTCACTTAAAAAATTGTGTCCACCGTATTTATGAGGACTGTGTCATACTCATTAGTATTCATAGGTACTGTTTATAACAGTTTTTAATATTAATTCTTTCAAAAATCTTGATTTTTATATTATTTTATATATTATGTGTAGGGTTAGTTAATACAACAATGATATGCTTTTATAAACATTTTAAAGCGGGTTTAATTTTTATATGTACGCTTATTGTGCTTGGGATATTTTTCGAAATAATTTTATTTATAACCTTTAAATTTTTTCGCGGCACACCTCTGGTCCTATCAGACACATCTGAGTGGTGTGTCCCACCGGTTGAAAATCACTGGTCTATAAAAATCTAATATGTCTGAGGGTACTTCGAGGGGGTGTAATGTTTAGCAAGTTTGTCTCGCAATATCCATTACTACAAAATAATGTGTTAGATCTTCACTGAATGCCCTATACTCTTGGCCTTGTTCCACATCTAAGCTACACTTAGTAAATCGCTATAACAATATATGTCCGAGGATATGTAATGTGTTTCTTGTTAGTGTTATAAGCATTTATTTGATAACTGGCCTCGTTTCGGTTGTATTTTTTTTTATCTTTCTGCAGGTGATTCAGTCGAGACCTGATGACATGAGGATTTTCTAAGTGTAGCTGAGATGTTGCATGAACTCAGTCAGTCATGTACCATGCGTGAGAAACGCTTAGGCGATCATGTATCTTTTCCGGCAGTAGGTTGCCATTTCTTTCTGTGGTAGACCAGTTGCCTTCCTAGGCTCTAGAACCCGGTCTCTCCTGCTATTTACTCATAGCTGGGAGAGTAGAGGATATAATATATATTTTCCATGCCTGATGACGACTGGTAGAACCGTCGAAAGTACTTGCGAATTTAAGGAAGACCTAATACTTTTTACAATTTTAAAAAACAGGGATCATAACATTCATAGAGTGATTAGTAAGTTTAATGCATGTTTAGAATTTAGTTAGCGAAAATATATAGTTTGCTATTTCTTTCTGCGGTAGACCACTTGCCACCCATGGCTATAGAACCCAGTCTCTCCTGCTATTTACCCATAGCTGGGGGAGAAGAAAAGGATCCATACCTTTCCCAAGGGTATTAGCACGTACGTGAATGTAATAGTGCGAATGGAATTCGAAATCGGCTCTCTGAGTCAATCCGAACTGCTATGCATTTCTTCACTCACTTCTCAGTCGTAATTTCTTCCAGTGAGACAGTCTTGCTAAACATTACACCACATCGAGGTGTCCAAAGTGATTTTCTAAACGAAGCTTAGATGTGGCACAAGGCTTACGGTATAGTGCATCTAGCGGTTACCGAACAACCTAGTCAGTAATATATGATATGACAAGACTAGCTTGCTAAACATTATACCACGTCGAACAACTGATATGGTACTGAATGACAAAAACAAAGCGTAACGGGATTCGAATAAATTTTTAATTTAATAAAAAAAAAATCAATACAAATGAAGAGATTTACAAAAGAAGAAAAGACGAAGGATAATAATCTAAAAAGAAAATCATTTCCTGAAAGAAAATATGTAAAGAAGAAAATCAAAGAAAATATACCGAGCATTTCATTTCGAATCTTAAGTGAGTGTTAGACTAAAATTGAAGTAAAAGCGAATCTCGGACGAAAACTAATAGTATGAATAAGATAAAGTCAACAAAAAGTAATAATAATGATGGTATCATGAGAAAGAACGGCGAATAAAAATAAAATGAAAGATAGCGACATGAATTAGGGAGACCACAGATAGATAAGTGTCGAATTGTAGACATCAGTTGAACTGTTGCCAATGTTAATAATCTGTCTGACCAGAGAGACGTGACTCGGTATTGTGTTGTGCTTTCAAAACTTATGTGACCACCCAACCCTTGAAGGTTGAGATGTTCGTGTATTTCCGCCGAAGGCGGCAGAATCGAGGACTTGATTTGACAACCAGGAGGAAGTCTCCAATGTACGCATGCGTGCTTAATGTCGTTTCCAGTTTGGGAAGTGAAGTTGCAGAGCAGTCCAGAATGTCTAGACCTGTTGGTAACAACTATCATCTGTAAGAGATTGTTCTTTCCGCGAGTAAATCTTTGTCATATGTCTCAAGTTGATTTTCTTACTGTTTCCTGCTTATTATATGTTTTTCTTCCATTTTTTTTCAACCCAAGTCGGAAATGAAACAACCGATATTATTGGGGTTTTGATTGAGATATACTTTTTTCAAGCACCGGAAAAATTAATATATGCAGAATATTATAATTATTGTTTTTCTTTGTTTTCTGTTGAAGACACAATTCCTCCCGTGTCCCAACCAGAGACCTAAGATCAAACATGGCTTCAGGGCATTTTCCACTGATCATTTTTAGAGAAAAAAACAAAAAGAAAGATTACACCCATTTTACATAAAGATCTATTAGGTTGGTGCAAAAATAATGACGGTTTTTGACGTATTTTTTAACGTCATTATTTTTGCACCAACCTGATACCTAATGTATGAACTGTATTTGTGAGTAAAAGGTTTTGTATATCTTTAAGGCATCGGCTACTAGGAATCCCTTTAATGAGTCTATTGGAATCTTTTCCAATCCATCCGATCGCTTCAACTACAACTGGAATTGTTAATGCCCTCATGTGCCACCTTTATTGGATTTCCATTTCAAGATCCTTGTTAGATCATCAAAGATACATTATACTCTGCAAGGACCCCCTTGCCATTAAGAAATCACATTCTCTTTTTGTGGTCTTTTAATAACGATGTTTTGATTGTTCTATCTGTTTGTATTGTAAAGTTCCATGAAATTCTTACAGGTCCTATCTCTGTAAATGGGTCTGATTGATGGTCATACCAATTTCTTGCAGTTTCCTTCCCGTAAACGTGGCATATTTACCAGTGCAGATATTGGCCCACTCTATCATATCGAGTTTTATATTCAGTGGGTGCTAACACTGTGCAACCTGATACATTCTGTTTGTTATTAATACTATTATTATTAGTAGTAGCAGTAGTAGTAGTACCAGTAGTATATTTTGAATCTGCTTGGTTGATTTAAGAGCTGATTACAAGTTACACATATCCGTGATTGTCAGTACAATTGCCTGAATATGTAGCAGACATTCCTAATATCATTGTTCTTAATTATATGATGCCATACTATTGTGAATGTGCAGTAATTTAAACATTGATTAAACTACGCATATTTATGCACAGATAAAAAAAAATTAAGCGCAACTAAAATGTGTAAATATATTATTTGGAGGTTTGAAGAACTAAAATAATATCGCAAAAATAAGTAAAATGAAGTAATCACCCAGAAGAAAGTTTCCAGTATAAAGCAGACATCATTGAAAGATGTATAGGATTCTACAGAAAAAAGTGACAATGTACAGACAACTTCCAGTAGTAAAGGTTGTTTCAATATCTCGAGTGGCTCTCGGGTCTGTACCGGGTGAAAATCTCGTAAAAAATCATTGCAATTCACAGAATGATGTAGTGATGTGCAGAACTGCATTACCACAATATTAGCACATATGTAAGCGATTTCATGAAAGGGATTGTCCTACGGCCATATCACATTGAAACACCGGTTAAGCAATGTCGAATATAGTCAGTAACTAGACGGGTGACCGCTTCAGAATAGAAGGTGCTGTAAGCTTGGTTGTGCGGTTGGTGTAATGAACGTCGGCTAGCAATTGGAATCCGGAGAACCGAGTTGCAATTACAGTCGGCTTCGTTATCCACTTACCTGTAAATACCATTGGGAAAGGTATGTATGAATACAAATTATCTCCCCTATTATTATTTTTATTATTATTTATTTATTCATTTATTTGTTTATTTATTATTATTATTTTTATTTTCTTTGATTTCTGGCGTTTACACATTTCTTTCCGGGTCCCTCCCAGGGACATAATGTTAGAGATGGCATCATGACACTTTTCACTGAGAAAAAAAAAAAATTACATAAAGCCCTTCGTAAAGTGTGGGCTGTACTTGTCAGAATAATTTTTTGTATCTCCTTGAGGCATGGACTTCCAGGAATCCCTTCAATTAGTCTACTGCAATCTTTTCCAACCAGTCCTAGGGCTCCAACTACAACAGGGATTGTGGATGTTCCCATATGCCACATTTTCGAGATTTCTTTTTCAAGGTCCTTGTATTTTGACAGCTTTTTGAATATCTTCAAAGATACATTGCAGTCAGCAGGGACTACCATATCAATAAGAAGGCACCGTTTGTGTGTGTGGTCTTTAATAACAATTATTATTATTATTATTATTATTATTATTATTATTATTATTATTATTAACCCCTCTTAGGTTAACAATCTAAAAATATTTTCTTGTTTTAAATAACCTGCAAAAGTTTGATTGGCCGTAAAAAAACAAGTTAATCAATTCTGAAGGAGATAAAAGAGAAGAATGCTAATACGTATTGATTAGAGGAATGGTCGGTTCCCTGAACCACTTCAGCAAGTACCTACCTCATCGTGCTATCTTCTATCTTTACAAGAGCCAGATCAGGCCTAAAATAGAGTAATACTATCATATTTGGGCAGAAGTGTTTGTGTTTTGTTACCCTAGTAAAAACCTGCATTTTCTTTACTTCTCTGTCTCCTTTTTCAGTTTAGGTACTTTTTAGTTTAGTCACCGATTTTGAGCACTTCCCAATAGGCTTAGTTATCAATGGAACCAGCACAGTAAAAGCATGATTCTAAGGACGGGGTTCATATTTTTCTCATCTTCCTAAATCATACCCCAATCGAGAACATCGCCGGTATGTAACATTTAATTTTTTTCTCTCCATATTGGTCTCCTTTAATTTCATGTTACTAGTTAAACATTGTTTAAGAAAGATACCTTTTATACATTTATTTCACGTTTATATCTCTCTATGTAGAATCGTTTTTTTTTTCCATGTGTTCACTCCTTACACACTCTTCCCAAATATAACTTTGTTTTCCTTTCTAAAAAGTTATAAAAGCGACTTTATACTTATTCATGTAAGTAAATTAATCGCTACCCTCTTTTATACATTTTGACAAAAGGTCTTGCTTCTATGTTCAAGACCCCGGCTGCTTCTGTATATAATCTTCTTCTATATTTTTGTTTGTTATTCTCATTAGGTTAGTTTTATATGTGCATTTATTTCTTTTTCTAGTTTTACTCATTTGGCTTTTAATAAAACTATTGATGAATAGAACTTCGTCTTCAGAGTCTTAATTACTGTGAAGCGTTTATCTGGCTGTCTCAGGATACGCACGCGTACGAAACGGAAGCGTAAGAAACGGATGCGTACGAGACGGGCGCGGAATAGTTCGGAAAGAAAGAATATATAATCTTTCGTTATTTCCTCATATAAAAGTTTTATCATTGGTGTCATGTTACATTTTGTCTGTTTTTGTTTGTTTTTTGTTTTGTTTTTTTACTACACTTCGTGCATTGGAGTATTTATAAACAACATATATCTTGACTTTAGAAAGTTTAAAACGAGAAATAAAACTTTCTGGTAGTTTATTTCAAAATAAATATTTGTCTGTATTTATAAGATGAGGTGTTTTAATTATTTGCATATTGCTCGGGCTGCTGTCCTCATCTTTATTGGAATATTTACATTTCGGCTGTTGTATGCTCCAGCCTTCTTTAAATGATTGAATTTTTAAAAATGAACCAGGTGGACCACATAAAGGCTCAGTTTCGAAATTCCAATCTCCTGAAGAAAGCTGGAGAATACAACAGCCGAAACAGTCTGAACAATGTATATAATATATTCAAAATAAGTATTTAACTTTTTAATCGGTATAGACGTTTTTTTATGAATGATGTAGAAAAGCTTCGTTAATATTTTGCGCAAGAATCAAGACAGAAGTTGCCGTCCTGTTTAACGATAAACTACATCCGCGACCTGGGTAAGACGATAAACTACGCCCAACAGAAAAGTTTCTGATCAGGAGGATTTTCAGAAGCGTGGAACCACCTCTTAATTGCTGATGTTCCCAGGTCCATCCTTACCCGAGGTGGTAGCACGTGTTAGGGTCCCAGCTATGGGCAAATATTTAACCCCAAAACTGAGGTAAAAAGCATTATGAAAGTGTAAAAATAGGTCTTAATACCAGAAATACTTTGTAAAAAAAATTATAACCAGAAATAAATTTTTGAAGAAGAAAAACTATTATTAGCAATACATTTCTGAAAAAAAATTACTAGCAATACATTTTTAAAAATTATATTGCCAGCAATACATTTTTGAGGAAAAAAATATTACCAGATTTTTGACATAACAAAAATATTAGCTGGAAAAAAATTTGTCGGCATTAGATAACCCATTGAGGTTGATATGCCGTAAAACAAACCAAACAAAACCACGACAGAAGTTGCTTAAAAGGTTAACTAATTTCTTTTATTCATATGGTTAATAAAACCAGGAAATTGATATGCATGTTTTCGACAGCAGTACATTCACTCGGCGACGTGTGAACTGTGATTGCCTAGAAGTTAAACTGACTGACATCTTCGTTGGTTTTATCCAGTGGATAAACTTATATAGTTTCTTTTTCTTTGACAAAAAAAAAACTTGGGATACGAAAGCACTTTGACCTTCGAAGTACGTCGCCATTTTCTTGCGTACAGAGCGGCACTTTTTTATAATTTTGACTTTTTCACCTGAAACATGACAATAATCCCACGAGGACGCAGGAAGTTACAGAGAATAAAAGAGAAAGAGAAAACTATAGTGAGAAATGGGATTGG
Source organism: Acanthosepion lycidas (assembly GCA_963932145.1). Taxonomy (NCBI): domain Eukaryota; kingdom Metazoa; phylum Mollusca; class Cephalopoda; order Sepiida; family Sepiidae; genus Acanthosepion; species Acanthosepion lycidas. Next base: position 89,153,807 of record OZ010583.1, read on the forward strand.
GGAAAGAACAATAAAGTAACAAGAAGACAGAAGGTGTCGGTTGAAATTAATTTAAATGATTGGAGATTGATAGTGCCAGGGAAGCAAAAAATCGGAAGGGAGTTCCACGGATGAGAAGTGCTAGAAAAGATTGTATTAGAATAGAACATACGGTTGTATATATCTATATAGTTCAACAGTCAAACGGTGAGAAATACTTACCAATGTAGTAGCTGGCTTAACTTCATGTAGTCTAAGCACTAAGGAGGAAAGCTTATCAGAACTATGCTATGAAAATATTTGGAGAAAAGACCGAGGGAAACTACGTCACATCCCTGAAAACGTGAGTGAAGTCGAGATGCCAGATCAGGATCTATTATATTACAAACCTATCTTGATAATTTTCACAAGAATCTCGAGATATGAAGTAGGAGCACCTGACCAGATATTCAATGCACGGACGAATGTTAGATTTATAAATGTGCAAGATGGTTTCTGCACTTCATCCTAGCGGAAAGTCGTGAATACGGCAATAATGATGAGTGCAACAGCCAGAAAGATGTAAATAGTGTAAATAAAACTGATATCATTTAATCCCCATAAAGAACTTTTCTATCGTGCATCTGCATGAATGATACTAACTTCCAGAAGATCAAGTCTTTACGCCTTCTTGAATTTATATTTTCCACTGAAATGAAGTCCAAAAAGGTGCAAGGAGTCACTCTCCTGGAGATTAGTATCGGCCATGCTGCTAGAAAACAAAGAGGGATTGACAGGGCGCAGTTTCCTTTTGGTGGCATTAAAATGTAAAAATTGAAATACACAAACACGTGAAGCGACTAGAATATTTTATATTAATTATATATTATACGTTTATATTAATAAGAAACAATAATGGAGTAGAACGTCTTTTAACTGCTACAAAATTACTTTTATTAGCTCTAAAATACTAAAATGAAATTAACAGATATTGCCATTTCAAGGTTTGAAAAAGCGATCTATATTTTTTGAATCGAGTAACTGATACTGCCATTTATGTAATGGTTTTGTATGACACAATGGTAAACTACGACGTAGGTTGAAAACTTTTCCCCCACATTAAAATGTTTATACAGGTTCGCTTCCAGTCAGGGCACAATTTTTTCTTTATTCTGATGTTCGGTCTCGAGACTTATAGACTTTTTTTTTCATTGTTAGAGAAAAAACAAACAGGCATGTCTACTTAGAAATACGTGTACCCATTAAAATATATATGTTTCTAGTAATAAATCAGCTCTGTATTTAAACAAAAATAATTCTTTATATGTGTAACTTGATATATTTAATACTAGAATTCAAGCAATACGAGCTTCCATAGCCTCTCAAAGTAGAATGTTAATGTTCTATTGGTAATGATGAATGAGATATGTGATATGGTGTGACAGAGTGCGAAGGTTGTGATGCAAATAAATCACATCAAACTACGAGGAAGTTAGACGCTTTGATTTTGTATAAAAATAGGCCAAATTAGTGTCTCAATAACATTCCAGGTATATCATAATTACACAAAGTTTAATAATAATATAATTAAAGTATAATAATAATAATTAAATAAACTATCTTTGATTCGATTCCTCACATTGGTTGTCTGTAAAATGTCACACCTGGTGGTATATTTTTAATTATGTCACCCAAAACAATAAAAACACAGGACACAATGGACTACATATTATGAAATAATTTGAGAAAATGAAAGACAATTTATTAATGAGAAAGAACAATAAATGAGGGCTAATAACATTGCAGATTATTCTTTTTATTTTATCATGAATGTCAAATTATATTGGTTTGGTGCAAAAATAATGACGTAATAATGTCGTTTTTTGACGTTAATCAAAAAACGACATTATTACTTCATTATTTTTGCACCAACCTAATATTTCAAGTTTCAATGAAATGCTATCGCATTATAATTTGACAAAAATAAAAATTATTAATATAATATATAGGTATCATATAATGAGTCAGCTTAAAGGGAGCAATAAATAAAGGGACAATATCTATCATTCTCTCCTGTTCTCTCTCTATCTTATTATTAATTTATTCTTATTTCATAAATATATATTCATATATGCGTAAATATAATGATGTAATAGGATAGAACAGTTAGATTAATGATCCAAAGTTCTTTAGTATTATGATCATATTATAATTTTCTTTTTAAATATGATTCAATCGCGACACAGAAATTCATACATATATATATATATATATATATATATATATATATATATATATGTGTGTGTGTGTGTGCGTGCGTGTGTGTGTGTGTGTGTGCGAAAAGTGTGTATATAAATATAAATATATATATATATATATATATATATATGTATAATTATTTATCTATTATATGCGCGGTACTTATTAGAAAACGCTCAATATCAGAGGTAGAGCTAACATATATGGTTGGATATCCAACCATATATATATATATATATATATATATATATATATATATATATATATACACGTATAACAATGTGTTATTATTGTTAATGTGTTATTAAACACACACACACACATATATACAGTGTAACCCGAATATAAGAGATACCCGGATATAAGATAAATTTTCTCTGGTCCCAAATTAGAGCCTGTGTTAATGTATATAAATTAGACCAAACCCGGATATAAGAGACTTCTTCTCCGGCTCCGACAACTCTCTTATATCCGGGTTACACTGTATATATATATGTGTGTGTGCGTGTTTGTGTATTTTCTATATGTACTCACGTAATATACAGATACCCACAGAGAGCCATGTATACACTCTTTATGGTAGAACCTTTTAGAAGATTCTATCAAAATATTTATCCAAAATCAGACAGACGGATGATTATATTTTGAAAAATACTTCAACCCTCAGTGTTCTCTAAATGCAACCATCTGCCTTTGAAAGTATGTAATTGACTGTGATCTCTTTTCGGAATAACTTGTGACAAATATTCATATGAAAAATTCAAAAATTGTCACTGTAGAAATCCTGTGGATAACTTGTCTTCATTTTCGTAATAACTTAAATGAATACAACCAGAAAATTTTTCTATTATTTTCTTTGTATTAAGTTTTGTTCGAACTGAAAATAAAGCAGAAAGAAAATGGTTTCTTGCATCTTGCTAGCTTTGAGAATCATCGATAAAACACCGGCTCTTTACCTGTGCTTGAAAACTGGTGCCAAATTTAGAAAATAGGCAATTATTTCAAAAAGCGAGCGAATTGGTAAAAAAAAGAACAAACTATATGAAATTATTAAGAAGGTCTGTTGTTTATCGTAGTTTATTTACTTTGTAAATAATGATCTTGACTATACCGACTACAAGAAAAAAATGAATATTTCTTTAAACATGACTTCCCAAGCAAGTCAATAAAACCATTAAGAGTCAATGAGTTATTCAGTGTTAGAAAATATGAGAAAAAGAAAACATTATTAATGAAAGAGAACAATGAAAAACAGGGATTAAAAATGCACAACATAGCGAACATGAAAATTGACTAAAAAGCAAGAGATTTCAACACACAATAAGTACGTGAGAAGAAACGATTATCATAGAACTTACGGTTACATCTTGTCATGTGAACTGTAAGAAGATGAGACCTTCCGCCAATCTAGTAATACGCTTAAATTCATAAAGTCTAGGTACCAAAGTGGAAAGTTCATCAGAATAATCAACATTAAATATTTATAGAAAAGGCAAAGGGAAGCTATGTTACGGCGGTGTGAAATTGACTGAGGTCTACATCGATAACATTGTAAATTCTTCTTTGTATTTTATTCTTTCGTTTTTTATGTGCCGTGTCCTTTCAGGACGTGGACGGTCATGGCTCTCCACTTCCCCCTATCCTTTGTAGCCCTCAATAAGTTTCTTCCCTTTGCCACCTCCCCCAGACCACGTTCTGTCTTTCCACTTGTCCGTTAGGTATGTCATGCGTTGCTTTCCTTTGTCTCTCTTCCCCTCTATTTGACTTAATCTCTAAATACATGGCAGACGCACCAGAGCATATTTGACGGCAATATTCATAGCGTGGACGAATGGTTGATTTATAAATGTATAAGATAGATTTTTGCCTAAAAAAAATTGTCTAAGAAGACATAGGGAAAAAACTTAACTTGCATCAAGCCTATCAAGTGATTCAATATAATCTTTCCAGTTCATGTCAGCGGAAAATGTTAGCACGAGAAAAGGTAAAACGTAAAAAACAAACAAATGAAAGATATAACATCTGCTATATTCTGCCATCTTTAAAAATCAACATTCTGCTCCAGACTTTTTTGTTTTTTTAATCGAACACATAAGGCTCACTGAATGCAACTATCTTCGTTTGTAATAAATAAATAAGTTTATTCCATTTGGGCGTGGGATGTCCAGATAAAATATTATCTATTTTTTATGATAGAATATTTATTTGATTCCGTATAAAAGCGAGAAGGAAGGACTAAACATTAACTCTAGCAAAAATACAGTCCACACTGTGCACTACAAAATACATAGATCAGAATCAAGCAAATACGTAAATTTAGCTGTTTGTGAAAAGTTATAATAGAAGACGAATCATATGACACAGCAATATGAAAACACCGTGGAATATCGCTAAAATACCTTTAAAAAACTAAGCAAAGTATTGAGAGACAGGAAACTTTCGTCAGAAACGAAGATAAGAGGACTGAAATATAATGTAATATTAATCCTTCTGTTGGGCAGTGAAGATTATATTTTCTCCTCACAAATGAAGATCGGTAATCGAGGCAAGGTACAAGTGGTTATACATAAGGATGCGGAGAATACTATAGACGCAAGATGTGAGTAACGATAAAGTTTGAGGGAAAATGAAAACAAGAAGGACACATTTATTTGAAATTTCTTAGACACATGACGAGGAAAGAAGGCTTGGAGAATTTGATATCCAAAGGATATAATAAGGGGAAGATAGAAAAATCGATTAATCTAGTTAACGAGTTTGTGTCAATGAATGGCAGAACAAGGAACAGACGTATTCTTAAGGGAACAAGCATTATTAGAAGTGAAAATGATAGGATGTTGTGGTGAGTCATGATGGCCCTGATCTTGAAGTGAGACAGTTGAGAAAAAGAAAAGAATATTAACTTTCTCAATTCGACGATTTTCTAATAAAATTATCGCCTGTTAATTTATCTCTTATGAAGATCGTATTTGTTTATTTTTCACTATATTTTCTTTTCTTTTTTTTTTGCTATTTAATAATTTGTTTCTCTCACGATACTTATCAGGATTCGTTCAATTTTTGTCACCGTTGTCATTTGTTTTAATCGACTAATCTTCTCATTCATTGCATTTTCTGTTTATTAATGGTTTATGGTTCATCGCTGATTTGATTTCTGAATTCTTCATTGTTTCTTCTTGTACACTTTTATAATGGATTGATTTTATTGTATGGTTTCTAATTCTGTCTTTCTTTTATCCTTTTATTTGCATCCTTCATTCTTTCTGTTTTATTTTTCTTTCTTTCTTTCCTTCTTATCTCTTCTTTCATTAGTCTTCTATTCTTCTGTCGTTCTTCTGGTAATTCCGTCTTCTACTTTTTTCTTTCTTCTTTAATTTTACGATTTTTTTTCGTCATTGTAAGGAACATACATCTTTTGTACCTTTTCTTCTTTTATTTCCTTTTTTTTTCTTTCTTATCGCATTTATTTATTTTTTTTTTTACTATTTTTCATTTGTTCTTCTTGTAATTCGATAGTCTACTTTTTCCTTCATTTATCTTACAATTTCCTTCTTCATTACTATTATTTATGGTTCAGACAGCTATCTTCCTTTTCGTATTTTCTTTTATTTCCTTCTGTTATTTTTTTCTTTCTTTCTTTATTGATGTGTTAGTTTTTCTATTTTTCTCTCGACAATTCCGTATTGCACTTTTATTCTATATCTTACGATATCCTTCTTCATTGGGATGAATGCTTGGTTCTTAAATCTTTTCGTCTTTCTTTCTTTCTTTCTTTCTTTCTTTCCAACCTTTCTTTCTTTCCAATCTTTCTTTCTTTTTGATCTATTCATTGTTATTCTTTTTCTATTATTCTGTCGTTCTTTTGGTCTTTGCATATTTCACTTTTTTCTTTCTTTATTTCTTTTAGGATTTTCTTCTCCATGGCTTTTATTGTAGTATCCTTCTTTTATAATTTTCTTCTTTCTTTCTTACTTACTTTTTTGTTAGTACTTTCTTTTTTTAATTTTTTTCATATTTTCATTCGGTTGCATTATATTACATATCTTTTAAGTTAATTTCATATTCATTTATTAAATTTTCATTCCTGTTATTGTATATTTGTTCATTCTTTAATAATTTCTTTTTCTTTTTCTTCTTTATTTTGTATCTTTATTATTTTTGATTTTCTTCTTCATTCCTTTTATCGAATACTTACTATCACGTCCTTGATAACATTTTTCTACATATATCTTTCAACTTTTTTTCATTACACGTTCTCTTTCTTTCTTTCTCTCTTTCTTTCTATATTTGTTTATTTATTTCCTTCTTTATTGAATTTTTTCATATTCTTAATGCTTCTCTTGCATTCTTTTCAGCTTCTTTATTCGTTTTTATTATATATTTTTTTATTTTTGTTTCTAAACTTTCTTTCTCATTCTTCTTCAGTTTTCTTTTATTTCATGCTCTTTATTTAGTCATCCTTCTTTCTTATATTAGGTTGGTGCAAAAATAATGACGTAATAATGTCGTTTTTTAACGTATTTTTTAACTTCAAAAAACGACATTATTACGCCATTATTTTTGCACCAACCTAATATATATATATATATATATATATATATATATATATATATATATATATATACCTCACCTCTCTTTCCATTTCTTTCGTCTTTCCTTCATCCTTTTTTAATTTCTTGAGTTGTCTCCTATTTCTTCGTTTATTCGTTTCTTTTTTTTCTTTCTTTTAGCTTCTTTTTCTCTTTCATTTTTTTCTATGTGTTTTTCGATTTTTTAGTGGGGAGATTTTTCTCCAAATTTACACATTGATTCCTTCCTTACCATCATACGTTTTATCTTTCTTCTTCGTTATTCTTCATCTCCTTTTTTTTTTTTTTGCTTTCTTCTACTCTTTCCTTCTCACTTTCTCCTTTATTTCTTTTCCCGTCATCATTTACTATCATTTTGTTGTTAATGATTCTTTTTTCCATTATTCGTCCTTTTAATTATTTCCTTTCTTTCTTCCTGATCTAAACGTTTCTTTCCTAAAATCTCCGACACAATCGCATTTTCCTCGTTTTCCTTCATTTTATTCGATTTCTCTTTTTACCAATTCTGTTTTTTTCATCTTTGAAAAATCTCTTTGCTTTACCAAATTAAAAGCTGCTTTGATGTGAATACAAAATAAAATCAAATTTAAAATATTCTCGTAAAAGCCGATCTTTTTTGTTTTGTTTTTAATAAACAAACGAAACTTAATTCATTGAAGTCAAGTTGTTACTGTACTGTATACATTTTCTCATTAATTCTTGACAAACAAAATCACTCGGACTCGCCTTTCGCCTAACTATATTCATATTGTTTTAGCGTCAAAGATTTTTCGAGGAATACAAATTTGCCATACATTCCGTTCCGTTTGTTAATTGGGTTTTTATTTGTTCCGAGAGAGTATACTAAATATATATATATATATATATATATATATATATATATATATCTTTTTTGATATCTCTCACCTACTTTCTGCATCTACACAGAAGTAATGAAAGCATATATCCAAAAATCACTCAATCTATCTATCTATCTATCTATCTATCTATCTATCTATCTATCTATCTCATTCTCTTCATATCTATCTATACATCTATCTACCACATTCTTTTCATATCTATCTATCTATCTATGCATCTATCTCATTCTCTTCATATCTATCTATCCACTAGCTACACCATTATTTTCATATCTATCTATCCATCTATCTATCTATCTATCTATCTATCTATCTATATATATATATATATATATATTTATATATATATATTTATATGCACCGTCCTATTCCTCATTCGGCGATGCATTAAATAAATCGATTGAATCCATTCATATGAATAAATCACTTGCATGTTCACTAAAAAAACTTAGTGAATATTTCATTTTGACACAAGTTACCAAAATTTAAGGTTGCACTCAAATTAAAAAACGGACTAATGTTTGCATTTTTTCAAGTATAAAGTTGACCAAATTGAATAAAGATAACCTTTTGACTAAAGGCAGCCCATAGTTCAACTTTTGTATCAAGCAAAACACCGATAAAAATAACTACATTTTTATTCTAATATAAATTTGGCTTATTCTTACCTGTTGATAAAAAGCACCAATATATTCCTTTTGTTTCAAGTATAAACCTGACAGATACTTAACTTCATATTGTAGAATACATTCGATTAATATTTACATTTCCATTTAAGTATAAAGTTATCTAAAGTTAAAATTTATCTTTTGACACAAGTATAAACTAGATCAATTTACCTTTTCATTCAAGTACATAATGGGCCAATTTACATTTGAATTTAAGAGCGTACGCATTTATTCAAAAATAAGCCAGTTCAATATTTGCATTTTCCGTTAAAATTTGGACATTAAATAACGAAATAATGGCTATATTGTTAAATTAAACAACATAACTTACCTGCATATATATATATATATATATATATATATATATATATATATATATATATATATATAAAGCTGGAATCGACGCTTTCATCCCATCAAGGAAATATAGGGGTAAGTCGTGCTCCTCCCCCTGGTTCTCCGCTGCTTGCTCAGCCGCCATCGCCCATAGGAACAACTACTTCCACCTATTCCGTAGCGACATGTCTGACTGCAATAGACGTCTCTTTGCCTCCGCCCATAACGGGTGTAAGCGTGTCCTCAACGATGCTAAGTCACTATTTGCGGCTCGGATGAATGAACGTATTGCATCTCACAAATTTGGCTCCAAAGATTATTGGCGTCTATGCAAGAGCGTATTGAACAATTGAAAACCCTCTATACCTCCTTTATTCAACCAGTTCGATGTCCTGACCTCCTCTACCGACAAGGCTGAATGCTTTGCTCGGAAATTTTCATTCAACTCGACGCTCGACTCTTCGGGTGTACCCATACCCGACATCCCTCTTAGAACTGAGGCCCTATTGAGTGGGTTAAACATAACTTCAGCTCTAGTATTGGGCGTTATCTCCAATTTAGACCCCAACAAGTCTTGTGGTGGAGACGGGATACCAGCCATTGTCTTGAAGAAATGCGCGCCTGAACTGGCGCCCGCCCTTTCTAAACTATACAACTACTGCCTCAAGGAATCTTGTTTTCCTGACTGCTGGAAGTCCTCTTCGATTGTTCTTGTCTTCAAGAACTCCGGCGACCCCTCTGACTCTTCCAACTACCGTCCTATCAGTCTCCTTCACCTCTTAGGCAAAGTCTTCGAAGCCCTAATCAATACCGAGGTGGTTAACCACCTCACATCCCATAACCTGCTCTCAGACAAGCAATATGGTTTCAGCTTTGCGCGATCTACAGCTGATGAGCTTATGGCCATCACTGAAACTGTCTACCGATCTCTTCAAAATAACGGGGAAATCCGTGCCGTGGCAATAGACATCTCCAAAACATTTGATAGGGTTTGGCTTGCCGGCCTTCTTCGCAAGCTCCAGGGTTATGGCATTACGGGTCGATTGTATAACCTAATACAATCATTCCTGTCAAACCGTGAATTGAAGGTCGTTCTCAA
>OZ010583.1:89168575-89201075 GCA_963932145.1 Acanthosepion lycidas
CCATGGAGGGTACTTCAAAGAGCAGCTTCTGTATACGTGTCATTTGCAACGTGTACATGGTTTATTACACAAACTGCCGATCCGTTGTTTGTCACTTCAGTTTTGTTTACGGATGAGGCAACATTTAGAAGAGATGAAATAACAAATCTACACAGCCGACATTTGTAGGCGGATCGGAATCGCCATGCTATAAAACAGGTGATACACGAGCATCAGTTTACGATTAACGTGTGGGTTGGAATTGTAAATGACTGTCTGGTAGGTCAATATGTTCTCTCGGCACGTCTTAAAGGAGCTGTCTACAGCGAGTTTATTTCCAACACAGTTCCAGACCTGCTAGAGGAAGTACTCCTGCTAATAAGAAGACGCATGTGGTTCATGCATGATGGGGCTCCAGTACATTTTAGTCACATTTTCACAGTGCACTGGCTGATATCTGCCATGAAAAATGGATACGTAGGTGAACACCGGTTCCGTGGCCTGCACATTCGACCGCCCTCAATCATTTGGATTTTTATCAGTGGGGCCACCTAAAACAATTGACTTAGCAGAGACGCTAAATGAATGTCATTTGGGCCTTCGAACCCATATGACACTGTGTGGCAATATTTGAAAGGGTCAGCTTGCCAATGATCTGACTGGTGCATGCTTGTGTAGAAAGAAGCGGAGGACAATTTAACATTTGTTATGAGTTGTTGAGTTGAAGAACAACGATGCTCTTTTGTTCATATGTTTATATAGAATTTTTACCTTGTTCTGGTGTCAGGAACCCCCCAAGTTTTTTCTGGTGTCAGGAACCCCCCACCAAAGATTGTAAAAGTATTTTTGGATTTAGTCTTGGATTGTAAGTTAATAACTCAAAAATAAAATATTTGCGGACAGATATTTATATGGAGATTTTCCCTTGTTTTTGAGTGGGTATCCTGCACCCAAAGTTTGTACAATTAATTTTGATTCATCCTGTATATATAAACATAGTATAAAGATTATCACTTATAACTACGATACATTTGTAAAAGGACAATATCAATATAGATAAAAGGAAAATTTAGCCGGAATTTTTCTATCACTGGTGTACTTTATCATGGCAAATGCAATGACTCTTTTGTAATAAGTATTTACAGGCAAAAGTCAAAATTTTGTTAGTTTTTCAATTTTTTTTAAATTTAAGAACTGCTCATGAATATCCATCAGGTTAGCTGAAAATCTAGATAGGTTATTGTGGATTCCGTGAATGGAATCCTGCACAAATAAATAAACAACGCCAGTAATTGAAATAGAAAAATATGTGTATTAAACGTAAGCATACAAACTTGAAATGAAGATTAGTAATCCAGGAATGCGGGTTAGTAGAAAAGTATAGGTACAAGTCTCCGTAAGTGAAGCCGTAATTATCTCTCTTTCTGGACTCTCGTATAACTCTGGGTGAACACCCGGTCCCGACGTTTTTGTCACGCTATCTCTCCATAGTATATGTATAATTTGAACGAGTCCATCTTGTGTACAAGGGGCGAGCCCCACAATAGTTATGGAAGTAAAAGAAGGAGGCACCGTGGAGTAATGGATAGAGGCTCGATTTGAGGAATCGTAGAGACGAGTTCGAATCCACTTCATTCAATTATGTCTTAATAATCTTGGGAAAAGGGATGAATCTCTCCACAATTTATTTTTAAATAGCAAGATACACCAGGTTCTATAGCGTAAGATGGCAGCTGGTGTACAGCAGAAATAAATGGCAACCTGCTGCGGGAAAAAATCTGCTTTCTCAGCCATGAGAAAGATACATGATCACCTAAGCGTGTATCACGCTTGGCACATAAATGATTGAGTAAAAAATGTTCACAAGTTTTTATATATATATATATATATATATATATATATATATATATATATATATATATATATATGTGTGTGTGTGTGTGTGTGTGTTTCTTGATACAAGCTTACGCGATCTTTCGATACATGACTGAGGAGGCAGATTTTTCCAGCAGTATGTTGCCATTTCTTTTTGCGGTAGACCAGTTTCCATACAAAGTTATAAAACCCGGCCTTTCTTCCTATTTATCTATAGCTGGGTGAAGAAGAGGGTTCATACCTTTCCCAAGGATATTAGCATGTAAGTGAATGTAATGGATTCGACTGGAATTCGAACTCTGCGCTCCGACCTTTTCGATTTTTAGCTATCACGACAATTTTAATAAACTGCTGATTTTTTTCTCAATATGTAGTCAAACAATTCAGAAGCTCGTTTGGTTTATTAATTAAAAATAAAATATTCTTTTGCTATTTCGGCATTCAGATTATTGTATAACATATTTAATTTCTTGTTCGGAATCCTTCTGCTATCTTTAAGGCAACTTTGCTTTTCCATTCTAAAAATATTCTATTTTTAAAAGGAAATAAATTTTCTAGATATCTTTTCCTTTCTGCAAAAAACAAAATGAATAAAGATTCGGAGGAAAAATATCTGGCAGATATTTACGGTGAGTGAAAATATACATAGTAATTCATAAGAATTTCTGTCTTATCACTAAAATGGATTAGTGGATTAGCTTAATCTGGGTGGAATAAATGAATATTACTGTAGTGAAAGAGCGATAACAGGTATGTGATGCCCTTAGATGTGGGGAGACGAACACGCGTTGTTGTTGGCGAGAAGTGATGGTTGGATGTGTGACTCCATTTTGTCGTCTCTACGGTGTGTGTTGGACTGTTACGTCGGACTATTGCGTGAACTGCGATTTGGCTACAAGTGTTGAAGCCGAGAAACAAGAAATCTATTGCTGTTGCTACAATCAGTTGACAGTCTTTTCTTTACCCCAACAATTAAACTATCAGTTGACTCAATGAAAATATCCTCAACGTAAATAATGCGTAGTTGCTTGATTTTCCAAAATGTCAACCATGTATATAATGGCGAAATCATATATATTATTTGAGCAGTATAAAGAGTAATCGATAACGGATTGAGTAATCAAAGAGCCGAGTTCGAATTCTAGTCGAATCCATTACATTCACTTGCTATTAACCTTGGGAAAAGTATGAATCCTCCCTTTCTTCTCCCCTCTTATGGGTAAATAGCAGGACAGAACGGGTTCTATCGCGGGTTGCATGGCAACTGGTCGACCGCAAAAAGAAATGGCAACCTACTGCAGGGAAAAAAAATCTGCTTCGTCTGTCATATATCGAAAGATATTTGATCGTCTAAGCGTGTATCACGCATGCACATAACTGACTGATGTTCGATACATGCGTTTCCGGTGTGGTATAGCTCTACTGTCCCGTTTTAAATGACGTTCGAATCCCAGCCATCAAAAAATAAGTTCCAGTATATAGCCAATAAAATATTGGCCCCAAAATTAATAACAGCCAATTTGTGATAAAAACAGAGACAGTTGAAATTACAAAGTCAGAACAAAACATAAACATCCCGAAACTAAGAATTTTTTCTCAATTGTCATCTTAGACCAATTTGTCTTGTCCAAAGAATTGATCTGGGAAATTAACTATATTGTCGACATAGAAAAAAAAAAACTCATATTATAAAGGAAATTTGCATTAACCAGGAAGAGGTTTACGCAGAAGCGACTGTCTTCTTTTTTTTTTTTTAAATTTGGATTTTGTAATGTAACTATAACAAACATTTCGATTTCATTTTTGCTTTGAAAAAGCCGGAAGACGAAACGGATCGGCAAAAAACTAAGATTTCTTTCTATTAGGTTGGTGCAAAAATAATGACGTAATAATGTCGTTTTTTGACGTTAAAAATACGTCAAAAAACGACATTATTACGTCATTATTTTTGCACCAACCTAATAACTGTCATCTTGTAGATATTTACACATATTGCTTTTAATAATACATGTTAAATGAATGATTTCAGCGCAAATATACAGAATATTTTCTTGCTCCATGTCCAGATTATTTATATAGTATACTGTGAACCAACTCAACTGTTAATTTCAGTTCTTTGGTTTCGGGCTAACGATCTGCAGTAATTAAAATCCCTATTTATGGGCTATATTTAAATTTGGCTTAAATAATTATCAATTATTATTCCGTATACAATATCTAAGTTGGATTATATATTATTCCGTATGTTTGTTCAACTAATGTGGATTAGATTTAAGTAACTACTCTTTTGTTTAGCCTTTGGTGTTGTGATGTGGTTGTAGATAGCGTTTGTTTTCTGTTCTTATCTTCATTTGCAAAGAGACTGATCTTTATCGGTTAGGTGTTATATATTTTTTCGAAAAGTGATTATCGTTATTCTCTCCTCTACTTTTCAGTTGGTGTTGTAAGCTAGTGCAGTTTTTCTTTTCTATTTTACTCTTGCTCTGCTCATGTTTGTATTTTCTTCAGGGCAGGCTGTGCTTGCTTGCCTTGGGTGTAAGTAAATCTAGTATGAGATAACCATTGAATTGAAACATGAGATGGTGATTTGAAGATTCATGTTTCATTCTGCACCGTTTCTCAGTTAACATTATTTTTTCAAAAACTTGTGGCTGTTTCTACACAATTTCTCGCTATAATTTTATCATCTTTGTGAGTAGTGTAGCGGTTAACTTTTAAAACTATTATGCACTCATCCGTAGAAACAGTAAGCGGACTACCTCTAACACACACACACACACACACACACACACTACATTTGAATATTTGGGTAACAAAATGTATTTTAAATATCTTTCGTTAAATATGACAGACAAGGAAAATTTAATTAATTTTTTTTATTTAGTTTTACCAGCGTTCGTACATCGTTCCGTTTGGTTGCATTAAAGAAGGGGGAAAATTGTCCATACTGCTAACTGAGCCAAGTGCTTTCGGTCATGTATTTCGCCTTGTTCAAGGGGGTTTCTTTAGGTGTTTTTTTTTTTAATTTCTCTTTATGTTATAACTGTTTAAGATGTATTTTTTGTGTTATTTTGAATACTAGTGAGAACGTTTATTCTGAGCCTTCAGGTGTTGATCGGGGTGGATTTCAACTGAGGGTCTTTCTATTTTTTTTCAAAAACTTTCAATACACCATTCCCGCTGTTAAATAGCGTGAAGATGATTAGAGGAGAAGAGCTGTTTAATATATAGCCTCTCTTCTAGCGAGATATTTCCACTAATATTATTTATATAGAATTCTAGTGTTTTCGACCAGCTTATTCCGTAAGGGTTCCCGTAAATTGTGGATAGCTAGATGTTTTTGTTTATAGAACTTTGATCAGATAAGCGACATGTGATCCGTCTACACAAGGAGGCAGTAGTATTTTCGATAAATGTATTTTATGCATGACAAGAAACACAATCGTGTACTGGGCAATGAGATTGATACAGTATTGGTCATCGCTAGTCTGGATTTGATTGATTTTTTTTTTTACGGGGGAAAACAAGGTTTGCGGTTTTTCCTTTTCTGTAATATGTTGTAAGTTTTACATGTTTTCGGGACCGTTAGGTTTAGAAATATATTTGTCTCTGTGTGTGTGTGTTTGTGTAAGACTATTTGTATTCGATTATTTATGCTATTGTGGACGCTTCTTAGAGAATTTAAAGACCTGACATCGATCATTTTCATGCAGATGATGCAGTATCTATCTATATTTCTGATATGAGTTATTTTAATTATTTACAGTATGTCCATTGTTCTGAATATTGTCCTCAACTTTGTTTTCATATCCATAACGTTTTGGTCTTTGTACGCTCCGGGTTTCTTCAGGTGATTAGAATTTCGAACAGAATTATAACTGATTTTAAATCATTGTTATAACCTGTGGAGAAAATGATGCATTTCAATATTACTCAAAGATCGTGCCGAAATAACCTCCATCTTCTGGCTTTCTCCTTCTATATTTCGGACCATTCCCGTGTTCAAATTTAAATTTAAATTAAATCAAAGGAGTGAAAATTTTAGTGGGTTGTTTGTGCAAAATCAGCTTGCTCTGATCTCTTTGATATGTACTTGATGCAAAACTTGATTGAAAGAATTAATCAGGAGATTTCAACAATAATATGACAGGTGAACTGTTGCAAAAAATATGTATTGTTAGGCACTTCCCACTGATTGGTGATTTCTTGCTCAACTTCACAACCATATTGTTTGTTTTGATCGTGCCGATGTGACCTTGATCTTCTGGATTTCTCCTTCAATATTTTGGATAGGAGTCATTCCCTTTTTCAAATTTAATTTTAATTTAAATCAAAGGGAAAACATTTTGAGTTGATGGTTTGTGCCTACCCGGAGAACTCCTTCGATCAAATATAATTATCTAAATACCTAAGAGTCAGTCTCTTGTTCAAATTTAAATTTAATTTATATCAAAGAGAAAATATCAATGGGGTTTTGTACTCTCCGCTCTCCCGCTTTGATCAAAATGAAATATACTGATCCAAGTATCCTGGGTAATTTAGTTTCAGAATATATATGGTTATGAGTTCGATAACAAAAAAAAAAAAAAAAGACTGAAAGAGGCAACAAATATATATATATATATATATATATATATATATATATATATATATATATATATATATATATATATAGATGGTGAAGTAAGGATTTCTCTAGCTATTTGGGGGTTTAATCAAATATGTCAAACAGAAACAACTAACCGAATGGATGCAGGCAAGTGATGAAGACGATATAAGGCCATGTTAATATCTATGACATAGTGTTGATAGCGGACACCAAAAAGAAAACTAAAGCAATTCCTCGACAAGAATAATTGAACATCAAATGTAGGAAGACAGAATATATGGGGGTAGGAAAAGGGAATAGCCAAAAATGCCGGCAATGGAGATGCCAAAATCAGTGAACTGTGGAAACGGCAACGAAAAAATCTGAATTGGAATAGCGAAAATGCCTCCGAAAAGCTAAGCAAACTATTAATAAATTAGAAATTGTGGTTAGAAACAAAGAAAAAAGTCTCAACTCGTTATGTCATATCAGCCTTCCCTTATATGCTGGACAATCTCCTCCAGATGAAGAAGAGACTTGATGAAACAGTAATGTGGTTCTCCAGGAGGATACTGAGAATACCATGAAGTGAACATCTGAGTAACGAGTGTATTTTAAGGAAAACTGAAGAAAAGGATACATATATATAGAAGCAGAAAAAACACAGTTGAATTTGTTAAGACATATAATAAAGAAACAGAGCTTGGGAAATTTGACACTCACAAGGCAGAAGGGACGGAAGGAATCAGCGAGTACCCTCCCCTAATAAGCTTGTGTAAATGCATGGCAAAAGAGAGATTACGAAAAGACAAACCATACTAAGAGCTACAGAGCATAGGAAGAGGTGGAGAGCCATGATCAGCCAAGTTTTGACAGTACCTAGAAGAACAATATGCGATAATGTACCACAGAAAATATTTATATAGCCTATATATTTTCGGATTTAGAAATAATGTTTTATGCTGTATATAATAGTTTGTTTGAATGTAGATATACGGCAGCCCCTGAATAAGATATTATCATTATTTTTTTCTTCAAAATGGCTGCCTGAAACACACATGATATAATTCTTATAAAAATGTATGTGTACCCTATTTAGCTTACCAACAAAGTTTAGTTATTATCAATGTAATTGTAAAGACATTGACTTGTGTAATAAAACTGACTCGTTGTATTTGCAAAACAAATGCAACGATGAATAACACCGAAATCGAAAAGCAAATGAAGATGCGATAGAATATAAAAATGTAAAAAATTTAAGTGATATGTAAAAGAATGGAGACTACAAGAAAATAAGAAAAGAGAAGAAAACGAAACGGAGGAAGATCTGACATTATTGGATAGTTAATGAAAAACACAAAACGATTGAAAAGACGCAGTGAACAAGAAAAGGATAACGAAAAGATAAAATCTAGAAATAAAGAAAAGAAATGGGAGTGGACATTTAAGATTCTAGTAGTGTCGACTTGTTTCCATTGGCTGAAAGCCAAACTTCATGTCCAACTTCGTCAGAGCGCTCTACAGACGATTTGGGTTGTTAGAGAAGAGAAAAAGACGTGCGGCTGGTATTGTGTGATACAAGCTTTACCTCTTGCCGGGCCATAATTAGATAGCGTTATTCACACTGTTTCTTTCGACCGGATTTGCTTAATTAGAAGACAGTTTTGGACAAGACAGCGAATGGCCATTAAAGGCAGCATCATCTGTGGATGAAGCATCATGACACATAGACAACTCAAACATATGGGTCCTGTATATTCAGTTTGTTCTATGTATCTGTGTATTTGTCTGTTTACTCTATAATATAAAGCTGCAATTTAACTAACTGGTATGCTGTAATGGATAGACTTATATCATTGCAATAACCTGACTGTATTGAAATACCTTTCAAAATATTAGGTTGGTGCAAAAATAATGACGTAATAATGTCGTTTTTTGACGTATTTTTAACGTCAAAAAACGACATTATTACGTCATTATTTTTGCACCAACCTAATATATAGGCTTCTTTCAATTCAATACTTCACTCTATCCAAAATAAGTTTTTAGTTCATGTACACTACCCTTAGTTAGATAACCCTCTCCAAAATTCCTTCTTTCTTTTTTTCCTCCTTTCCTATCTATCTATCTATCTATCTATCTATCTATCTATCTATCTATGTACATTGCTTACGAGGTAGCGAACTACCTGTTTCACTCCTCAATGCGATAGAATCTTTCTATTAATAACTTTCTCACTTCTCTCGGTTCAGAAATAAATTTATATGTATCAACACACACACAGACACACACACATATGATAAAATATACTTTTAAGTTATGCTTATGGTTTAAATTGCTCAATATCAGGGAAAGAGCATATATAAATATAAAAATGGACATTGAAGTAAACACCCAGAGACTACAGTCGGTTTCATGCTAAACGCAATCGTGATGGCCTTATTACTGCATCTAGCAGGAAAAAGACTGTCGCTTCTGTTTGTTGACTTTAATGTCCACTTTTATATTTATACATAAACGTGTTCTGTCTGAAATTAACGGAACTAGTGTCACAAACAACTTATTTCAATTTCAAACAATAAACTACGTGGTTTCCCCTTCAAAATAATTCCGCTTGAGTCTAATGCACACTTCCATCCGGCTCTGTCACGCTGAAAGCATTCTTCTTGGATGTCCCTCAATTCCGTCGTTATGATTTCCTCGACGACATCAAACGGGCCTACTTGATGATCCACTTGAGCTTGGGAATAGTAAAAATGTCACAGGGGACAATATCAGCTGAATAAGGAGATTGTTAAGGAAATTGTACGTTGAGGTACTTCTCAGCCAGAGACTGTAGAATACTCAAAACGCTGTGCGCATGCGCATTGCTATTGTAAAGGAGCTAAGATTTGTCCTGCCAAAAAAGCACGAGAAAAATGCATTGGTTGAAGAAAACTATGATTGCATTTATATACTCCCAATATCATGATAACCCATATGATTATCACTCCTTTATATATATATATATATATATATATATATATATAATAGGCGATCAGCACTACCTTGGTTTCGATCTTTAAAGATATCGATATATTGAAAGCAAGCGAGTGTTATTGGCTTATTTACTATTTTTTTTTAATTCAAAAGGTCTGCCTGTTAAAATTTTGTTACATGTATATTGATCAATTGTAATACTACTGTTTCATGATCTAATGCAACCAATAACTTTTTCATAATTATATATATATATATATGTGTGTGTGTGTGTGTGTGTATGCGCGCGTGCCTGCACGCGCGTGTGTATATTTAACCAAACATAATTGAATGAAAATGTACCGACAATATATATATATATATATATATATATATATATATATATATATATATATATATGTGTGTGTGTGTGTGTGTGTGTATGTATGTATGTATGTATGTGTGTGTGTGACACTGAATATTGTTACATTATCTTTGACACTATATGATACTAATACACAAAATTATTTTTCCCTTTTTTTTATATACTTTCAAATATCAATACAGATTTCTTCTTCTTCTTCTCCTCCTCCTTCTTCTTCTTCTTCTCCTCCTCCTCCTTCTTCTTCTTCTTCTTCTTCTTCTTCTTCTTCTTCTATTACTATAACTTTTGATACATCTACACACATTTCCTATTTCTCTTCTTTTTCTTCTTTTCGCTTTTTTTAATTATATTTCATCTCTTTTCTATACTCATTAAATATTTCCCTTTCTGTGCGTGGCCGAAAAACTGATGAAAAATTTCGCTCGCCTTTTTCTGATCTCCTCCATACATGTCTTTTATTTTTTTTAGTTCTATCTTCCATTCTTCACATAGTCAATAATTTTGCTACACCTTATCACGAAATCAAAAATTGTAAGAGAAATAACAAAATTGCATTTCTTCCTGTTTCTTTTCTCTTTTCACGTTTTACCCCCCCTCTCTCTCTCTCTCTCTCTCTCTCTCTCTCTCTCTCTCTCTCTCTACGAAAAGCAACTCTCTTTCCCCCTCCCTTTTCTCTCTCGTCAATAAAGATAAGAATTCACTTTTAGGATAAAATTTAATTTACAAACACCATCCTATCTTATTGCAAATCCCATTTGCCAATCTTTGCGAATCTTTCTAAAAACAACACAGAAAAGCGTTTAGTTTCGATTTTTAATTATTGCGTATTTTTCTTGCTTTTGACTATATATATATATATATATATATATATATATATATATGTGTGTGTGTGTGTGTGTGTGTGTGTGTGTGTGTGTGTGTGCATTACAAATGTTTGATTCTGACGTCGCACTGCGAAATCACTAAAGATCTCGACTGTAAATGATACACGTGAGAATAAGTTTTCGTAATATCAATCTCTTAAAAACATTGGCTCTTAGTATTTGGTCACTATTCTTTCGACTGTTTCATGCCTTTTAATAATGAAAATGAAATTAAGAGTAATAATTTTATTCAGGATGATCTCTCTGCCGTTTCGCTTTCATGTCATCGTCGATCAGGCCGCTCCACAATTTCCAGTCTTTCGTATCTCAAAGTAGAGTGTGTCATTTTGCTATCTATCCTAAACACTGAACTTAAATTTTCAACTTGATTGATTTCTGTGTTTCCATTTCGTAGTTCGCATCTTGTTGTGTTCCTTTCGCTGACGTCCAAACATTCAGTCTTTTTACAACTGATGATTTATCCTTTCTTCTTGCATTTTTCCCTTTCTACCTTCTGTAGGTGTTACTCTAGTTGTCTTACTGTTTCTCCAATCAATACTGTGTATATACTCGGTATATCAAGCGATATTGCGATGGTGACCCCAAAAAGCAATTTTTATTCTTTTTACTTAAAATTATTTCTAGTGGAGTAACGGATAGCGGACCGATTTAAAGAATCGGAAACTCGAATTCTAGTCGGATTCATTACATCTACTAATACTCTCAGGAAAGGGTATGAATCCTCTTTTTGCTGTAGGTAAATAGCCGGACAGACTACGTTCGATAGCCTTGGGTTGCAACCGGTCTAGGTATAGGTAACTCTTAATTCAAAACCCGGCCTGCAACTACATTACATATAGTACCCCTGCGGATGAAGTACATGTAGTACCTTTACGACCCTGACGGATGACTGGATTCACAATCGCTTCCTTGTCAATGCATTTAATTCAGGGATAAATATTAATTATTTAGGGTGAAAATTGTCCAAGAAAATTTCATATAAAAGTGATCAGATTACGGTCTTAATCATCCAGTCTCCAAGAAAAAAAATATATATATACAATTTTCCCGAGGAAAAAAAATGTATATACAATATGATAAAGTTAATTGTTAATCCGTATGAATGATTCAAGGGAGTAAACAGAGCAAGTAATTAATTAACAAATCGAAGACTTCAGAATGTCACAGTAATATTTTATTTCGAAAAATCGATAACTCGATTTTTCTTCCTCAGGCCTAGCGGTTTCAAAACAACGAATGGATTCAAAAATTCTTCCAGGTATAATCCGAAAAATGAAAAACAAGATAATGTTTTAAGATAGTTCCTCAAAGTAGGAAGTGTGGGGGGAGAGGTATATGATTCTAGGAGATGCGATAGTAGTACCTTTGACCTCTTGTTCACCAGACAACAGTAGGGGGTGGAGATGATTCTTCAAGAATGGAACAAAGAAAAAAAGAAAAAGGAAAAAGAAAGGAACAGGACAAAGGAAAAGAGAACCAGAGAACGTACAAAAATCCCTATACCTATACACACACACCAACACACACACAGATACCATATTTTTCGTCTTACAAGACTTACATATTTTTTTTTTAATTACCCTGAAAAATACGTGTGCGTCTTCCAAAACGAATGTAAGGCAACGCCCAGACTCAAGTAACCGTGGACGGTCACCTAATTGGACTAACTGATAGGGACGTGGATTTATATATTGAATTATTAAACTATAACGTTATCTAGCTAATGAATCCAGCAGTGAAGAGTTCTTGAGATTTGAGGATTAACAACATTTCTTTGATTGTTTTACATTTTCACATGCATATTTCTTAAAAATTCTTAATTCATTTTTATGAAAATAAAACCACCCTTGGATAATGAAAAACATATAGTATATTTACTGACTACCAACAAGTATGCCATTGCGATACAAACAAAATCGGGCGAGTGATTAATGCAAACAATACGTAGCCCCAGTATGTGAGGGACGCATGGTGAATGTGTTGTTGTATGTTTTTTACATTGAAATTTCTTTCCAATAGTAGGGTGCGTCTTCTATGCCGCAGCGTCTTGTAAGCCAGAAAATTCGGCTTACATATATATATATATATATATATATATATATATATATATATATATATATATATATATATATAAGTATACGAATTTAATTTCTGTGGCTCAGATTTATTATCATATTTTTGCTTAGATATGTAAAACGTGCTTACGTACGACGCTCTTTATGTGCTTCTTTTTATTTGAGATATTGCAAGGGTAACACAAAAGGCGAGAGACAGATAAATCGAGAATGAGGTGTCTATGTGAGCCATTTATTTGAAAAAGAGATAGAGATCAAAACTGGGTAAAAGATATATTGCCGCCATGTTTATATCAAACCGTGATGTTACTCTCTTGTTCATAATATCGAGTTTCTTTGCGTTAAGTCATAAATTTTCACGAGGAAATAGCCAAAAAAGAAAGAAAGACCCGAAGCGAATCGATCGAACGTTGATAGGAATATTTGAAAGGTACTTGGAACTTGAGCTCGGCAATTTGTATTTTTTTCTTATTTCTGAAAAGGAATTTATTTTATCTTATCAATTTAATTCATGTGTTTGTTGTTCGTTCTTTTATTGGACTTCGTATCGTGTAATGTTCTTAGAAATCCTTTGCGTATTCGTATATTTCCCAATTGACATAATCAAATTGTCTTTCTTGATCATGTCAGCCTCTCTTCCGACATATCTATCAAACTTAATTATTCTTTTGAATAACATTTCAGGCTGGTATATTTTGCATTCTTTTCCTTCCGGTTGTGTTTCAAGCGACCGAAGATATTATTTGCCCAAGCTTGCTATGTCATTGTCCTTCAATCTGAGTATTTAGAATATCTATCAACACACACACATATATATATATATATATATATATATATATATATATATATATATATATATATATATATATATATAAAGAGAGAGAGATATATAAGTATAGCTAAAGACGATTGACAAGGTATTGGGATTAGGCTATATATTTAAGTTTTCTGGGCATAAGGTGTGTAAAAATATAGCTCATTGTGATCGTATTCATAGCTGACATTACTGAGTGTTGGCTTTTTCGTTTTTATTATGAGTGCTTCCATTCTTTGTAGTCTTTAATAAAAATATGAATGAGGCTATTATTTTGCGGGTGAGGAACTTGGTAGGCTTCCGTGTAAGTTTAAATAAGTCCTAATTGAGCTATATATATAGTTTTATATATATAGAAATATATATATATATATGTGTGTGTGTGTGCGTGTGTGTGTGTGTGAAAAATATATAGAAAATAGGAAAGAACTCATTAGGTAAATAATCCAAGTTTTCGGCTCTTGTTTTGAAACATGAGAACTCTTATGTAGCGTGTTGGAATCATATTTTTAAATAAATAATTATATATATGTATATATATATATATATATATATATATATATATATATATATATATACACACACAAGTCATAGACATTTTAGGAGATTTGAATACTTTCTCATAATCATTCATTGAGTCTAGAAGAAGAATCCAGTGGATGACCGTTTCGTTCTTTTTGGGAATCATCAGCATGCGCTACTGAGATTGAAACTCGGACCGTGACGTTTCAACGCAAGCGTCATACCACTAATGACGGTGAGGAAAATATCTATACTCAGTATAGTACAGCTATTCCTTATATATATATATATATATATATATATATATATATATATATATATATATATATATATATATATATCCGAACCGGTAAATATAGGTATGTATACGAGCGAACAATCTTATACAAATAAGAAATACTGCTCAGTTTAACAAATAGAGCTGTGTAATATAAATATTAAGGAATATACATATATTACATTAATTGCACAACTCCTAGTTTCATGCCGAAGCAATTTTCAAGTGCTGGAAATGTTATATTTAATTTCATTTATATTTTGTGTTGACATTTAAAAGATATTTTGATTTACCCAAGATATATTATCGTTGGGGTTGAATATTATTAGAGTTAAGATATTTAAATGAATTGTAGTTTAATTTTGAATTTGAAATTTAGCCCATATTATCATTTAAGATTGAAAATAAATATTGGAAATAAGAAATATAATTTCTATAATTAGGGAAACGCTGGTTTTGAAAACGTAAATAAATAAAAAAAAAAAAAAAACAGGCGTTGGGAAATCAAGGGAGGCAACTTGATAATTTTTCAAAAATTCAAGAGAGTAATTAATAATCATATTAATAAAATTAAACTAAGAACAAAGTATGCCGTGACAAAATAATATAAAATAATATAAAAAATAAACTACTACTACGACCATTAATAATAATAATAATAATAATAATAATAATAATAATAATAATAATAATATATCAGTAAAAGAAAATGATTTAAAATAAAATAATAATAAAGTAAAATGAAATAAGAGCCTTATATAGGAACGTATAAATATGTTAATAAAGATGTTAAATTGCTTAAATGAATTGTAGTTGGGTACCTCGATGTGGTGTTTGTGTTAGACAGCTTGTCTTGCTAGATCATTTACGACTAAGTAGTGAGTTCGATCCTCACTGGGTACCCTCCACACTTAGAGCTTAGAAAATCACATTGTTGGGAACTTCGAGGTGGTGTAATGTTTAGCAAGCTTGTCTCGCTAGAACAATTACGAATGAGTAGTGAGTTCGATCCTCACTGGGTGCCCCTTACTTTCGGCCTTGTGCCACATCCAAGCTACCCTTGGAAAATCACTAAATGAATTGTAGTTGATTCTGAATTTGAAGTTCAGCCCAGATTAACATTTAAGATTGAAAGTAAAGTTGGAAATATTAATTCTAATTTAGAGAGACACTGGTTTAAATACTAGAAGAGGTGTCATAAATTCAAGAGGAGTAACCCTATATTTTATCGGGGAATCAATAGAGTAATTAATAATATGTTATCAATATTAATATTCCTAAAATATTAAAAGTAGTGATATCAATAATAATAATTACATATGTCGTGATAAATTACGATAAGTTAAAATAAAATGAAATAAAAGCTATATATAGGAACTTGTATATATGCAAATAAGTAGATAAATAAATAAATGAATAAATAAAGAAAATAAATGAATAATTAAATAAAAATAATGAATTCAAATACATGAGAGAATAAACACGTTTTAAAGTAAGGCTAAAGATGAAAGAAAGGGTCAGCATACAAAATAAAAAATGTTATATACTAAAAATGGTAGTGACAAGATAAT
This sequence comes from Acanthosepion lycidas, assembly GCA_963932145.1. Classification (NCBI taxonomy): domain Eukaryota; kingdom Metazoa; phylum Mollusca; class Cephalopoda; order Sepiida; family Sepiidae; genus Acanthosepion; species Acanthosepion lycidas. The sequence goes on from OZ010583.1 coordinate 89,184,504, forward strand.
GGAAAATGGAATAGCAAAAATTTTAAATCCTTATCCTCTAAAATTACCAATAGTTTTACAATAAATGTAGCAAGACAGAAAAGTAAAAAAAAAAAACATTAATATCGATACTAGTGAATGTGGTCGCTTAGTCCGGTTAGACGATATTAATCTTGGTCAACGTGTTTCAGTAGGAATTTGGATCTATGTAGATAGGGACTAAACAACTCACTTAAGATTTAAAATTTTTTTCAAAATTATTAATTTTTCAGAGAGACATAAGTTACATTTTTTGCCTTTCCTGAGGCTTAGATTTCGCTACTAATTTCCAGGTGATAATTTTTTTTTGTTTTTTTTTTATTCTCGCTTTTTAGCTTCTAGAAAAATTTCGAGAGAGCAGTGGTGTTTCGATATTTGATATTGCCAAATGTCATTCTGTGGTGGTTAAAGCGCGATTTCCAATTGTTTTCCGTAGAGCCCACATAAAACTTGATCTCGCCTACATGTTTGATATATATATATATATATATATATATATATATATATATATATATATATATATATAATTGTAACTAAATACACAGACATGTTAAAATACTAAAAATAAAATTTGATGACAGGCATATTCCTTTTTTATTTTTCTAACAGGACAATTAAATCGTTACTTCTAGAATTTGCCAACATATAATTCTGAATTAAATACTTGGGCCGAGCACTGTGTACTTGGATGCTGTGCTAACGGGCGAGCAATAACTGATCTGTACTAAAAATCAAATAAGAACTAGACGAGTTTGGTTCATTTTCTACGGTTTATCAACCTTCTGCAGAAATTGTTTCAGATGGTGAGAATATTTTTTTACATAATAATAATTTAGTAATACATGTCTTACTAATTAATTCATAACTGGCTGGAGAACTGGTGGGTTCATGCCTTTCCCAATGGTATCTGCGCGTAGGTGAATCTAACGAACCCCACTGGAATTGGAACTCAGTTCTCCGATTAACAATTTGAAGCCATTATCTATTACACCACCCGCACATCCAAGTTTGCAAAAGCTGGTATTTCCAAGCGGCCATCCATCTAGTTAGTGACCAAGCTCTATGTTCCTTAACTTTGTTGATAGTACGGGAAGTAGGAACTAGACTAGATATGTTTAGACATGGGCAGTAAAACGAGAACAGTCTACTCCTGTAGATTAAATAAAGGGTTCAGTTTAGAAAACCCTGTAGGCAATCGATATACACCTGATAGAAGCCAGGGGCAGAACGGCCGACTCGTTGTGATAAAAACAAGAAAGATGGTGATAATCGTTTGAATGTAAATAACGTAAATGATAGATTTGATTTGTTTATTAAAACGGCATATCAAGCCCCTATGGATAATTTAATACCAAAATTTAATTTTGTGGGTGTTTTGAAGTAATAAAAATATGATAAATGCTATTTTGTTTCACAATTGAATACATGGTATATGAGACTCTGTTTGTATACATATACATGTCTGTGTAGTCAAAATTTACAAGAGGCGGTGATATGTGTGTTTTATGTTGTAGTTTTGATGAAGTTATATTTTGGAATAACATTTGATTTTATAAGAAATTGTAGGGTATTATTTGGATTAATATTATGAAAGAATTCTTTCACTTTTGTTGTTTGATTTTATTTAGCGGCATATCAACAGCTATTGGTTATTTAATGCCAAAATGTAAATATTTTGAGTACAATTTTATGGCTACAACTAAATATAATTTGAACGTAATTGTATGCCTTCAGCTACAGTAAAATGTATTGTTGGTAATTCTAATATAAAACTCTTGTTGTTAAATTTACTATAAATAAGTATTGTTGGTAGTTTTACTCTCCATAGATATTGTTGGTACTTTTTTTAATACAAAACTGTATTGCCAGTAATTTTATTATAAAAATATGTTTTTATATTTTGTTTTGCTTTTGTTTGGTGATATATTTCCCAATAGCTGGGACCCTAAGGTTCTACCACCTTGTGTCAGGGTGTCCCTGGGAACAACAATTAAGAGGGGGTTTCACGCTCCTCAAAACTTCCAATCTTCAGACCAGAGGCCTTGTTATACTATGTAGTATACCGTCATACAAAGGATTTGTAAATAATTAATCATCAAGTTATTCATTATAAGTAAAATTCCTTTCTATTATTCAAATAACACCACGTATTATTTTTAATAGTCCTTTGTCTTGGGAAAAAGGATATAAGTAAGAGTACTGAACATTTGAGTAAGTAGGTAAGTTTTCAAGAAATGGTAATAAAAAATATACACTTATATGACCAGAAAGTGTCAGTAGAAATTCCCAGAGGACAAAAAACAGCTACGAGAAACCGGCACTCCCATGTCATATTGAATCGATGGGGGCTGACGAAAGGGGCGGGGTTGTGCTAGGGTTGGTAGAACAGGGATCAGGAGGGATGACAAAATGATAAAGCTTATTAATAACTACAAAGGATAGCAAGTTGTGGAAAGCCATGACTTCCCACATCCAGAAGAGGCACGGCAAATGCAAGCAGAAAATTGTGTAAGTGTTTAAAGAACTGATCGATTAAATTCTCTCTGTATACTTCATATGGCGGTGTAAGTAGATCTGTAGAAGGAGTGTTGGACATTTATTTGCTGAAGATTTCTGCTAAACTTTACAGCTGTTTCCTTTGCTGAATCATGTTGTACAGCACCTTGGAGGAAACGAAAAAAGCATGCACTTAAGTAAACTTATTTCTTTCAAATCCGCGTCTTAACACCCCAACTGCTTACATTAGATCTCTGAATTAATTCTAACTTGGTGACAGCAGGGGATGTATAGTAACCATATTTCATCAGCTGCCACAAAATTCTGAAATGTGTTCACGGAGGTGTAGAGCAATAGAGGGATCCAATATGGTTTTATGGATTAACTGCTATCAACGCACGAGAAATCCACTTCCCAAGTTAAGTTCTATTACTGTTAGGATGGAACATTGAGAATGTGAAATCTACATCCTTGTGCAACTTAACTGAAACAAAACGAATAATTCCGTTATTATTTACTTTTTTCTCGTATTTTTCCAGTGAAACATGACCCAGTACACATGTATGTCCATTCCACAAAGAGAGTTTCTGTTCCAGTCTATAGTAATATGATTTTCTCACTGGTAAGGCATGCCAGTGTGTTCGTGCAGCGTTACAATTTTGTACGCTTCCTTGGAGTAACGTTCATCGCAGCCAATGGCCGTAGGACAACTAATCGACATTCGAGACAATAGTGTCTGGGCGTAATGAAAATCTGATCCAATCACGGATGACGTAATATTTTTCACGGCTAAATTCCATCATAGATCCCGAAAATAGATTCATATTACTGCACACCACTTCAAATGATCTAATCTGAGGGAAAAAATAGAAATCGATTACACCCTGTCACTTCAGTGGGCCTACAACTGAGTGTATAGTGAAAGAAAGGAAACTAATGCGGTTGTTTCAATTAATTTGAACAAGGGTATATTTGGCAGATAATTCTTCAACCGTCACAGACATGAGCAGACCACTGTTAAACTTAAATGACCGCTTGATCGTAGCTTATCTGCTTAAACTGAATAAATCAATTCATTTCCAAACAGCCATTAGCAGTTCATTTGGTTTGAGAATCGATTAAACTTACACCTCAATTGTCCTCTCATCCTGCAGCCTTAAGAACATTTAAATTCATTGATATTTTGATTTTTTACGGCTTATCAATCCTTTGCAGGTTATTTAAAGACAGTAAATTTGTTTTACATTGTACGAAGATTTTTACAAGCCGTACTAATTAACCCATAGCTGGGAGTGGAGGATAAGTGAATTCATACCTTTTTCAAGGGTATTTGCGAGTAAGTGATTATGACAAACCGGACAGGAATTGGAACTCGTTACATCACCGGCACATACAAGCATACAACATCTGGCATTCCTGAGCAGTCACCCATCAAGATACTGATCAGGCTTGACGTTGCTTATATTCGCTGATCGTACGAAAATCGGTGTTTCAATGTTATATGACCATGCGGCATTTATGGGCCTCATGAATTCTTGCGAAATGTCTGTTTAAAATGAATCAGTTTTAGCAAAGTTGAAATGTATTGTGACGATGGAACTCATTATTTTAGCTTTTTATTTTTTTTAATAAGAAAAAGTCTTAACATTTAGACATCTTAGAATAGTTAATATACCTTTTAGGTTTTAGGCATAACTAATATGAGGCCCTGATATATATATATATATATATATATATATATATATATATATATATATATACATACATATATATATATATACACACACGCACACACACACTCACAAACATATATACATGAATGTAAGATATCACACATTGTCTGCTGGTGTTAATAAAATAGTTCTCTCTGTAATATAAGAGTGTTATTAAGTATATATTATTAAACGCACATATTATTTGTAACCGGAAGCACGATTGGGACTTTTATGCACAGCGCATTCTCCAAATGCTAAGTACTACAAAATTCCAAACCCTAAAACATGAAGAAGCCAGCAGCTTTGTGAATATAGCAATAAAAATGAGGACAACAGTCCAAACGATGTAAATAATGTGGGTTTCTCTCTAGGAAGTTAGGTAGCAAGATGTAAGGGGTGATGTTATCACAGAAATTATCTGGCAGCCATGACTATGTTCCCTGCTTGTGTGGCATGCTGCAGAGTACTGTTGCCAGTCAATTTTTTTTTGTTTTTTGTTTTTTTTATTTTCGGCAGCCACCCTTTTGAACCAGGGCAACACTACCACCTTAAGGTTTTTGATGTAGATCTAAATGTTGAGTCTGGGGCCCTGTGAGAAGATAAATGGAAGTATGATGTCTCCATTACTCCAAACACCTTCGTAATCACCATTAGACTCATCCAACTATTTCCGAATCCTTTACACTGTGAATTACTTTGGAATGTTCGTATTGGAGCCAAGCAATACAGCATGCCATTTCCAAATTTCTGATGGAGTGAATTGGGTCATGGTGCTCTTTTCATTGCAGACGGGGTGCCTAACTGATCTTACTAACCAGTGAAATCGACAAAATTGAAATAAAACAATGCGCATGCGCGAAATTAAAAATACAAAATAGCGACAATTTATTCCTCGCATCCTGTAGGCTTTTTTGTCTTTATTTTTTAATACATTAAGTTTTCCATGATGTGACTGATGGGAGCAAAGGTGAATCTATTAAATAAAAATAGACGTAAAATTATTCAGACGAAAATAAATCTGTGTTATTATGGACCCCTCCAAACCCCAAAATATGAGCGGCTGCTGTATTTTGCCGATAAACAGAATCAAGAAACTCACTCGTTACTAGCGAGGAAGGGACGGAAATCAATTTTGCAGTGAGGTCATATAAAAGGGTGGTTCAAACAAGATAAATAGAGAGGATAAAAAACTGGAGCATAAAAAAAAGAGAAAATCTGAACGAGACTGGGAACGACACTCAAGTTAACAAGGCAAACACAAAGGGACCAGCTTAATCAATGGTGGATTCCACTAGGAATCCGTGCCGTTGTGCCCAGTGGAGACTAGAATAAGAAAATATTGGCCCGATTCACGCGAACCAGGTTCGTAACTCGGACCTCTTGTTGAAATCTGCCAAAATCAATCGCTTTCTAACAGTTGTGATCTTGAGCTAATGCCCAAGGTATCCAATCAGATCCACCCACACCACTATTCTTGCCATGGCTAGAAGCGTGAGAAACACAAACTGATTCACCTCAGACCAAGTGGGTGATATTATCACAGACGTACGCGAGATCGATAGACGCAAGTTGTTCTCGAACGGTACGATTCATAATCACAGTGACATGGTCCCAAAACGGGCGCACCAGCTTACCGTTGATGAAGGTGTGAAAATGGCGACAATCGGGTAGGTCTGCCAAGTAAGCCGTGAAACCGCGGTAATTTGCCGCTGGCGACCAGGACCAAAAAGAGCATAATCCATCCGCCGACAAGCTGAGCGGGTCCAACACGAAAACCTCCACTAATATCCGATATAATGCTCTCTACTAGAGTGTGAAAGATCACTGGACCGAGGAGTAACACGTATGTCTTGACCCTCCCTGAGGAAGGTCCTCTGTCTCTGAGGCTAACCACTGATGACGATACTCAAGCCCGCGATGGAAAAGAGTGATGGTAAGGCTAGGGACGGCAACCCTAACACTCCTCATCTACAGATGCTCCTTTGTCAACGTGCAACATAGGAAAAGCAGTCTTGAGAGGTGTTAATGACTCGCTAAATGCGACATTCTGAGCGCACTTTGAAACGGACGCTGGATCCAAGCCACAATGCAGACCATAAGGCAATCGCAGGAGGGAGAAGAGATAGTGCTCGAGTGCTTTCAGTCGATCCTTACGCGGTACAAAGGATAAGGGGAAATATATACACAGTACACAGCTCAGTCCTCTCCTTCAAGGACAAAGGCGTTCGGAGATAAATCTGGGCAGGTTTTCTTAACCTTACTTGTACCTCCAATCAATTCTTCTCTGTCTGAAGATCCGGACTGAACCATACTCTAAGAATGCGAACGGGACACCCAGAAACGCCCAAACCAAGAACTTAAATGCAACCAGGAAGACGTGACGTTTAATCTTGGCCTTCGTAATTTTCTCGTAAGGTTCATGTGCCTTCTGTACCTGAGTGTCTCTACAGCACGACACGAAAAAGAAACAAAATCAAGTACCTAGGTCGAGGGACAAATGGCCAGGGGGGCATAGAAACTGGAACTTATAGGACGGTTCTAACTATATATATATATATATATGATGGACTCTCGCATCGAGTTCGATATATGAGGTTCCGACGACCACGAACTAATTATCTGCATAAGTATGATGGGCATGACTTTTGAGACCGGCTCGAGAATTGCACAAAAGACAACACTACAGGAGAATGCATTGTATCTAAGTGAATCAGGAATACTGTTAGCCGTTTTATTTTTTCTTTCATGTTTCACGTAGTCAATTAATGCTTACGGCATTCTCATCAGTAGTCATCTTTTCTTCATTATATAAGACGTCTTTCGGTCGACCACCTGGAACTATCGAGAAAATATCAATAATCCTAATATTTGCAGTATTTTCATATTTTACTCAACACATTCAAGTTTATATATATATATATATATATATATATATATATATATATATATATATATATATATATATAAAGATAGATAGATAGATAGATAGATAGATAGATTGATCTTGAGAGTCATTTTTCAGTTTTTGCTTTCAAAAGCTCATGAATCATTGATTTTAATGTTATATATATATATATGTATATATATATATATATATATATATATATATATATATATAGAGAGAGAGAGAGAGAGAGAGTCTTTCAATAGTTTTCGTTTTTTAAAGCTTATGAATTATTGTATTTAATATGATGTATATACATATATATATTAATATGATGTATATATATATATATATATATAGATAGATAGATAGATAGATAGATAGATAGAGATATAGATAGATAGAGATAGATAGAGAGATAGATAGATCGAGAGAGTCATTCAATATTTTTTAAAATCTAATGAATCATTGATTTTAATGTAATATATATATATATATATATATATATATATATATATATATATATATACATATATATATGTATATCGATAGATAAATAGATAGATAGATAGATAGATAGATAGATAGATAGATAGATAGATAGATAGATATAGATATATAGAGAGATATAGATAGATCGTGCGAGTCATTCAATTGTTTTTGTTTTAAAAAGCTTAGGAATCATTTATTTTAATGTAATATATATATATATATATATATATATATATATATATATATATATATATATATATATATATATATATATATATATTTGAATGTGTTGAGTAAAATATGAAAATATTGCCAAGATTAGGATTTTTGATATTTTCTCGATAGTTCCAGGTGGTCGACGGAATGACGTCTTATATAATGAAGAAAAGATGAATGCTGATGAGAATGTGGTGGAGAATGGGTTGATGGTGTCGTAAAGTTTTATAATTGTCTCTTCACTTTGCTGCCCTCGTTAACGCTCCGCTAGTCGATGCAATATAGCACCTATTAGTTGTTACAGCTGTTTCGCGCCCAGAAGATCTCACATCTACCGCTTCCATGGCACAATCATTGCTCTTTGGTTTTAATAGTTTCTTTCACAATATTTTTTTGTTCTTTTTTTCTTTTTCTCACTTCATTGCTTATTTTATTTCATTTTTCTCTTCTCTTTTTCTTTGATTTTTTTTTTGTTCTCTGCTGCCTTTCATTTTCTATTTGAATTCATTTATCATTTTATTCGTTTTAGCTTTGTCCTCTCGCTTACCTTACTTTTGTGTGTGTGTGTGTTTTTTTAACTCCTTAACGTTTGTCATGCGTTCGCTTCGTTTTCTTTATTCTTTTTATTATCTTCTTTTTCTATTGACAATCCTTTCTTTCTCCCTTTCTTCCTCTCTTTCTTTCTTTCTTTCTTTCTTTCTTTCTTTCTGACCCGCTTGATTTCTTTCGGATTTCTTTTCTCTTTCGATTTTTGTTCTTTTTTTTTCCATAGGATACTTACAAAATTATTTCTTCCTTTTTTTTTTCTTTTTTCTTTCTTTCTTTACTTCTTCATATGTTTATTATTAATAATATCAGTTATGTGTTTTCTTTCTTAACCTTTTGTCGATGATTTTGCTGTTCATTTTTATTATTATCATTATTATTATGATTTATTTATTTCTTTTTTCTTTCTTTCTTAGCTGGTTTCTTTTATCTTAATAGATATGTTTTATTACGCAGGAAGTGTTATATATATATCGTTTACATTTATTCTTTAATTTATATATTCTTTCTTTCATTTTCCTCTTTCTTTATTCCATATCAATGTTATTCTGTCTCTCTTTCTTTTACTTTTTCTTTCGTTTATGTTTTTTCTTTATTTCTTTATTTCTCTATTTCTTTCTAACAATCTTTTATTTTTCACTTACTTTTTTGTCCCATTGACAGTCTATTATATCGCTGTCTTTTTCTTTCATTTATTTCCTTTCTTTCTTTCTTTCTTTCTTCCTGTTTCTTTTATTCTTTCTTTTTCTTTCTTTCTTTCTTTTTCTTTCTTTCATAACAGATTGCTTTTGTATTCATATATTTCTCTATTTCCATAAAATGTTTCATATGTTTTTTGTCGATCTGCTTGCTTTTGTTTGTTTATTTGTTTATTTAATTATTTATTACGTAACAAATTCCTTTTTTTATTTATTTTGTTCTCTATTCCATAGGATATTGTCAATGTCTTCTTTTATTTCATGTGTTTTGCTGTTTCTTTCTTGTTTTTTCTTCTTCCTTTAACTCACTTTTCATTCTTTCTTTCTTTCTTCCTTTCTTTCATTCTTTCTTCCTTTCTTTCTTTCTTTCTTTCTTCCTTTCTTTCTTTCTTTCTTCCTTCCTTTCTTTCTTTCTTTCTTCCTTCCTTTCTTTCTTCCTTTCTTTCTTTCTTTCTTTCTTTCTTTCTTTCTTTCTTCCTTCCTTTCTTTCTTTCTTTCTTTCTTCCTTTCTTTCTTTCTTTCTTTCTTCCTTTCTTTCTTTCTTTCTTCCTTCCTTTCTTTCTTTCTTTCTAGCCATTTTGTGGTCTCGACAGTTTTCATTTATCTTTCACTTTCATTTCTTTCTTTATTCCAGAAGAAATTTACGATGTCTTTCTTTCCTTTTCTTTTTTTTTTTTCTTTTATTTATACAGTTTAACCCGGATATACGAGAGTTGCCGGGACCGGATAAGAAGTCTCTTATATCCGGGGTTTCTATTATATCCGGGTTTGGTCTATTTTGATTAGGTAAGTATGGCTCTAATTTGGGATCAGATAAAAATATCTCTTATATCCGGGTTCTCTTATATCCGGGTTACACTACCGCTTTCTTTCCCTCAACTCATTTATTTATGAATATATCTACTACTTCATCCTTCCCTTTTCTTTTTCACTTGTTTATAGTCGCTCATTATATATTCCTTTCTTATCACCTATTTTCTCTAAGTTCCTTCCTTATTTTATTAGGGTGTCGTTTTCTCACATATGTTACTATGTGAGAAAACGACATTATTTTTGCACCAAACTAATATTTTCCTCTTTCTTTTTTTCCTTTCTCCTTTTTTTACGTCTTTTTTTTTATTTTTGCTTTCTTTTTTAAATCCATTTTTTTTCTTTTTCTTTCTACCTCTATGATTCTTTTTTTTCAAACGCATATTTTTATTGCGTGTTAACATCTCTACCTACTCACTTTTATTCACTTCCCTTTTTGCCTTTTACTTCAATTTCCTTTCATATTTCCTAACTTCCCATCTTTTCTTTATTCTTTCTGTTTTGACGGAGTACGGTATGTGCGGCATTGAGATCCGAAGACGTCTTGGAATGGCCAAGGATGCATTCCAAAAGCTACGCAGAGTACTGCGAGACAGGATTATTTATTTAGTGACAAAGAGAAGAGTACTGAGCTGCTACGTGATATCTGCCCTCCTATACGGCAGCGAATGTTGGACAGTCTCCTCAAAGATTAAGAAGAGACTAGAGGCAGCGGAGATGTGGTTCTATATAAGGATGCTAGGGATATCATGGAGCAAGCCTGTGAGCAACGATGAGGTCTTGAAGAGGATGCAAACAAGGAGGAAGCTTATACTTTACATAAGAAAGAGATAGATGAAATTTCTGGGACACGTAATGAGAAAAGGGGGCCTGGAGAATCAGATACTCACAGGTCGAATGGATGGAAAAATAGACAAGGGAAAGCAACGCATGATATACCTGGCGGGTTTAAGCAAGTGGATGGGAGAACGTCGTCTGGAGAGGTGCTGAGATACAAAACTAGGGATAGGAGAAAGTGGAGAGCCATGGTCGCCTACGTCCTGAAAGAGCACGACACATAAAAGGAAAAGATTCATTCTGAATGATTCTGCTGCTCCTTTATTTATACAGATTTTTCCGTTCATATTTATATCTTTCTCTTCATTACAATATCGCTTCGTGCTTTTTTCCAACTTTCATTTTTTTCAAAAAATGCCCCCCCTTTATTGCTTTTTTTCTGTTTTCATACATCATCACTATCTGTGCTCTATCTTTTGATAACGTCGATGATGATGGCTCTCCACACCTTCTTATCTTTTGTATCTCTGAGTAAGATTCGCCTTTTCACAATACATCCCATTCCCTTTTCTGCCATCGATTTGCATCCATATAAACATTGTGACTTAGGTTACTCGCTGTTTTCTTCTGTCCCTCTTACTTTCAATACGCCCTTTGGGTGTCATATTCTCTAAGCCCTCTTTACCCATTATGCGCACTAGAATTTTCAACTCATTCTTTCGTATTTTAAATATAAACTTGCTTTATTTCTCTATTTTCCTTAAAGCTTCCATGTTTTATTATATATTCAGACTTTGTTATTCCCAGCCTCCTTCTGTAGAACCATATTTCTGATGGCTCAAGTATTTTCATTATCTGTTAGGATCTTGCGTCAAGTCTTTTCTTCATCCGTTCATTATTCATTATCATATTGGAGGACAGATATTGCATCACATTTCAACACCATTTTTCATTAGAACCGTCTATTAACAGTAAGGTATTAATTATTTTAATCCTTTCATCTCAAGGAAGGCGATAATGCTACTAGGACGCAAGGGTTTATAGGGAGAGAAAGAGAATGGCAAGTCTTTATTGTGGAGAACTGAGGAAAAGACAAGAGAAGACCAGAATTCAAGAAAACAGAAGATGGCGATTGACATTGCATTTAAACGTTTGAAGAATCGGAAGAGAGTTTCCACTGATGAGAATTGCGAGGAAAGTACCTGTTAGAATTGGCCGTTGCATCTAGCTAGTTCTACAATAAAACGGTGAAATATAGTTGACAGTCTAGTGGCACGCTTAAATTCATGTCGATGAGGCACTAGGGAAAAAGCTCATCAGAACAAAAGCCATTTTATATAATGCCTGTAGAAAAGACAGACGGAAGCCACTTCACGTCTGTGTGAAAGTGGCTGAGGTCAAAATGTCGGGTCATGATCCATTATATTAGAGACACTTCTTTCAATTTTGTCAAAAATTTCGATATATTGTGGGAGTTTAACTCACGTCATAGCAGCAGAGCTTAGCTTCGTTTTCACAGTGATAAAAGCATATATAACAGTAAATAAAACGTATAGAATTAACAGAAAAAGCCTGGTAATTTGTATGTTACCTACATTAAATTTATTTATATTTTTATGTGTACTGGTGTGTATTTTAGGTTAAAATTGTTTTAAGGTACATGTGATAAAAAGAAGAAATATGCTCCGTAGTATTACAAGCCATATCAGAGAGTGAAGTCGGACACGGGTTGTCCGTACTAAGGTTCGTGTTGAAGAGATAGAATTCAACATCTTTTAGCAGAATGTCCGTATTTCCGACAGGAACATTTTTTGCTGCATGTTGGGAGAGTTTTTATTCTTTTAAATTTGTGTTTAATTTATTTTATCCATGTTATTATTTTATTTTATTTATAATTTCCATTATTATTATTATTATTATTATTATTATTATTATTTTTTATTATTATTATTATTATTTTTTATTTCTGGCGTTTACACATTTCTTTCCGGGTCCCGCCCAGGGACTTAAGGTTAGAAATGGCATCATGGCACTTTCCACTAAAAAAAAAAAAAAAAAAATTACATAGATAAAGCCCTTCGTAAAGTGTGCGCTGTACTTGTCAGAACAATTTTTTGTATCTCCATGAGTCATTAACTTCCAGGAATCCCTTCAATTAGTCTACAGCAATATTTTCCAACCAGTCCTCAGGCTCCAACTACAACAGGGATTGCTGATGTTCCCATATGCCACATTTTTTTTCGAGATTTCTATTTCAAGGTCCTTGTATTTTGACAGCTTTTTGAATATCTTCAAAGAAAACATTGCAGTCAGCAGGGACTGCCATATCAATAAGAAGGCACCGTTTTTGTTTGTGGTCTTTTATAACAATATCTGGGCGGTTGGCTTTGATTGTTTTGTCAGTGTGTATTGTGTAGTCCCATAGAATTGTAACAGGTCCTATCCCCTTAATATTATTATTATTATTATTATTATTATTATTATTATTATTATTATTATTATTTTATATTTTATTTTTATTTATTTATAATAATACTGTTTCTACAATATACGACAGGAGCACCAGATTAAATGTTACAATAATATTTATGACACGGTGGAATGGTAGGTTTATAAATATCCAAGATGGATTCTGTCGCTAAAAGTTGTCTAGCACGGTAGAGTGAACCGACTTTCCTAGAAGTAGATATAGCAATTGATTGAATATCTTTGTTCCACTTCATATCTGCTTACTAAAATAAATTCTTATCTATGACCCAAATTAACAAATGCATAACAAATAGTATTAATCAGTGACCAAACACTGCATTTTATAATGTATCCACGTAGATATTAATTACATTTTAGTTTTCGGTCACAGCTGGCCTTCTCATAGAAAGAAGTTCAGACAGTTTCATATATGTTGTCAGCGTATGAGATGCCTTCGTCATCTTCAGAGAAATATTGTCCGTCTCCCTCGGATATCATGCCAGCATCACTGTTCATCCAGTGCATACACGAGTCAGACAATTTTGAATGATTTTATCATGGCGTTTTCAGATATGCTCAGCCAGGCTTGCAATATTTCTGTCCTTAGAACAGAAAGATTTGATCGGAGCGATAGTTTTATCCACTAGTGTATTACGCTGTCCGAAAGAAAATCACCATTTTCCACTGTAATGTGTCTTTGGTCATAAATTTCTTTCTTCTATTGTGAGTTTATTTTCGCTTCTTACATTTCTTTGTGAACATTTTTATATAATTTTTAAATATTTATTTCAAACACTGGATACATTTGGTGTTATTTTATTTTTATGTTGAATTCTTATTTTTAGTCAATAGAGGCCGGATATGAAGTAGAATAAGTTTAAAATTGATACTAAATATAGATGTTTCAATAAAGGTGCGTCAGATGCAAGGACGTTTTTATTCATCTTCTATGTGCCCTGTCCCTTTAGGATGGCTCTCCACAACTTCCCGTCCTTTAGAGCTTTTATAATTTATATCTTCCCTTAAAATTCATCTTCTTCCAACCATTTGCACAATCTTGGTAGGTATGTTATGCGTTTTTTTTTCTCTGTCGCTCTTGTGTTCAATATGTCTTTTATCTATCTATCTATTTATACATACATACATACATATATATATATATATATATATATATATATATATATATATATATATATATATATATATATATATATATATATATATATATAAAATACGTGGGTAAGTAATCCAAATAGATCCTATTAATAATTAATATAAAGAGAGCTCAATATATTTTTATTAGAGAGCATATAAGTAAATTACAATCAATGAATGGAACTCAAATAAATTACTTTGTAAATTACTTGGGTTCCATTGATTGTAATTACTTTTATATATATATATATATATATATATATATATATATATATATATGAGGATGTGAGCTCTTAAATTATAATTGTTTTTATTTATTGATGGCTGTTTTTGTTGTATGAATTTGCTTTTACTGTTCGATTTTTCTGGTATCTTGGTATTTTTCTTTTATGTTACTATGACTATTAAGTCATGCTGCTTATTAATATGTTGTCTAGCGGCATTATGCTCCGATAAGTGACAGGTGAGTCGCCGTCATTGTGTGGCTGTGGTATAGCCTATTGTAAAAATAATAATAATAAAAAAAAAACGCATGTCACCCTTTGTTTACGTCACAAGATTTTTTGCCTATGTACCTAACACACACTAGTTTCACGAAACTCAAAGATTTTAGCTACCTAGCTTGATTATAACTAAGTCGGAAGCTTGAACCATATTTCTTGCGCATTTCTCCAGAAATGATCGTCAGACGATTTCTGATGTAATGGCCTCTGTGATTGAGAAGATTTATTCGTAATTTGAAAAAAGTCGATCATTATAATTGATCTACGCAAAATGGCTCTCGTCTTTAACAATATTTGCCATCAAATACATTTGGTTCTTAAATACACAAAATACACAGAATACACCCGCACCCCCACACACACACAGATATTGGGTTGGTGCAAAAATAATGACGTAATAATGTCGTTTTTTGACGTATAACGTCAAAAAACGACATTATTACGTCATTATTTTTGCACCAACCCTAATATATATATATATATATATATATATATATATATATATATATATATATAACTATATATATATATATATATATATATATATAACTATATATATATATATATATATATATATATATATATATATATATATATATATATATATACGCAAAATCTTTCGAGTTTCGATCCCGGCTTGAAGCAATCGGACGTCTAGCCACGCTGAGGAGCTGTGTTACAGCGAAACAGCCTGTCTGTAGATGACAATATATATGCATATATATATATATAGAGTGAGAGAGAGAGAGATAGAGACAGAGAGAGAGTGAGAGAGAGACAGAGAGAGATAGAGAAATAGAGAGAGAGAGAGAGAGAAAGGGGATCAATGTCTTACCATTCGTGCATTGCGAGGCATTTACACCAACATTCCTGTCCATATTCCGAGTAGACAAAAATACTCATTGATAAAACAACGATCCTACACAAATTGAATAACAAATTAAAATAACAGATCCTCGAACCAATCTACATTAAAAAAATTAAAGCCTATACTGAATAGAATTAACTACGAATGTTGCAATACTATTCTAAAATGCCTATAAGAAGAACATTTTTAACGTTTTAATGCGCGCTTGACGATGACATTTATATATATATATATATATATATATATATATATATAATATATATATATATATATATATATATATATATATATATATATATATTGAAATTCACCTTTTGAAAGTGATCTCTGAAGATCCAGGGTACTTTAAAAGGTCTTTGGTGAAATAAACTATCACAATGGAGCCTTAAAGTGGTCTGTTTTTCTTTAATATATATATATATATATATATATATATATATATATATATATATATATATATATATATACCAATGCTGGTGAAAAAGTAATGTCAGCTTTATATAAATTTTGAAATTATTAGTTAAAATCTACAAAGATATTTACGTATATGCTATAAATTGTCTAGAACTCCAATGAAGTGCCTTGTTATTAGAAACTTTTCTTTGCCTCAGCCGCGTCATTCTCATTACAAGTGCCTTTTGTTGTGAAAGTGTAATTGTAGAAAATGCTATGTAATTCATTTTGTGTTGTTTATTTGTTTTATTAGCAGAGAAAAGTTCTCCGAGTGGCAAATGCAAGAATCATCTGATGCGTATTGACTCGTAAATAGATATCAAATTTACTTTCGACCCTTTATTAATGCAAAACAAGCTTCCTGCTATTCACATACACACTCATCCAAGATCGATAACTTTCTAGTGAGATCATAAATATGTCAGGTCAATTGATTGATTCCAACTAAAGAGAATCTATTGTTGGCTAAATG